>CM032449.1:223482247-223502247 GCA_019049505.1 Pachyrhynchus sulphureomaculatus
AAACATAGTGTTGTTTTTATACTTTTTCTTCTTCACTTCTTTACTTCTTCAGAAGTAAATATATTATTTACTTCTGAAGATGCCATTGTATGGTGAAACAATTGTCAAGTGACTTTAAATATATTGGAAATTAAAACATAGTATTGTTTTTATATAATTTTATTATGAATTTCCAACAAGTATCGACTAACACAATCAAAGAGTTTTTTTTAATATGTCGCTCGAACTGCAGCAAATCATCAATAGGCCTAATGATTTACCTGATCTGGAGTCATCCCCAGTCGGATTAAAACCGTTTTAGACTCAAATTCGACTTCAAAATAAAATGAGATCTTATTTACTTACACCTATCATCCATTATTATAGTGCAGTAAAAAAAAACAACATAATGATGAGATAGACATAGTTTGGATACAGCAATATTATGATTTTATTCTCTCTGGGGTATTACCAGGAGTATTGTTCTGAGTTTTGGAACTCGAAAAAGTTGTGAAACTTCATCACGAAAGGTTTGGTTTTTGTCTCGATCCGACTTATATACCAGGAATTATTCACATTTTAAGTTCAAAAAAAACGCGCTTTGAAAACTTAAATTGTTTATAAACAAAAAGCACCAATTTTTCGAAGTCCAAAACTCAAGATAATATTCTGGTGATACCCCAGAGAGGATAAAATCGTTCGACTAAAAAAATTAAACACACATGGTTTAAGGTAGTTCACTCGTAAATCCACTTTTCTTAAGAATTTGATGAAATTGAAATATGATGTTAATCTAAATGTTTTTCATTTAATTAAAAAAAAAAAAAAATTATCGATTACGAAGTGAGATATTCATAATTAAAGTGCACGTAATTAACATATAGTAGGCCAATGAAGTATAAAAAAAGGCATAGTTTCGTGTACATCTTAAGAACTTTTCTTGCGAATTTTTTAAAAAACTAATATTTAGTAAAAAAAAAAGAAAAATTTTAAAATAAAAAATAATTTTTTTTATCAATTTGTTAAAAAGGTAATAAATATATTTGAAGTTGATATTTGTTTAAAAGAATAACCGGGTAGTTAGGGACACATATCACAATTTGACAACACTGTATGTCGTCATATTTTACGCGCAACATTCATACAGCATTTAAAATGGTTAACTGTTAACACAAAAATTCATTTGCAGGTTAAATAACTTATTGAATAAACGTAATATATTTATCAACTTATCTATAATCATCAAATAATTTTCAATATTTTTAAGTTAATATTATAATTATTTATCAACTCTGTTACATATCAGTTAATACCAATATTAAACATTTATTTAAAAAAACGGTTATATAAATCTTCTCCGTAAAACTAAATAAATAATTAATGATACTAGTTTATTTACTACTCGCGTATCTTTGGTTACACGTGGTATGTCATTGTCTTTTCGACTAGATAATAATTGCGCTATTCTTGTAGAATCCAATTTATCATAAAAACTTTTTAGATCTTTCAAAGTTATACATTCAGATGCAATTGTTTTAATCATAAGATCGGAAATAACACTTTTTAAATGCATTAACGATGGCAGTATTAGTTTTTCCAAGACGCACTCTTTATATGATATGAAATTTGTAATTAAATCTTCAATTTCTCAAGAATTTTAACGTCATGGAATTTTTCGTTTGGTGCTATTTGCAATAAATCATGCACTAACTTTCCGAGCTTAAACATTTCTGAGCCCTTTCGGTTAGGAAAGCGTTTTTTTAAAATGACTTACTGTATCCGAAAAAACCAGCAATACTTTAAAATCCTCGATCATTGCAAAATTAACAATACCTTGAATTAAATGGGACACCTGCACTATGAGCAACAAGTACGCAAGGTTTTGGAGAAAAATTTAAAAACTGTTGGAATGAAATTAATGCGTCCTTTAGAGTGATAGTTTTAATAGATTTACCATATAAATACAGGTCGCCATTAATATGTTCTAAGCCCGTAACTTTGAAAGCGTGGTAATTAATCGGTTGCGTAGGCCTAATATAAACATTGAATATTTTATCCCGATATTTCGCCGCAATTTGCAAAATATCAGCTATACTTGAAAATCCCAATGTTTGTAAATCGAGATACACTAAGCCACAGCCCCTCGGATGTAATTGAAACATTATTCAGTATATTAGTTAACACTTGAGGATCAATAATGTCACCAGTATGATAAACGTCCATCTGCAGTCCACAATTTGATTGATACTGTACCCCTTCATGTTTTTCTTTATTTTTTTCTCGTGGCCTCTTTATTTCAAAAAAATAAATTTCCAAGTTTTTTCGTTGCAGGCAAATTAGCTCTTTGTTGTCTTATTTCATCTTTTCTTGCCGTATAAGATCTTATATGTTTCCTAGGGGGTTTATTGATGAGTTTTCCTTTATAACTTTGCCTTTATGTAACGATTGATTATAATTTTTATATTATATATATTTTTTATTTTAAATAGAAGTAATACGGTCTGAACAGTAAATACACAAAAATAATAAATAACCTGTATAAACGTCATTCTATAGAGCATTCGGTATACGCATTGGCAGCGTTGCCACATTTATTTTCATTAGAAGTATGTGTCTGCATACGAAAGTTTTCATGTATCAAATACAGTCTCCGACAAAAATAAAATACTCCGCCACTGAGTTTTTAAAACTTTTTGTATTTATTATCGGACTACACTTTTGGCTCCGATGGTCACGAGGGAACTACTTTAATTCACATAGCACAGATGAGTACGATTATAAGTTTAGAATGCATATTCTTAAAATTCTTTTCACTTTAACTTTTTTAATATAATAATAAATAATTTATTTTTTTCAGGTTAATGATACCAATGACAACCCTCCGGTCTTCCTGGAACAAGCTTATTCTTTTGATATTCCAGAAAATGCAATTCGCGGTTCGAAAGTGGGACAAATCAAGGCTACCGATGCCGATTTGGGCATCAATGCCCAGCTGACTTACACCGTCATCAGTGATTGGGGAAATGATGTGTTTTCTTTGAATCCGCAAACTGGAGTTTTTACTTTAACGTCGAAGCTTGATTACGAAGAGGTATGCTTTAAGAGTAATATATAGTTAGAAAATATTGCAGTGATGTAGTAAATGCAGAATTGTTTTTATTTTCCTTGCTGTGCTGCACGCATCCCGTATCTTAGTTTCCATATCTACTGGTGTCGTACGGGGATTCCCATAAACACGATCTTTAATGTAGCCCCACAAAAAGAAGTCTAAAGGTGTTAAGTCATATGATCGAGGGGGCTACTGAATGAATCCATCCCTACCGATCCATTTTGTGAGTAACGTTCGTTTAAAAATTCCCAAACTTCCCGGTGGTAATGAACAGGAGTTCCGTCTTGTTGAATCCACATTTGTTTCCTTTCAAATTTATCAACTTCTTCAAGAAGCTCGGGTAATTCGTTTTGCAAAAAAATTAAATATCTAGCCCCATTAAGCGGTTCGCGGAAAAAATATGGACCAATAATTCGAAAATTTAATATTCTAACACCATACATTAAGCGACCAGTGGTTTTGGTTTTGAACTTCCTGGACCCAAAATGGATTAACTGTTGAATAATAATGTATTTTATGGCTGTTAACTGCTCCATTACTGCGAAAAGGAGCTTCATCAGAAAACATTATTTTGGATAAAAAATTTGGATCGGCCTCTATTGCTCCATTCATGGTGGTATAAAAGTTTACTCATCGTTTTAAAAATCACGTTCTTGAAGTTCTTGATATAGTTCCATATGAAAGGGATGATACTTGTATTTTCTCGTGGTGCAATAGCCGTAGATTGGGATGTGTCAGATAAGTGTGTGCTATTTAAAAAAATTTGAGATTTTTCAGTTTAAAATAGTCGAAATATATATTTATTTTGAACACCTTGTAGCATCTAACTCAAATTTCTTTACATATACCTTTTTTTCATCTTTATAGAACGCTCGTAACCAATTACACAGCCCCACAAAAAAAAAAGTGGGGTATACTTTTGATGCGATATATCAGATCCGTAGTATTTTTGCCCGCTGATCACGAATCTGACGTCAGAATATCGCCATCACATCTCAATTTTTTTCTAACCTCAAAAAATAGGTAAAAATTAGTAAAAATTAAGAAAAAAATATACTCCTAAAAAATTGATTCAAGCTTTTCATGAATCCAAAGATGTATTAATATGTATTCGGACACGCTAAGCTAATATTCATCGGTTGGATTGAGCCATACAGTTCTGTTTTCTTTCTAACCTCAATAAATCAGACAGATATAGTGCTTCTCGAATGCAAAAACGAATTCAAATTAAAATTCAACCGATCCTTACCAAATTTGGTACACGGAGATTTTTTGAGTCGCTGATCACGAATCTGAGGTTGGATTTGCAAAATTCAAGATGGCAGATGTTTTCGCGCCATTTTGAACGCCGAAAAAATTCATCGGTCGATTTTTATTCTTCTACCTGCATCCAGGGCACCTCCACGTGGTGACGGTGGGCAACGGTGTTACTCCACTAGCCGGCAGAGTCCCTGGATAACGGCTTAGATGCCGTCATGGCAGGTAGAAGAAAGAGAATTACGATGCAGGGACTCGGAAACCCAGTATCGGTGGTTGGTCAGGGTGGGAAAGCGGGCCCGCAGCCGTCGTCATCCAGCGACCGTAGCTCTTCATGTATGGGGTGACTTGGCTCATGTAGAGTATAATGCTACAAGAAAACGGTCTCACGGTACAAGGACTTTTCATAAGTGCGATAAAAACAGTGATTCATATTGTTATATTTGCTGTCAACACGTATTGAGTAAAATGGGGGTCACCGATAACGGATAAGATTAAAACCTTATATAAGGATTGTTTTAACATTGAAATACAGCACCAGGATACAGATTGGGTTCCCCACATCATTTGCAGTTCTTGCAAAATAATGTTGTACATCAATAAGAAGGCGATTAAATATTCCAGACCAGCAATATGGAATAGACCATACAGTGAAAATGATTGCTACTTTTGTATGAATGTTGTATCTAGGCATAACCGAAAAAATAAAAGCACTATTACTTATAACGATGTTTCGACAGTAACAAGACCAACTAAACTAATTCCGCCTCCTGAACCACTTGATTGCTGATGTTATGGAAACAAATGATTTCACCTTATCAGTTCATGCCGAAAACATTGAGACTGTCGAAAAAGATTCAAACACTGTTACTAATGAATGTTCTAGTGACAACCTATCATATAATAGTGACACAGATAAAGAATTTCTACCATACAACCGTAAACCAGAACCAATACTCGTATCACAGTCAGAACTTAGTGATCTAGTCAGAGATTTAGGCTTATCCAAAGATGGTTCAGAGCATCTTGCTTCCTTTTTAAAGAAAATACATTTACTTAAGCCAGAAGCTACGATTTCTTATTATAGAAACAGAGATGAAGAATTTCGAAAATATTTTACAATGGACGAGGAATTGTCACTTTCATATTGTACCGATGTAAAAGGTCTAATGGATAAATTTCAAAATAACTCATACGATCCTGAAGAATGGAGACTGTTCATTGATTCTTCTAAACGGAGCATTAAGGCAATTTTGCTGCATAATACCAACGTTTACGCTCCCATTCCGATTGCTCATTCCACAGTTATGGAAGAGCAATATGAAAAAATGAAGCAGCTTTTGATAAAAAATAAAATATGCTGATCATAACTGGAAAATTTGTGGAGATCTGAAAATTGTAACAATATTGCTTGGCCAACAGTCAGGGTTTACACTTTATCCCTGTTATAAATGTCTGTGGAATAGCAGAGACAGGGAACGTCATTATAAGAAAAAAATTTGGCCAACAAGAGAATCGTTCACTCCTGGTGAAAAATAATGTATTGTTTCCCCACCATTGGTAGATCCAGGAAAAGTTCTTATTCCCCCGCTTCACATTAAGCTTGGACTTATTAGATACAAAACGGCCCATGTTTCAAATATTTGCATAAAAAATTTCCGAAATTTTCTGAAGCTAATATTAAGGCAGGCGTATTTGACGGGCCACAAATAAGAAAATTGTTTCAAGATTCATTATTTGTTACTAAAATGAATAAAGTTGAAAAAGCTGCTTGGCTTAGTTTTAAAGAAATCGCAACAAACTTTTTGGGAAATAATAAAAGTCCTAAGTACAAAGAAATAGTCGAGAAAATGGTAAAAAATTTTCAAACATTAGGTTGCTTAATGAATCTAAAATTACATTTCCTGGACTCCCATATCGATGATTTCCCAGATAATCTTGGTGACTACAGTGAGGAGCAAGGGGAACGTTTTCACCAAGATCTGAAAATCATGGAAAATCGGTATCAAGGACGATGGGATGACCATATGCTAGCGGACTATTGCTGGTCGCTAAAAAGAGAAACAAGTCCTCAAAAGCGTTTTGGGCAGAAAGCCTTTGAATAGGTCATTCGTGGAAAAAAGAACAAGATACAGCCAAAAAAAGGAAAGTTAGGCGCGGGTCTAACCTTCGCAATTCTAGGGCTTAAGGGTCTACTATTTGAGAGTATATGGTTTAAAAGTCCTGGTTTTGAGTTTATTGGGTCTCATTTTTAAAGTTACAGGGTTATTGAGGTCTATTTTTTGAGGTTACAGGGTGTGGGAGTCTAAGGTTTCAGGGTTTAGGGTTTAAGAGTATCAGGCTTGAGGATTCCCCAACTGTATACCAAATTTGGTAGGAATCGGTTAGTTTTTCAAAAATTTTGTCCGCCATCTTGGATCCGCCATTTTGAATTTGCAAATCCGACCTCAGATTCATGATCAGCAACCCAAAAAACCCCCGTGTACCAAATTTGGTAAGAATCGGTTGAATTTTAATTTGCATTCGTTTTTCGCATTCGAGAAGCACTATATGTGTCTGATTTATTGAGGTTAGAAAGAAAACAGAACTGTATGGCTTAATCCAACCGATGAATATTAGCTTAACGTGTCCGAATACGTATTAATACATCTTTGGATTCATGAAAAAAGCCTGAATCAATTTTTTAGGAGTATATTTTTCTTAATTTTTACTAATTTTTATCTATTTTTTGAGGTTAGAAAAAAATTGAGATGTGATGGCGATATTCTGACGTCAGATTCGTGATCAGCGGGCAAAAATACTACGGATCTGATATATATCGCATCAAAAGTATACCCCACTTTTTTTTTTGTAGGGCTGTGTTATGAGTATTCCACCTTCAGAAACAATGGCGCTACTGGCAATTTTTTACAAAACTGAAAACTAGTAAAACTACTTAATTACTTTGTTAACTGTCACTAAATATATTTGTAAAGATTTTACAATTGCGTTATCGCGATTTCGTAGTACAACTACATTGTCAAACGCTTAACTAAGACTAAACAGATTTTTGGTATTTTATGTTTTTATGATGAACAGATGTGGGTCTATTTTATATTAAAAAACTTTGAACAAAGGAGAATTTGCTACGTCTAATTGACTATTCAGTAAATTTATATTATGGTCCTTTGAATGTCTGTAAATTTCTATAGATTCTAAGAAGTTGAGTTTTGACCCTTTAGGTGCCATATGGAGTATTTGTAAACAATCGATATTGGGGAAAAGTATGGCCTGTTTCTAAGAAGTGTTTAGCAAAGTGTGATTTTTCATTTTTTAGCCTATAAGAGGCATTGTGTTCTGCGAATCTTGTCTTGAAATTCCGTCCCGTTTGGCCTACGTAACAGCTATTGCACTCTTGACAATTAAGTTTATAAACTCCTGATTTATTATATTTATTAGTTTTATCTTTGGCATTAAAAAATATATTGGATAATTTTTGAGCGGGTTTTAAAGCTATTCTTGTTTTTTCGGTCGTGAGAACTTGGGATATTTTATCCGAGATGGGACCAAAATATGTCAGAGGTATGAATGTTTTCTTTTCGGACCACTCAATCAACTCTTTGAAAACTAGTATTAAAAAAAAAAAAAATTGAAATATTAGAAAAATTACTAGGTTTAGGTATATAACATTATTAATAAAAAAATTATAAAATTTTACGCAGAATTTAAAAATAAATTAGAAAATAGGATGTTTCATTTAAAAAAACATATGTTATATGGGCCACACTTTTTGAAGTAACCTGTATACTCAAAAATAATTTTATACTGTTTACCTTAATATTCCTTCCTATTGTATTTAACATTTCGTCACTCCCAAAACAAATGAGATAATGAAGTTTACTCTAT
Source organism: Pachyrhynchus sulphureomaculatus (assembly GCA_019049505.1). Taxonomy (NCBI): domain Eukaryota; kingdom Metazoa; phylum Arthropoda; class Insecta; order Coleoptera; family Curculionidae; genus Pachyrhynchus; species Pachyrhynchus sulphureomaculatus. The sequence continues at coordinate 223,490,478 of CM032449.1, forward strand.
CGTTGACTCACCCTGTATAATGAAAATTTTTCCAGGATTTTTGAATGGAAAGATGGGAAAGTTTTAAGCGTAATCATGTATAGTAAATTATATAAGGAGCCAAAGGGGCGGAATATGGAGGTAGAAGAGTAACTTCATAGTATTTTTCGTGGTTGCTTTAATCAAGGTTCCATGTTTTTTTCATTATTTTCATTGTTACCATGAGAAGAGGGCGAACGGACGAGCTGTGGTAATGCACCAATATACTAGATTGTTTAATTATAATTTTCGACATATTACGTAAGTTTAATACCGTGCCTCTCTTGTTTAAGTGTCGCTCCCCGCTTGTTGATTTCGATAATCTCTCGGTTTATTCTTGTCATTTAGTTTTCTATGTTGTCTAGCTGTTTGCAAATATTAAAATCGACTTTATGACCTGTCTGGAGACTCCACAAGAGGCGGAGTCAACTGTAACCAATTTGAGCCATTACGACCTCCGGCATAGATATAAAACATCCGGTAGCAATGTAATCTCTCGGTAGACCACTTAACTCTGATGAATAAGCATTGAAAATGCCAAGGAAGACCTTGGCGAAGCGTCTGCAAAATTCCAATTTAATTTGTTAAGGTACCCCATAAAATTGTGCCGTAACTCAACGAAAGGAAAATTAAAAAAATGGACTATTCTCACAGATTCTTAGTGCGAATGGGCTTTTTAATTTGGTTAATCACACAGATTTTTTTGGACAATTTAGTAGGATTAAGTCCATCGTGAACAGGACGCCCAGGAATTTAGCATAGAAATCTTAAATTAAAGCAGTATTGAAACTGAAGGCAATTCTTTCAATTTTATCACTAGTCAGCTTCAAGTTGTTATTCATAAACCAATTTTGCTTTTTTACTGAAGCATTCTTCAATTGCATTTAAAATAAAGGGCTTCAAATGCTGCTTATCGCGCGATATTACTTTCGCAACTGTATTTTAAGGTTATGCGATCAGCAGCTTCACATACGAGGCTGGTTTGAAAAATCCGTGCAAAGTCCGAGAGATGGCACCACCGGCGCGTATCGAGGTCATGTTTAGTTAGTAGCATCTCTTGAATGAACGCACACCAAGTTTCAGCCATATTGGTCTATTTCTTTGTGTTTGGCATTCGTGTGAATCAAGGTAGTCGAGTGATTTTCAAGAAATGGACGAAAAAGAATTTTCGTGTGGTGATTAAACATTACTTTATGAAAGGCAAAATGCCTCAGGAGACTAAAGAGAAGCTTGATAAACATTATGGTGACTCTGCACCTTGGATTAGAACAGTTTATAAGTGGTTTCAAAATTTTCGGACTGGCCATATGGGCACAAGTGACGCTGAACGTTCTGGACGGCCTGTGGAGGTTACGACTCCAGAAATCATTGATCAAATCCATGATATGGTGATGGATGACAGAAGAGTTAAGGTGCGTGAGATTGCTAGTGCTGTGGGCATCTTGACTGAACGGGTACATAATATTTTGCATAAACATTTGGACATGAGAAAGCTATCCGCAAGATGGGTGCCGCGATTGCTCACGCTTGACCAAAAACGCAATCGTGTGAAGTGTTGCAAGGATGGTTTGCAGCTGTTCCAGAAGAATCCGGAGGACTTTAAGCGTCGTTTCGTCACTGTGGATGAAACATGGATACATTACTAACATGGATACATTACTGTACTCCTGAGACCAAACAACAATCTAAACAATGGGTTACCAAGGGGGAATCTGCACCAAAAAGGCGAAGACCGTTCCTTCGGCCGGAAAGGTTATGGCGACTGTCTTTTGGGATTCGCAAGGGATAATCCTCATCGACTATCCGGAAAAGGGTAAGACTATTACAGGTGAATATTATTCATCGTTATTGGACCGTTTGAAAACCGAGCTGCAAGAAAAACGCTCGCGATTGGCCCACAAGAAAGTCCTTTTCCATCACGACAACGCACCAGCACACACCTCAGCAGTTGTGGTCGCAAAATTAATGGAAATAGGATTCCAACTCCTTTCACATCCCCCCTATTCTCCAGACTTGGCTCCCTCGGACTACTATTTGCTCCCCAATTTGAAGAAATGGCTGGCGGGACAAAGATTTTATTCAAACGAGGAGGTGATTGCAGACACTAATGAATATTTTGCAGACTTGGACAAATCCTATTATTCGGAAGGGATCAACAAACTAGAACATCGTTGGACGAAGTGTATAAGCCTAAAAGGAGACTATGTCGAAATATAAAAAAGGTTTACCCCAAACACATAAGTAGTTTTTATTTTTGCACGGACTTTTCAAACCAGCCTCGTAAAATGATGATTTTGACTTTTAAGATTGGTACTTGCACACATAAAAGTGACAGAAATTGATCTATATTGTAAACTAAGTTTTGAGATACTTATTTTAAAAAAATACCGATTTATTTGTCCATATTTGTACTGATAAGAGGTGTGACTAAAAAATAACCAGACTGATTTTGTTACACCGATAATATTGGTGCAGAGCGATTGGCAATTGTGAGACATCGAGCTTGAATACCCCCTACCTACCTATTCTACAATTTTCTATTCTAGAATTAAACTACATGAAACAAGTAACCTTAATCGAGAAGATCGTTAAGAAAAAATTTAGAAACAAAACAATCTCAGTAAATATACTCATGTTTTAAGGAAAGAAAAAACTTCATTTAACTGCTAAATAGTTCAGCAAACCAACAGAAAAGCTGGGAAAATTTTTAAATCAAAAAAACATCTCTTAAAATACTACAAGGAAATATCTCAAAAACTACAAACCGCAAATCAATAAAGATAATAACTCAGGCATATATCAATTAACATGTGGGTCATGTCCTAAAACATACATAGGACCAACTGGACGAACATTTATACAAGAAATTACAGAACATGGAAAAAGTTTCATCCATAAAAAGTCAAATTCAACATATGCAAGTCATCTTTTAACTGAAAATCACGCGTTTAATAAGAATTTCAAAATTTTACATACCCAACAAAAAGGTTTAAAACTAAACCTTTTAAAAACAGTGGAAACAAATCGATTAAGGACTACAAGTACTCTTCTTAACGACCAGGAAGATTTAAATAATTCACCATTACTGAATTTATTTTCGTAATACCATTTCTCTGTGGGCTTCCCAATACAGGGCGCCCCATATGTATGGAATAATGATTCCATAGCATTTATTAATCAGTGTATCAAAAAATTGTTTAAATAACAGTTATAGGGTGTTTTATACGGCGCACATGCTGACGTTGACAATAAAATGTTTTGAACTGTCAGTTCGAGGAAATTACGCCATCTGGATTTTTTTTTATATGGAAAGCCCTATATATTATTTTATTTTCGAGTCCTACCCAATATTCTAGATATTATTTGTCTAACATACCATATGTCTAAATTGAACTGTTTTGGAATTATTGTCATTTGAAATTTAAAATAAAAAAAGACAAAAAAAACTATTAATAAAGTTTATTTTTTATGTAACAACTAGCCGGGCCCGCGGATCCGCTCGCGTGGACTTGATTCACTACTATCGTCACTGCTTATTCCTTATGTTACCCAACGTAATAAAATATCTCCCATTATTTCTCCTTATCTCCCAATATTTCTCCTTATTTCCCATTATCTCTACATAATTTCCATTATCTAGGCTTATCTCTGCTCATCTCCCATTATTTCTCCTTATCTCCCATTATTTCTCCTTATCTCCCATTATCTCACCTTATTTCCCATTATCTAGGCTTATCTCGACTTATCTCCCATTATTTCTCCTTATCTCCCATTATTTCTCCTTATCTCCCATTATTTCTCCTTATCTCCCATTATCTCACCATAATTCCCATTATTTAGACTTATCTCTGCTTATCTCCCATTATCTCTCCTTATCTCCCATTATTTATACTTATCTCCCATTATCTCACCTTATCTCCCATTATCGAGACTTATCTCGACTTATCTCCCATTATTTCTCCTTATCTCCAATTATCTCACCTTATCTCCCATTATCTAGGCTTATATCGAATTATATAGAACATATGTATATAAATTTATAAAAAAACACGTAAATCGGATAAGTGGTTCTCGAGTGATAAGCGCACTAACGGACAGACAGACAGACAGAGAGACGTTGCATTTTATACATTGTATTCTTTGCTACATGATATTGTTCCATATTTAATGCTTTAGGGGAGTGTATTGCAAGAGAACGCGCTAGCGGCAAACTTTTCTCCGACTTAATTCACTATTATCGTCATTGCTTATTCCTTATCACCTAATAAAATGTAGCCTATAACCTCGCCAGAGAACATACGTATGGTTAAAAAAAAAGCACGTAAATCGAATAAGTAGTTCTGCAGTGATAAGCACACTAACGGACGGACAGACAGACAGACAGACGAACAGAGACATTGCATTTTATATATATTATAGATATTCTCTGCTACATAATATTGTTCCATATTTAATGGTTTGGACTGTGTATTGCAAGACAACGCGCTAGCGGCAAACTTTGTCCGACTTCATTTACTATTATTGTCACTGCTCATTCCTTATGCTACCTATCGTAATAAAATATAGCCTATAACCTGGCCGGAGAAGATATGTATGTTTAAAAAAAAAAAAGTACGAAAATCGGATAAGTGATTCTCCAGTGATAAGCGCACTAATGGACAGACAGACAGACAGAATACGTTGCATTTTATATATATTATAGATGTAATCAAATATATACCTATAACCTGGTCAGAGAACATATGTATGAATTTAAAAAGTCACGTAAATCGGATAAGTGGTTCTCGAGGGATAAGCGCATTAACGGACAGAGAGACAGACAAACATTGCTTTTTATATATATTATAGATATAGATTATTTTTATTATTATATAACCTGGCCAAAGAATATATGCATGAATTTAAAAAAAGACAGGTAAATCTGATAAGTGGTTCCTGCGTGATAAACGCACTAATGGACAGACAGACAGAGAGACATTGCATTTTATATATATTATAGATTATACATATACAGATACATAATATTGTTCCATATTTAATGGTTTAGGCTGTGTATTGCAAAGGCACGCGCTAACGGCAAACTTATTTGCGACATCATTCACTATTTTACGTCACTGCTCATTCCTTATGCTACCTATCGTAATAAAACATAGCCTATAACCTGGCCAGAGAACATATGTATGTTTTTTAAAAAAAAAAGTACGTAAATCGGATAAGTGGTTTTTCAGTGATAGGCGCACTAACGGACAGACAGACAGAGAGAAACGTTGCATTTTATATATATTATAGATGTAATAAAATATATATCTAAAAAACCTGGTCAGAGAACATATGTACGAATTTAAACAATCACGTAAATCGGATAAGTAGTTCTCGAGGGATAAACGCACTAACGGACAGACAGAGAGAGGTTGCAATTTATTTATATTATAGGTATAGATTATTATTATTATTATACAACCTGGCCAAAGAATATATGTATGAATTTAAAAAAAGACTTAAATCGGATAAGTGGTTCTCGCGTGATAAACGCACCAGTGGACAGACAGACAGACAGAGAGACATTGCATTTTATATATATTATAGATTCTAGATATTCTCTACTACATAATATTGTTCCATATTTAATGGTTTAGACTGTGTATTGCAAGGGAACGCGCTAGCGATAAACTTTTTTCCGACTTCATTCACTATTATCGTCACTGCTCATTCCTTATGCTACTTATCGTAATAAAATATAGCCTATAACCTGGCCAGAGAACATATGTATGTTTTAAAAAAAAAAGTACGTAAATCGGATAAGTGGTTCTCCAGTGATAAGGTCACTAACGGACAGACAGACAGACAGAGAGACGTTGCATTTTATATATATTATAGATTGCTCAAAATGCCTACCGTTAACAGCCAATCTGTCATAAACAGTTTGAACAGAGTTTTGCAGAGAAACCAGGGTGATCTTTATTGTAAATCTTCTACAGTTTCAGGTCGACTTCGGTAAACTTTGGTTTTCAAATCACCCCATAAAAAAAATCGAGTGGCGTAAGGTCGGGGCTGCTTGAAGGCCATTCTACAGCACCTCATCTGCCTATCCATCGATTAGGAAAAATCGCATCCAAATATCTACGAACATTGATTTCATAGTGAGGAGGTGCTCCGTCCTGTTGATACCATAGATTCTAGTTAGTGGTATCCAAATTATCTTCTTCGGGAAAATAACCTGCACAAGTTGGAATAACTTGCTCTTGGAGTAACTGTAAATACCGCTGTCCTGTAAGATTTCCATCGATAAAAAAGGGACCATTGATGTGACGTCCACAAATCCCTGCCCACACGTTTATATTTTGTGGGTCTTTGAGAATGACCGTCGATTATCTAGTGGGAATTCTCAGTAGACCAGTACCGGCAGTTATGCCTGTTAACTTTTCCGTTAAGATAAAATGTGGCTTCGGAAAAAAAAAATCAAATTGGTTGTGCAAGAAGTGGACTTTAAGGCCCATCAGACAATCCAGATTTTTGAACTTGTCTATCATATTAGCTACGATAAGTTCATAGTTAGGGTCTTCCACATTGCCCAAAAACTTAGTCACAACTTCTTTAAATGATATCTAAGCCTCCTTTTCCTTTCTAATCACCCTTGCTTTAAAGTTGGAATCGAACATCATTTTACGAATATCAGGCCCAACGAAAACCCCTTCTTTCAGTTTAGCTTCTGATAAATGAGGAAATCTTTTACACAAATATTTAAAACATTCACCATCTTTAGGCAAGGCTTCCACAAATTAATTAAGCCGAACTTGATGTGTAGTGGTGTAGTGGTGGTAGAAGAATCTTTTTTGGGTCTACTAAAGTTTTATGCAAAATATTCTTCTTGCCAGGTGTTACAGTTTTTTCTTACGGGCCATTGGTTTCTGGACCAATGTTGATGCCTTGCTCTGCTGTCCCCCACTCACATATAAAACATGGAAACTTTGTAAATCCCTTTTGTTGACCAAGGATCATGGAGACAACTTTTAAATCTCTACATAGCATCCAATCGTGAGCTGGATAGTTAATTTTCTGTAAAATTATGTTAAAATTTTCGTAAGTTTTTCTTGCATATGGCCTGAATGAGCAACAGGCAGTGAAGCATAAGTATTTCCATTATGCAACAGAACACCTTTTTAAACTAGTTTTTGATGAATCTATAAAAAGCCTCCAATCTTCCTTCTTCTACTCAATGCCAAATTGGTTCATTACACTACTAAAATCATGGCCGTAAACCAAATCCTCTTCCTGCTTCTATAATGGTAAATAGATGTTCCAGATTCCAATAAATGTTTTTTTTTTCAGCCTAGAACCAAGCAATTCAACTTTTTCCTTAGTCAATCCCAAATCTCTCACTAAATCATTTAACTCAGCTTGTCTAAACAGCTGTGGTTTTAAATTTTCTAGAGAACATTGGAACTCATCATCATCCGGTCGACTTTCATTAAATTAGGGACTGGATTGTAAAACGTCATCAATAGACTGAGGTGGCTCAGGGACAGGAAGTCCCGGTCCATGTCCTACCGGCCGATTAGCTGAAAGTAAAGTTAGGATAGGCAATTACTTTCTTATTTTTGGAGTTATATCCAGAAATATCAACGCTGCAAAATTAACAATCATTTGAAAGATTTTCTTTCTCTCTCCACACCATGGGTACTGCAAATCCAAAAGCTTTCTTTTCTTTCTTATACCATTTCCTAAGATCCTCGACACAAACATAACATACTTTGTGAGGAACCATTTTTCTTGATTGCCGATTTCTACACCAAAATATGCAAAGTATACTTTTTTTACAGAGTCAGTAATGTTTCCTTGATGTTTTTTAACTACAAACTCACCACATAAAGGTTAAGTTGGGAATGTGGAATCTTTGGCACAATGATACTACTCAGTATATATCACCACTACACCAAACACTTTATTTTTGCACTCGACGCGCGTTTCGCTAACCATGTTAGCTTCATCAGGAGCGATGATTGACTCAATCATCGCTTCTGATGAAGCTAACATGGTTAGCGAAACGCGCGTCGAGTGCAAAAATAAAGTGTTTGGTGTAGTGGTGATATATACTGAGTAGCACATAAAGGTTGTTTTTTATAGAGGTATAAAACTTTAAGTTGACAACACTTTTTTAACTGGCGGCCATTTTATCAGCTGTCAAGTGATTTATGTTTATTTTGGTTTGGCATTTCAACATGAATAGACTGACGCCTGAACAACGCTTCCAAATTGTGCAAATTTTACTTTGAAAATCATGGTTCTCTTCGAAATACGTATCGCGCACTACGTCCATTTTTACGGTCAACATAATCGTCCATCAGAGCAATTAATTCGATTAACTATGGAACGTTTTCGCACCACGTTTACTCTAAATGATAATACGCATCCACAGAGACGTCGTACAGTGCGTACAGAAGAAGTCATTGCTGCTGTAGAGCGTAGCGTAGAGGAAGACCCGAATCAGTCTATCCGCCATCGTGCACACGAATTGGATATGTGTCCATCCACTTTATGGAAGATTTTGCGGAAAGATCTTGGTTTGCGTGCTTACAAAATCCAACTCGTGCAACAATTGAAGCCACACGATCACCTAGCAAGGCGTAGATTCGGCGAATGGGCCCAAAACAAGATTACCGTTGATCCCGATTTTCATAAGCGAATTTTGTTTAGCGATGAAGCTCACTTTTGTTTGAATGGATACAAAACTGCCGTATTTGGAGTGATAATAATCCTCAAGTGTATGTTGAGACACCGTTACATCCAGAAAAACTGACTGTTTAGTGTGCTTTATGGGTTGGTGGAATCATTGGTCCGTACTTCTTTAAAAACGATGCTGGTCAGAACGTTATAGTCAATGGTGACCGCTATAGAGCCATGATTACTGAGTTTTTCGTTCATCAATTGAACAACCATGATGTGCAGGAGCTGTGGTTTCAACAAGACGGCGCAACATGTCACACAGCTCGTGCCACAATTGATTTATTGAAGGAAACGCTAGACTATTTTCTGTGGGGATATGTGAAGTCGCTAGTCTACGCCGATAAGCCTGAAACGATTGACCACTTGGAGGACAACATTCGCCGCGTTATTGCCGATATACGGCCACAAATGTTGGAAAAAGTCATCGAAAATTGGACCTCCAGATTAGACTACGTCCGAGCCAGCCGTGGCGGTCATATGTCAGAAGTCATATTTAAATTATAATGCCAGAAGATTATCTTTCGAATAAAGTAAATTTCATGTCAATTTAAAAAATTCATCTTTGTTTTATTCCATTTCAAAGTTCTATACCTCTATAAAAAAACACCCTATATATAACAAAAAGTGTTGGGAGAGTTTTTACAACCACGATTAGCCATACTTTGAGTGTGAATTAAAGCACATTGGTTAAACACTGCAATGCGAGGTTATATTAACTGAAAGAAAACAAACGGCTGTGACATTTATCGGAACTGCCAACCTAATAACATTTGATTTTACTGCCAACCTTATAAAATTCTGATTTTATTGCCAACCTAATAACATTCGAATGATAAAAAAAATAAACTTTTCACATTTTGAATATTAAAATGTGATAAATTGGTGGGTGATACGATTTTTTTTTATTATTATTTTCGGACTCAGCACACCAAAAAACATAGAAATCAGGTAAAATTATTAAAAAAGTTTTTTTCATCGTTAGCCTGTGTAATATATTAGAAGTAATTTAATTTTTAATTAAAATTGTTAAACGGAAAGTCAGAAACCTACAAAACAATATAAAAATATTGCCCTCGGTTAATCAGGTATGATATAGACGGAACGAATCACAGGTTCATGTGAAAGTGCATAAAAACGATGAAGGTGAAAAGATTTAAATGCGTATCGTTGCGTTTTAACAAGTTCATGGTACTTAATTTCATATTATTTAAATTGCAGATTGATTGTGTAATAAATTGTTGTTTGTTATGTTTTAAATATAATTTATTGTTGATTTGCTTCAGCGATGCGATCTTTTAAATGTTTTGTTGTAGCTGTAACACAACGGCTATACATGACACGTGATTTTTTCCTAAACATATGACGAACACTAATAAAAAGGAAGTGTTTGCTTCCGCTAAATAACGGAAAACTTCTTCTTACGACGCCGTCTCCTCACGAAGGTTGGCGATTTATATAGCTAAACGAACTTCAGAGACTGTTGTTCGAAAAATGATTTATCGAAATATAATCTGCAGACTTAAAATCATAATAGAATTCAGTACATTGGGGTGAAATAACTTTTTTATTAGTTTATAAATATTAGCTTAAATTCAAGAGGTGGATGGAAATCATCCGGTAGGATCAGAGGATCATCAGCCATCCCCAGGGATAGATCATTTACATGGCTTAGAACCAGATCAAGAACAGAACCAGTTTTATTAATTACATTATTCACTTGAAATAAATTATGAAAGGCACACATATTTGACACTATTTCACATATCTCCAGTTCACGGCCAGCGGGTGAATCCAGGGGGGGGGAAACGGTGTTGAACTCAATGCCTCCTCGATCCAGGCCATTTTAGGAATATTAAAGTCACCAGTCACACAAAACTTAGAGTCTGGATATGCCTCGGAGATGCTATCAAGGGTATCACTAAATATTTGGTAAGTTTCAGAAGGTGATCTAGGTGGTATATACACACAGCCAATAACAGTAACGCATTTGCCAAAATTAATAGAAACATATAGATGTTCAATCACCTTCTCATGTCCTTCACAGCCAAGAATTCTGTTGTCTCTCCCGTTTGCCGTTTGCCCTTTACTTTGCCTTCAAATTTTTTTTTTTTTTGGGTCTAGCACACGTGCTGCAGGGAAGTCCCTAAAGCGCTCCAGGAGCGGCATTTGTACGGAAAAAAAAAAAAAAAAAAAAAAAAAAAGCGATTCACGTTGTTCTTGAATCGCTATTAATTGTACTCGGTGGGAAACACAGCCTTGGGCAAGTTATTCGAAAGGGATGATATTGTCCATATAAAAGACTGCTTGAAAACGTTGTACGCGGAATAACAAGCTGAACCTCATATGGATGTGACGTATTAGCGCGACGTGTATTTCTAACATGCACCACTCTGAGAGGAATTAAGCGGACTACATCCTTCGAACACTTTCCATGAAAATACTTGTAGAACAGACTCCAATCGCCAACCGTTCTTCGATGTTCCAGCGAATCAAGGCCGCTGGTTAGTTCCGGGTCTCCAATCGGATGAACAGCTCTTCTCTGAACATAATCCAACAAATGCAGCGTATGTTTGGGAGCGGAGGCCCAAACATGGGAGCAGTATTCCATATTTGGTTGAATTTGAGCTTTGTAAAGAATTAACAGTTGTGGAGTGTAACGCTTTCTGGTTCGAAATAATATTCCCAACTTTTGAGAAGTCTCCTTGCTATATCTGCAACATGTTCATGCCAGGACATATTTGCTCCCAAAACAACGCCCAACAAATTGAGTGACGATGCCAGGGGAATCGAGTGCCCCGACATAACTATGTCGGGTTCAGCAACGTTAACTTTTTTACCTCCATCTGAGTTTTTGTAGCGTTAAATTCCACTTGGTTATTGTCACCCCAAGATAGAATTTCTTCCAGGTTTTTGTTAAGTTGAACGACCTCCTGCTGTCTGCGGATATGCGCCTGAGTAGTCGATGTCTGAGCGTTCAAAGTGAATGAAGCGTACTGTTATCTGCAAAGCTGTAGATTGAATTCCCGGT
>CM032450.1:0-102240 GCA_019049505.1 Pachyrhynchus sulphureomaculatus
TTTTATTACGGATATTTGAAATTAAAGTATGGAGATAATGTAAGTTTATTGTACACGGATACTGACTCGTTGATATTAGAAATTGAGACCGAAAATTTTTATGAAGACATGAAGCAAAATCTGGAAAAATTTGACACCTCTAACTTTCCCGATCCAAATATTCATGATATGCCCATATCTTTATCGGTAGTTGGCAAATTTAAAGATGAATATAAAGGAGTTCCTATAGAAAGTTTTTATGGCACTGGTGCTAAAGCTTATTGTGTAAAATCAAAAGATAGTTTAGACAAAAAAGCGAAAGGCATCCGTAAAGTATGTGTAAGAAAGCAGTTAAATTTATCAGATTATAAAGATGTTGTTGAAAAAGATAAGAAGGTTTTCTGCACAATGTATGTGTTTAAGGCAAGTATGCACAATATTTATACAAATTTAATAAATAAACTAGCCTTGACGAGCCACGATGATAAAAGATATTCTCTTCCACACACCACAAAAACTTTTGCATGGGGGCATCGGGATATTGTCGACATGGATGAAATGTTGGAATATTTAACAAGTTTACAATCTAATTCTACTTTTGAGCATGTAGCCAAAAAGCGGCGCACAGACACTGATGACTAATCCCTATATAATATGTAATATGAAACATTAGCATTTAGTTAGAACAATGAGCTCCTCTTTGTTAATAGTGCTGTTCTCCTTGGTTGGAAATACAATATATGTTAATCATATGCCTAATTCAATTAGAGCTGAAATTTGCATTAGTAAGATTCAGAATGACACTGATTGCTACAAACCGATGAGAATGGTTTACATTTCTGGTAATAAATTTATGTATACAAATAATGTTACTAAGGATGATATATGTGGCATTAACTACCTAAAAATAAATTATGTGTTTGATAAACAACCAGCAAAATTTTCAAATTGGATACAGTTTGTGCATAAGTTAGAGTGTAACTGTACTACTTTATATATATTTTATAGCACTACTTGGATTGTTGTCCATTATCACCATTTTTATAACATTTGTAATTTATTACAAAAACATTTATTAAAAAAACTCTAAATAAATATTTTTCATGTCTTTGTTTTCACATCCCCACCCCTCCCCTCCATAGCTCTTAACAGATAGGGAATATATAAGTTGCCGTTTAGGCGAAGGTTTAGTTAGTTTTTCATCAAGATGAATAACAAAAACATCGCCAATGTGTTTAAGCAGACAACACCTGCAGTAATAAGTCGAATAGTTATAAATTCTACAGAATATCCTTTAAATAAATCAAACTCCAAATTTGTAAAAATTGGTTTATGTGTCGAAAATGATTTTGAGCCCTGCATAGAATTGTGTGGAAAGAAAAATCAATCTGTGGTGTTAAGCTGGGAGGACTGGCGAGACTTCCTACAGTATCAGGGAGTTATTGTAAACTACATGGTCTCAGCAAACCTGCCTCAAGAATCTATATACTTGAAAAATATGACACTACATTTTGAAAACTTTGCTCAGCTACCCATTTTGAAGATAATGACAGATGGAGGATTGGTGTATTTGGGAAATGAAACAGTTTGCAGGTTATGGGAACAAATTCCTCTGATTGACTACAGGTTAATTATTTTACAAAAGCAAAAGTTTAAGAACTACTTCTATATTTTTAAAAACACATTATTCTGCCAAGCAGATTGTTTAGAGAAAATATATAGCACTCTTTCACCAAAGGACAACCCAAATAGTGAGAACGTGTGCACTATGTTAGAGCTCCTATTGCTTTATCCCGAAAAACTGGAACAAAACTTAAGGGAGAGAAATTTCTATGAAAAAAGTAACTTTTGATGAAACGAAAAATCAACTTCACACGATGCATGTTTGGACGTTTGCCTACCGAAAATCCAGAATGCTGCCATATGACTTTATAAATCAACAACATTTCAAAAGAAGAATTGCATTGTGTGAAATAATTTTAACTCCCGTATTACAAGATATGTATAAAAAAAACATTGTTGTAGAATTTCTTTTATAATAAATTTAGATAAGTTGTAACATTAACAAATAATAAAATAATTGACAATGTATGTATGTGTTTTATTTTACAATTACCATACATAAAATGTAAAAATCATTATTTTATTTAATAGCGAACTTATTTTAACTGTAAAACTATATTTTAGAAATAAAACCAATATAAATATATAAGAAAATTTAATTATTCATAAAAAAATTATCATACATAAAAAATACATTTGTTAAAGTACATATGCATGGCGACTTCGTGTGAAATGCACATTTTGGTGTTGATGCTTGCAAAGCAGGTTGATCATCTAATTCAATTACTGGCTTGGAAGAATATTTTTTAATATATTCTGCTTTTTCTGTTCCTTTAACGTAGACATAAAGAGCATCTTCAGTAAGTTTCTTAACAATATCGGCAAAATAATGTAGAGGGGTATATCCTTGATTCCAGTAAATACAATGATGATATTTCATTAACCAAGTTGCCTGTTTATTTGATTCGGGAGAAAGTAAATTGAAAGCAAAAGGTTGTTTGAACACAAAATGACTAATTCTATAACCATCAAAAGCAGCTAATTCTTTGGGGATAAATTTGTTCTTTTCATCTTTGAAGCCTTGTACATCAATAATAAGTCTATTATTCATGGTTATGAAGGTCCTAGTTAATTTTTAAATCGTTAAATTTCTTGAATAAAATAGTTTTCTTGGAATAATCTTCTATTATTCTTTTAAGCTCTTCTAATTTTTTAACAAAACTTTCCAACTGTTGATAAAACTGTAAGTTGTTTACCATACTTCCAGAATTAACATGTGTGATCTTGTTATACTGAACACATAAACATAAATGATATTTTCTTCGTGGATCTTTATATATTATGAACATCAGAAAGAGTGGGGGTTGGTTTCAAAGTTGTTTTACTATTTTCGTCAATGGATTATAACTAAAAATTTTATCATGGATTATGAGACAATATGCTGCTGTTTTGGCTTGAATTTTCTCTTTTGTTTCGAATTGAATCCTCATCGTTACCGGACCAGTTTGGAGTAAATCCCTTTGATGTGAGCAGTTAATATAGACAATAGGGGCATTAGTCTTAAATTCGACTGGATTAAATATTGGCTCTATTGGTAAATTATAATATAATTGGCGGAAATCAGAAAACATTTCATATAATGTAGCAAATTTATTAGTTTTAAAATCAAGCTGAAGATCATTGTAAGGATATCTTTCTGAATTTAAAAACACGTTTATATTTCTTAGCTCACAATGATCAAATTTACTCATATCTGCTTTTAAGTTACCGCGCCTATTGTTTTGAAAAGCCATTAAAACATGACGGGGTGTTTCAACTTTTGTGGAAGTTTTTACAGGCCAGTTATGTCTTGTAGTTTCTAATAACTCTGGGTACTCCACTAATTCCCAGCTACGAAAAGTAATAAGAATGTCATTATTCTTATCAACAAGTTTAGTAAGTGCTAGTTCCTGAGGGATGGCTACCGTAAGATGGGGAACCCGCCAGCAGAGTTTCGTTATTTTAATTTTAGGTTTTTCATCAGTTGTAGATACTAGAGCATTAGTATCATCATTACTTCTAATTAGAATTAATTCTTGTTGTGAATTTAAAATTATTTTATTATAATCTTCAAAAAATCCTGAGTACATTCTTAATGGGACACATAAAGAAACATTTCCTTTATCATCAGTCATAATTTTATCTCCAGACTTTGCTTTGGGATACCATCCAGCATTTTCTAATTTTGCACTTTCATTCTGATTATAAGAGATATAACCTTTCAGTGTTGAAGTTATACCAATATCTCGAACAGAATCAATAGTAACACCATTTAAAACATATCTCAGCTCTTTAAATAAAAATGCAGGCGCATTATTTATTAATGTAGTGTTTGCTAGCGGAGTCGTTCCATCCTCCTTAGTAACTTGTAGTTCTAAGTATAGCTCACTTTTACATGGTAAAGGATATTTTCCTGTTTGTTGTAAAGCAATCCTGATTTCATCATTATTATCAAGTTTTGAAGGATTAAAAGGATCAAAAGAAAGGACTTCCCAACTCAAAATAGATTCATCCATAAGAATATTTTCTTTAACATTTAAATATTCCATTTTATCTCAGTTTAAATCCTAAACTTAGGAGGAATTGACGATTAGATGATGTTAACCTTTGTGAGTTTGCTTTCTTACTAAACAAAAAGCGTTTGTTTCCCTTCTTATTAATGCTTTTCTTGGTTAATTTCTGTGTGAAATTAGGATATGGTAAATTTCTATTATACAAAATTACCATCGTTCATCTACTTTTTTCAGGTGTAGTCTTAACGTAACGGTTTCTCCTCTCAAATTGACCACATCATCATCTTGATCCAGTATTTTAATGGTTATTTTATCAATCACCTTTACAGTGACAGGAAAATAAATGACGTTTTGTGGTGACTCAATTATTTTGAATCCAGGTGCCACACTAGGAAAGAATTGATGTATTATATGAACAGGATTTCCATTTAAATATGACCCTTCAGCAATACTACAATCAATATTTATCGAATTTATTTTAATAATTTCTGCAGGATAGTCAGATATATGTTCTTTCAAAGGCGCCAATATTTGATTTTTGAATCCTAATAATTTACCAATAGTGCCATCACGGAAAACTATTGGTTTTTCACTTTTTATATGCGTCTTTAAGGTATTATTGTTCGCATAAACATGAAAAGCAAAACCTTCCTTAAGATATTGATCTTGTAAATATTTATTTATATCTGCTAATTCATAACTACCAGTCGGTATAACAGTTGCACTATCTTCATCATGAATCATTAAATTATGACCTTCATCAATATTAGGGATAGCATTAAATGTTTCAAAATTTACAAGTCCAACAACATACTCTGAATTTTCTTCTAGGTATATTGGTGGATTAAAGTCTGTTGTTAAAACAGATGAATTACCACTAATAACAAAACTATATGACATGTTAATGTGAAGTGGTCGAAGAGAATGAATCTAAATAACTTTTACGAATTATTATAAAGAAATTTTAAACATAATTGCCCACAATTAGATCTCTTATAATTTTGAAAATTTTTGTAATTATATTTTACCATATTTTGATTCCCGTCGCTGTTAAAATATGAAATTAACTCGAATGGGGGTCGTAAATTACCATAACTATCAAAATAAATTATATTTTTTCCTTTTTTGATGTAAGCAGTCCAATGCGTTCCTTTACCTTGATCGCCGTCTAGATTTACAATAGCACTTTCAATATGTTTAATTTTCTTTGGTAGTTTGTCCCTCATAAATATTCCTCGAAAATTCTTAATTTCCAATAGTTTAACATACTTAATTAAATCGTAATTTGTAAGAGATTTACGAGGTATAGACTTTAACAGTTTTTTGAATATGGCTTTAAATATAATCCACAACCTGTTCTATATGGCTTTAAATGAAGTCCGCTACCTTTTTTCCCAATTGCAATAGATTCCATTGCTTGATTATGTCTTTTATCTTCTTCAAGCTTTTGTTTAGCAGCTTTCGCATCGTTTACAGCTTTAGCTATCCCGCTGCACCCCCACCTAGAGCCCCTAGTGCCGATAATCCTGCAAATAGTGGTATAAGTGGGAGAAAACCGCCTGTCTTTGGAATCGGTATTACTCTATTTTTTGGAGGTAATATTTTACCACTTTTGTTAATAGCATTTAGTGCTGTGTTTATACTTTGGTGTAAACTTTTAAATCGTTTTCCTTTAAGAGCTTTTCTAGCTTTTGAAATAGCTTGAGATAATGAAACGCCTCGCCCCATACGAGCTCTTCGTGATCTCTTTCTTCTACTTTTTCTTAGACCCATACCTAACTTTCTTTTAACAGTCATTGCGCCACTAATTGCAAGAGCAGCTGTTTTTTCACCAAAACTGGAATCGCTCGCTTTTAACCTCGATGACGCCTTCACACCTAATAACTTATCAGCAGCGTGTCTTTCTTTTATATCCTTCGATTTTGAGTATGCAATATCATGTTCTTTACACGCTTCATCTAATAAATTTATACCTTTATCACCCCGTGCTAGTCGTTTTTTCCAGTTTTGTCCCCGGGCCACAAAAATTGTAGCCTGGTAAATGTAATTCGAATGGTAACTTATTTATTAAGGTGTTTATTATACCACTTCCCCTTTTGTTCTTTTTTTTGTAAATAGATCTTTTGTTTGCCATTATATAATTGAAATCCTAAGACAAACTGATTAGTTTGTCAGAATTCAACTTAAATACTCTCATACGGCATGAAAATTGAGAAGCAACCATATTCTTTAAAAATTAGAGACCATGACACTTCGGTAAACAACTTTAGAAAAACATGGAAAATTATTTGAAGGAAATAGCAAAAGAGGTTTAATTGTTGGCCCATCAGGCTGTGGCAAGACCAATGTAATAATCAGTTTAATTGAGGATCCAAATGGGTTACGATTTGAAAATTTATATATT
The DNA here is from genome assembly GCA_019049505.1 of Pachyrhynchus sulphureomaculatus. Lineage (NCBI taxonomy): Eukaryota > Metazoa > Arthropoda > Insecta > Coleoptera > Curculionidae > Pachyrhynchus > Pachyrhynchus sulphureomaculatus. The sequence goes on from CM032450.1 coordinate 6,499, forward strand.
TATTCAAAGTCTTTATATCAACCTAAATATGAATATTTAAGGACACTTTTTAAACCTTTGAAAGAAATTGGTTTTTATGAATCTGATAAAGAAGAAAATATAATTACACCGCAAGAAATACAGAAAAATTCTATAATAATATTTGATGATATTGTGTGTTGCAATCAGAATATAATGAAGGATTATTTCTGCTTCGGAAGACACAAAAACACTGATTGTTTTTATTTATGCCAAACATATTCTTCTATTCCAAAACAATTGATTCGTGATAATGCAAATTTAATTGTAATATTTCAGCAAGATAATACGAACTTAAGACATATTTATGACGATCATGTTAATGTTGATATGACATTTAATCAGTTTAAAGATTTATGTTTACTATGTTATAAAGACAAATTTGGATTTTTAGTGATTGACAAAGATTCAAATATTAATTCAGGGAGGTATAGGAAAGGATTCGATTCATTTATTTACTTATAAAAGCAGAAAAATCGTGTTTATATAACAATCATGGATGAACGATTGGCAAGAGAACTTGTTAAGTCAAGAAAAGCCGTTAAACAAAAAATCCAAAGTTTGAAAAATGCGGAATTTGAGGCTTAGTCTAAATTGGAGGAAACTTATAAACCAATCACACAGCCCTTACAAGAACTAGTTTCAACATTGGGTAAATTTGAAGCACCATACATTAAAGAAGAGCAATATACTCCAATTAAAAAAATTCATGAAAGTTCAACACCGCGAAAAAACTTATTTGCTGATATATCATCCCCAGGGAAGGATATTTTTGCAAATATATCAACTCCAAAAGGAAGGACAGGCAAAACACCAAATCTTCCATATGAAACACCATCATTTTTTAATATGAGCCAAATACCACCTTTTTTACAAACCACCGTTATAGGGGAAACAACAAGTTCTTCAAAATCTTCCGATTCTACAACTCAAAACCTTTCTGATATTTTGGAACAAACCAGAAATGTAGTAAGAGCCTATACAGATTCAGAAGCATATAAAAATTGGTTGGAGCAATTTGATAAAATAGCTCGCCAGTATATCGATGAGGGTGTTAAGGATGTTGAGCATAAATTTGATCATCAATATGGAATAGTTCACGATTATGAAACAGAAAAATTTTATTTAGGATTAACACAACAGCCTGTTGAAATTATTGGTAAACAAATAAAAGTTTCTGGTGTAAGTTATCCTGGTACACCTGGTTTATATGAGTTGTTATTTAAAAAAGAACCTGTTGGCTATAAAAAAGACGATCTTGAAAATTATATGGATATTTTAAAAAGAACTAACGCATATCGTAGGAACCACGATCCCAACGAACAGGTTCAAGGAAATGCATCACACAAGTACATTACAATAATAGGACCATATTTGCAAAAGAATGGTATCACTAAAACCAAAAACTATTAATGCTATGGAGAATTTGATCAGAGGAGTACAGAGTTTGAGACAAACTAGAGCTAGTAAACCAACCACAAAAGGAGGTAGTTTAACTTTAAAAACAAATAAAGATAATACCGACTATGTGTATTGGGATGATGTAAATGAGTTAGTTAATAGGCTTCGTTTATTATTTGCATCCACCTCTGCAGGTCATACTGGACATGACAATGAAATTATTTCTATAATTGAAGAGCTTAAAGAAGCTAAAATTATAATATAAAAGGACACAACGCAGATTTTATTACAATATTAAGATGACTATTGACAAGTTTGGTCAACATATTTCTAAACGTTATCAAGTAGATACGTCTACATTGGAAAATACAATATTTTCAAATATTGAACACAGAATTTTGAACAAATTTAAAGGAGATCAGAAATATGTTGAAAACAAAATAATTGAAAACTTTGAATCTAATTTGAAAGACGATATTAACAATTTAAATAAAAGACTTAACGAAAACATTGATGATGTTGAAAACACTAAGAAAAAGATAAAGATATTTGAAGATAAAACTATCCCCGAATATGATGACAAAATTTTCAAACATGGGGATAATTTGAATATGTTAGGAGCAGATATGAAAAATGAAATATCAGAAATTAAAACAATAATTAAGATCAGCAATCAATCAACAATTGATAAAGTGAAAGATGATATTTCAAAGGAGCTTGTGTCAAAGTTTCAAAATTTTACAAATATTCTTAATGACAGAGTGGCTTTAGAAGTGAAAAATTTTGGAAAAGTTCATGATGATATGAATAAAAATATCAATAATATCGATAGATCTGTGAAATTAGAGACTTTAGTTAACAAAAATCACAATGCAAAAGTTGTAGAGTTGGAAGAAAAAGTTATGGAAGCTTCTAATAAAGCCGATGTTGTGGTCTCTAAAGACATAGTTGCATTAACAGAAAGAATAAAAACTTTAGAGGATAGTTCAAATAATATCACAAGAAATAGTAATAAAATTGAAGAGGTTCTTACACAACTACACAATCTAGAATTAAAAAACCAAACTAATGTAGATCCCAAATTGTTATCAGAGATAAAGTCTTTAAGTGAAAGAGTACAAACTATAGTGAAAGAGCGTGAGAAAGAAGACACGTTGAATAAAATAGCCAAAAATAAAGAGAAAATTAACGAGATAACAACAAAGTTACAAAATTTTGAAATTATAGAGGAAAGATTACTCACGGAACTTAATAAATCGTTTGAAATTATTAAAACTATGGTGGTAGATCTTGAAAACAAACTAACAGATAAAATTAAGTTAGGTGAAACTAGTATTAAAGATAATAAGGAAGAAATAGAATCGTTTAAAACAATTTATGATGAATCCCGAGTAAACGTTATAAGAACCACAACTGGATTAAAAACCTTGAAAGAACAATTTGAAAAACAGAAAAAAGAAATTGAAGCTTTTGTTCGAAACACAAGTGCTGAATCTATAAACAAAGTTATTGAGGTGCGAGAAGAATTTAATTCTGCAATAAAGGAATTGAAGAAAGAAATTTTTATAAATAAGGCTGTCATGGAAACTGAAATTAACGTGAAATGTAATGAACAAAAAAATAAAATACAGGAAATTGATGATAAAATTAACAAAGCAATCACATCTATTAATGATATTAAAGTTAAAGCGGATAAAGTGGTCGAGTAAACATTATTTAAGGAAGATCTTCTATAAAAAATCACTAGTAAGAAAATGCCATTATGAAGGAAAATATTAAAGAAACCATTGTTAAAGAATTACATAAACCAGCTAGAAAAAATTATCGGAGACGTAGAACGATAGTAAAAGGTTTAAATGACTTATGGCAAGCTGATTTAGTCGAAATGCAGCCTTATGCTAAATTTAATAAATCGAGCAGATATATTTTAGTAGTAATAAATGCTTTTACAAAATATGTTTGGGCTGAACCTCTTAAAAATAAAAGCGGAAAAGAAGTAACATCAGCAATGAAAAAAATTTTAGATAAAACTACAAACCCTGTTAATTTGCAAACAGATCTGGGAAAAGAATTTTACAACAAAGAATTTGAAAAACTAATGCGTGATTATAAAATAAATCACTACAGTAGTTTTTCTAATTTAAAAGCAAGTATAGTGGAACGTGTTAATCGTACTTTAAAAAATATAATGTGGAAGTATTTCAGTAATCAAGGAAACTATAAATGGTTAAATATTTTGCCAAGTATTGTGGAAAAATACAATAATACTGTTCATAGAACTACGGGATACAAACCTATTAATATTAACCGGAAAAATGAAGAACACGTACTATTAAATTCTTTTACTTTCCAGAAAATTTTCGATGTAAAGCATGTCAAGTTTAAAGTAAACGATTTTGTGAGAATTTCAAAGCGAAGAGAGGCATTTGACAAGGGATACTCCCAACTGGTCAACTGAAATATTTCAAATTAGAAAAATACAACTCACAAACCCTACTACTTATCTTTTAAAAGATGCCAATAATGAAAATATTGAAGGTAGCTTTTATGAAGAGGAATTGCAAAAAGTGAAACATCCTGACGCGTATTTGGTGGAAAAAGTTATAAGAAAAAAAGGAAATAAAGTTTTTGTTAAATGGCTAGGATTTGATAAATCTCACAATTCTTGGATTTTAAAAAAAGATGTATTGTAAAAAATAAAACTATAATAAAATTAAAAAGTGCGTTTATTACAAATTATTATTTTACAGTAATCATTTATTGTATTCCATTAATGTTAATACATGTTCAATTAGCCCTAACTCAAGAAATTCCTTAATAAGTTTATCTTCATTTTTACTACTAAGAAACTCACGACATGCTTGAGCTGCTAATTTACATTTAAATGCATGCTCCATATACTCCAGGAATATCGTAATACTCTGCGCTTCAGTCTCCTGACCATCCTTCGCATAATACTCCGAACATGCCTCCGACATTATAAATTCCTCACACATTTCTCTCACTAATTCTTCCATCGCTTAAACTTCTACTCTCTTCAGTTTGCAATACTTTAATAGAATTGTCAGAGTATGAAATATTGCAAACCTTCTTATTCACTTTCCTGATTTCGCTTTTTGTTACGTTGCCACAGCATTTTCTTATTGATGGCGGCGGCCCATCGAGGTGTGCACTTACGCCTGGTTGATTATAATGCTTGTAACACGGTAAATTTAACTGTAGTTCCTTATCTCTTCGATATCGTTCTGGCAACTTGCTCCAAACTTTCTGCAATTCAATTGAGCTGATATATTCTTTTATATAACTAAGGGGTAGAAATTTGAGATCCCCTTCTTTCAACTCCCACACAGATGTTGAAGTACTTTGTAGACGACAAATAACCTCACCTACGTGATCAATAATGGTATCGAAAATCAAAGATGCCATGAAAATCTTGATAAGTACTGGACACCTTGCTTCTTGCAACTTGGTTTGCAAATGAGGCGCTTGCTCTTAAGTAGTTGTATGTTACTGTAAGCTGTGTGGAAGGGGTGATGAGAGAGAAAGTGGTGAGAGGTAGTATGCGGAGCCAAGTCTGACCAATCAGAAAAGGGGTGGGGAGCCGAAGCATTAAAGTATGTGGGGCCAAAAGTAGCCCCGACCAATCAGAGTTAAGTGGAAGGGCTCATGCGCGCGATTAGGAAGTGGGGAACGATCAATGCTAATGTTTTAGGATCGAAATGAACTGCACGAAATTTGCAGCGACACTGAGCCCAGACAAGGAGGTGTAGCTTAGGAGGCGTGGCTTGGGTCAAGGTCGACCAATCAGAAAAGTGGTGGGGGGTGAGGCTTAAGCCCCCAGTCCCTACTACTTATACCATATAAATTATTAAAGGTAATGCACTCGTGAAAATTTTCGTTCAATCTATACCCCGTGGAGAATATTACAGAATTTTTTCGAAATTTTTTGATAAGTACTTTTCGAGATAAGGCCCGGAACAGCGATTTTTCGGGGGGGGGGGGGGGGGGGGGGGGGGGACGAATTTTTAAAAATAATACATAGAAAAGTGCGCGCAAGTATAATATATATATATATATATATATATATATATATATATATATATATATATATATATATATATATATATATATATATATATATATATATATACAGGGTTACAGGGAAAGTCGTCCTAGATAATTAAGGACGTTATAGTTTAGGTCGTTTCTGACCGATTTGATTCTGTGACATGATGTCCTAAACTTAACCGTTTTCGAGATATTGAAGTTTAAAGATTTTCTAAAAAAAACATGTTTTTTTTTGCTTTTATATCGATTTTTTTTTTTATTAGAGATTCTCGAGTGCGATTTTTTGGTTATTTTTAGTTAGTCTGTATGTCAGGTATCAAAAATCATCAAAAAAATTTGAACTAGTTACTAACAGTTTCAAATGGCGGCTTGTTAATGTTTCTAAATTACGAATTTTTACCAAGTGTTTCCTACTTTAAATCAATAAGGAGAAAAAAAAATGTATGGAAGTTATTCTGCAAATTATTTTAAAAACTTTTACGTCTTTTTAGCTATCAAAAAAGGTATAATACCAGGAGTTTAATAGGAAAACTGTACACAGAATGACACCTAAAGCGGGCTCGGGTAGCAAAAGGTAAATTTTTAGTTCTAGGTGAAAATACGAAAAATACACAAATAAAACAAAAAACCTTGCAATTTAATATTTTTTATTAATTATAATTCTTGTTCTATATGGTCGCCCCTATTTCTAACACAAATTCTCATTCTTTTTCTTAAATTACTTTTCACAACGCTGGTTGTGAGGTGCCGCCTCATTTCGTCAGCCGCATCAATTATTTTTTGTCTTAGGACATCCACGTTTTCGATAGGAGTCATCTGGTCGTATACGAGACTTTTCATGTGACCCCACACATAAAAATCCATCGGTGTTAGGTCTGGGCTCCTCGCCGGCCAAGGTATGGGTCCGCCTCTTCCAATCCATTTGTTGGGATAATTGTCATTGAGCCATGCACGAACACTTCCTCTGTAGTGAGCTGGGTGTTGAAAGTACATGTTTTGTCTCAAACCAATAGGTAAGTCTTCCATCAAATTAGGTAAATCGTTCCGCAAAAAATTGTCGTATTCCTCGTCATTCAAATTATCTGGCAGGAAGAATAGCCCAACCAAATAATTTGAAATTATACCCATCCACACATTTAAGCTGAATCTTGTTTGTGACCCTTTCGTTCTTTTTTAGTGTTCCGTACGGAACACTTATAAGATCACTTCGGTGTCTGTCTGTCTGTCTGTCTGTCTGTCTGTCTGTCTGTCACACCCCGATTTTCTCGGAAACTATTTGACATAGAAACGTGAAATTTGGTAATAATATAGGAATTGATGGCCTCATCAGAGCCATGTAGTTTTGAGAATTAAATTTTGACTTAAGGGGTTAGTTTTGGGGGGTGAAGTCGGAAGTGAAAAAAAAATTTTTTTACTAGGTCATCGAGTGTGGTGTCAAATGAAAGCTTGTGAAAACACGAGTAAAAAATATATATATAATATTATACTTGCGCGCACTTTTCTTTGTATTATTTTTAAAAATTCGCGAAAAATCGCTGTCCCGGGCTTTATCTCGAAAAGTACTTATCAAAAAATTTCGAAAAAATTCTGGAATATTCTACACGGGGTGTAGATTGAACGAAAATTATCACGAGTGCATTACCTATAATAATTTATATGGTATATAAAAAAAACAAAAAAAATTTCAAGGTCATCAGATTTCAGTAAAGAGTGGAAACAAACTTTGTTGAAAACTCATTTGGGGTGTGTTTTGTGAAGTCACTGATCATTTTATACCACCGTAACATAAATTTTGACTTAAGAGGTTCGTTTTGAGGGGTGAAATCGGAAGCGAAAAAAAATTTTTTTTACTAGGTCAACGAGTGTGGTGTCAAATGAAAGCTTGTGAAACCACGAGTAAAAATATATATATATATATATATATATATATATATATATATATATATATATATATATATATATATATATATATATATAAATGTAATACTTGCGCACACTTTTCTTCCTATTACTTTTAAAAAATCGCTGTCCCCTACCTTATCTCGAAAAATACTGATCAAAAAATTTTGAAAAAATTCTGGAATATTCTCCACAGGGTATAGATTGAACGAAAATTATCACGAGTGCATTACCTTTAATAATTTATTTGGTATATAAAAAAAACAAAATTTCAAGGTCACCAGTTTTCAGTAAAGATTGGAAACAAACTTTGTTGAAAATTCATTTGGGGTGTGTTTTGTGAAGTCACTGACCATTTTATACCACCCTAACAAAAAATTTTATTTTAAAAACAATCAACGTACGGAACACTAATTGTGCAAGTTCAACTTGCACTTGACCGGTTTTTTTGTTTGGGTTGCCTTCCTCTTTAGAAGCCCAATAATGGGCATTGTGGTAGTTTGTAAGACCGTCTTTGTCGAATTTCGACTCGTCAGTCCTTAGTATTTTCTTAAAAAAAGATGCACCTTCGACATCGGTATTGAGCATAAATCTGCAGAATTCTAATCATCGCAATGGATCCCCTTCTTCAATGACTTGCACGGGCGTATAGTGGTAAGGGTGTTGCCCAACAGTATGCATTACAAACCATACCTTCCACTGCGAAATACCAAGCTGTTGTGCGACAACATTTGTAGATGTGGTGTTGGGTCCACCTCAAAGAGACGTCGTATTTCGTTTTCTTCGTCTTCGTCAAAGATACGTGGTCGTCCCATGTCAGTCTGCCGTCTTTGTACGGAACCAGTTTCTCGTAGTCTTCGATAAGTTCCATCAAATACGCTAACATCAGGTACACGGCGAGTAGGATATCGCAGTACGTATTCATCACGTGCACGCGACGACACTCCTTCGCAAAATCCGTAACACATTAGGATGTCAGCATATTCCTCGTTGGTATACGTTGCCATATTCACAAGCAGAGATCAAAATCCAGTTACGACCCAATTCACACAGTCAGATGATGAAACACAGATATTTTTGAAAAGCACGCTATAGCACATCTACCACGGACGAATCGCATGGGCAGACTAAAAATCATTCATTAATGTTTAGGGAACAGAAAATGTCACTCGCACAGAGAGTACCCCGACCGGAAAAAATGCTTACCCAACCCTTTTTATTGTTTGAAGGTGCAGGTAGTAAACCGGTAATTGGTAGTATCGAAATTCTATTATTATGTTACTCTACCTTTGGGCCCATTGAAATCTCATTTTCTTAGAATTTTCAATAGATCGAGTAGATATTATACCGTTTTAGATAGCTAAAAAGACGTAAAAGTTTTTAAAATAATTTGCAGAATAACTTCCATGCATTTTTTTTTCTCTTTATTGATTTAAAGTAGGAAACACTTGGTAAAATTCGTAATTTAGAAATATTAACAAGCCGCCATTTGAAACTGTTAGTAACTAGTTCAAATTTTTTTGATGATTTTTGATACTTGACATACAGACTAACTAAAAATAACCAAAAAATCGCACTCGAGAACCTCTAATAAAAAAAAAAATCGATATAATAGCAAAAAAAATATGTTTTTTTTTAGAAAATCTTTAAACTTCAATATCTCGAAAACGGTTAAGTTTAGGACATCATGTCATAGAATCAAATCGGTCAGAAATGACCTAAACTATAACGTCCTTAATTATCTAGGACCACTTTTCCTGTAACCCTGTATATATATATATATATATATATATATATATATATATATATATATATATATATATATATATATATATATATATATATTTTACTCGTGTTTTCACAAGCTTTCATTTGACAACACACTCGATAACCTAGTAAAAAAATTTTTTTTTCACTTCCGACTTCACCCCCCAAAACTAACCCCTTAAGTCAAAATTTAATTCTCAAAACTACATGGCTCTGATGAGGCCATCAATTCCTATATTATTGCCAAATTTCACCTTTCTATATCAAATAGTTTCGAAGAAAATCGGGTGTGACAGACAGACAGACAGACAGACACCGAAGTGATCTTATAAGTGTTCCGTATGGAACACTAAAACCAGAAATTTCAAGGTCATCAATTTTCACTAAAGATTGGAAATAAACTTTGTTGAAAACTCATTTGGGGTGTGTTTTGTGAAGTCACTGATCATTTTATACTTCCGTTACAACATTTTTTATTTTAAAAGCAATCAACGTACGGAACAATAATTGCGCAAGTTCAACTTGCACTTGACCGGTTATTTTAAATTGTAATTACCAATCTTAATGTTTGTATTTTTAAACAGAGAAGACAAAGACTGGGAGAGATCTTCTATGTATTGTAACTTTCCTACTTTAATGTCAACATTAGTGGAAACAGTTGGATTAATTTGAAGGGGGGGTCTTTGAAAATTCTTTTTAATTAGAGCTTTAGGATAGTAATTTTCCAAGATATTTTCCAACAGTTTTACATTTTTTTCTTTAAAAGAGGGGTGGCAAATCTTATCTATTTTGTTTTTTAATCTTCTGATGATGTTCAGTTTTTGTTTCATATATGTATATATATATATATATATATATATATATATATATATATATATATATATATATATATATATATATATATATATAGCAAATTTTAAAGTTCTTAGGGTAAGCGGTCATGGGAATAGGGCTAAAAGGTTTTTAACACCGTTTTAGCTAAGCCAAGCTTTTGACAATATTTTATTTTCTTCTTCAGGGCTACAAATCCAATAGATTATCAGTATTCTAAGGTTTACAACAAAAAGCAATCTAAATCATTAACATGAAACCACTGCTAAGTGGTGCTTTTTAGATAATTCCTTTTAACAATAAAAACACATTACTATTAATATTTATTAGGAGGACAGCAGCATTTTTCAAAGGTGCTTTGTTCTACTATAATTGATTTGTGGGAGAAACAAGAAAGGTATTTGGCAGAATCCAGCTCCTTCTTTATCACGATACTGTCGGCCAATGAGCATTGGATTTGTTAAAGAAACAGTGGATATTACAAATTCTGAGACTACTTACATAGAAAATGCGATAAATGCTTTGTTAAACAGCGAATTCCTACAAGGAGACATCTCTTTTTTCATGAAACATATAATGACGCTAACTATGGTCGATCCAAAAGTGAGCAATGCTGCTACTTCAGCTTTTTGAACAATGATATGCTATATTTGTGGTACTAGTTTAAAGCAGTTTACTAATCTCAATCTAAATAAAAACCGGTCAAGTGCAAGTTGAACTTGCACAATTAGTGTTCCGTACGTTGATTGTTTTTAAAATAAAAAATTTTGTTAGGGTGGTATAAAATGATCAGTGACTTCACAAAACAGACCCCAAATGAGTTTTCAACAAAGTTTGTTTCCAATCTTTACTGAAAACTGGTGACCTCGAAATTTTGTTTTTTTTTTTCTATACCAGATAAATTATTAAAGGTAATGATAATTTTCGTTCAATCTATACCCCGTGAAGAATATTTCAGGATTTTTTCAAAATTTTTTGGTCAGTACTTTTCGAGATAAGATAGAGGACAGCGATTTTTCACGATTTTTAGTGTTCCGTACGGAACACTTATAAGATCACTTCGGTGTCTGTCCGTCTGTCTGTCCGTCTGTCCGTCTGTCCGTCTGTCACACCCGATTTTCTCCGAAACTATTTGTCATAGAAAGTTGAAATTTGGTAGTAATATAGGAATTGATGGCCTCATCAGAGCCATGTAGTTTTGAAAGTTAAATTTTGACTTAAGGGGTTAGTTTTGGGGGGTGAAATCGGAAGTGAAAAAAAAAATTTTTTACTAGGTAATCGAGTGTGGTGTCAAATGAAAGCTTGTCAAAACACGAGTAAAAAATATATATATAATGTAATACTTGCGCGCACTTTTCTTTGTATTATTTTTAAAAAAATCGCGAAAAATCGCTGTCCACCCGCCTTATCTCGGAAAGTACTTATCAAAAAATTTTGAAAAAATTCTGGAATATTCTCCACGGGGTGTGGATTGAACGAAAATTATCACGAGTGCATTACCTGTAATAATTTATCTGGTATATAAAAAAAACAGAAATTTCAAGGTCATCAATTTTCAGTAAAGATTGGAAATAAACTTTGTTGAAACTTATTTGGGGTGTATTTTGTGAAGTCACTGATCATTTTATGTCACCGTAAGATAAATTTTGACTTAAGGGATTCGTTTTGAGGGGTGAAATCGGAAGTGAAAAAAAAATTTTTTTACTAGATCATCGAGTGTGGTTTCAAATGAAAGCTTGTGAAAACACGAGTAAAAAATATATATATAATGTAATACTTGCGCACACTTTTCTTCGTATTACTTTTAAAAAATCGTGAAAAAATCGCTGTCGCCTACCTTATCTCGAAAAGTACTGATCAAAAAATTTTGAAAAAATCCTGGAATATTCTCCACGGGGTATAGATTGAACAAAAATTATCATTACCTTTAATAATTTATCTTTTATAGAAAAAAAAAAAAAAATTTCAAAATTTCTAGGTCACCAGTTTTCAGTAAAGATTAGAAACAAACTTTGTTGAAAACTCATTTGGGGTGTGTTTTGTGAAGTCACTGATTATTTTATACCACCCTAATAAAATTTTTTATTTTAAAAACAATCAACGTACGGAACACTAATTGTGCAAGTTCAACTTGCACTTGACCGGTTTTTTAAAAGTAATACGAAGAAAAGTGTGCGCAAGTATTACATTATATATATATTTTTTACTCGTGTTTTCACAAGCTTTCATTTGACACCACACTCGATTACCTAGTAAAAAAATTTTTTTTTCACTTCCGATTTCACCCCTCAAAACGAATCCCTTAAGTGAAAATTTATGTTACGGTGATATAAAATGATCAGTGACTTCACAAAATACACCCCAAATAAGTTTCAACAAAGTTTATTTCCAATCTTTACTGAAAATTGATGACCTTGAAATTTCTGTTTTTTTATATATCAGATAAATTATTACAGGTAATGCACTCGTGATAATTTTCGTTCAATCTACACCCCGTGGAGAATATTCCAGAATTTTTTTTAAAATTTTTTGATAAGTACTTTCCGAGATAAGGCGGGTGGACAGCGATTTTTCGCGATTTTTTAAAAAATAATACAAAGAAAAGTGCGCGCAAGTATTACATTATATATATATTTTTTACTCGTGTTTTCACAAGCTTTCATTTGACACCACACTCGATTACCTAGTAAAAAAATTTTTTTTTCACTTCCGACTTCACCCCCCAAAACTTAAGTCAAAATTTAACTTTCAAAACTACATGGCTCTGATGAGGCCATCAATTCCTATATTACTACCAAATTTCAACTTTCTATGACAAATAGTTTCGGAGAAAATCGGGTGTGACAGACGGACAGACGGACAGACGGGCAGACAGGCAGACAGACGGACAGACACCGAAGTAATCTTATAAGTGTTCCGTACGGAACACTAAAAATAACGTCGACACAGATGCATTACAGATTGGCGTGTCTGTATTGCTCGGTAGGATATAATTCTTCGAAACTTTCTGCATTTGTTGTACAAGCTTCCTGTGCAAAAGTGGCAGCTAAGATTGGACAGTGACAAAGAAATTGTCAAGCAAAAAAAGGCAAAATTACAGGCAAAATTCAGAGAGCTTAACCAGAGATGTGCCAAAAGTTGGATTTAGTAACACCAATGAAGGCAATACAAGTAGGAGATTTTTTGCCAATTCAGAGGTTGCCGCTGAAATTACCTGTGTCAGTTTCAACCTCGTAAATCACTTGGAGGCGATTTTGGAAGTAATATCGATTGATCATAAGGTCGACTTGAAAAAATTTCCAGACTACGTATATGAGACCGCCAAAATGTATGTAGAGTTGTATACCTGGCATTCTGTGACTCCTACAATGCACAAAATATTAATTTACGGTCCAATAGTAAAGGAAAAGGCACTTTTGTCCATTCAAGTACTATCCGAAATAGCAGCAGAGGCGCGAAACAAGCACTTTCACCTCTACCGGCAGAATTTTACGTGAAAATTTTCAAGAGGAGAATTCAATTTAGATGTCCTCAACAGATTATTGTACAGCTCAGATCCCTTAACATCTACTATACGGCTAAAACTCAAAAGAAGAAGAAAGAATATTAACGACGAAAGTTCCGAAGAAGAAGAAGAGAAATCCGGGGGGGATCCGCAGAGGAAGCCGAGAAATGGAGCTTGAGCGAGGACGGAGGGATGTGGGACTCTTCATCCTGAATCATTATTTTCGTCATTTTTGTTTAAGTCAACATATTCTTTTTCTCAATATACTGCTTTTACTTTATATTAAAATGTATTTTTCTTCAATATATGAACTCCATTTAGAAATAAAACCCGATTTAAAATATCTAAAAATAAAAAAATAATTTTGCTCACATAAAACGCTGAAATACCCCTATGTGTAAGGCGCGATATCTTTTCGACAACTTAATATGATAACACTGCAACATTTTCGAGGTTATCAAATGTAAACTAAATTCTGACTTCAGTTTCTGGTGGCAAAATTCCTTACAACTGCCAAAAGAACTATAAGGATCTATTGTAGGTTATTGCAATGTCCAGCAAAGTTACTCGTGTTGATATAGAGAACATTTTTGTTGAAGACGCTTATGCTAAAATATGCACGGTTTGTGAGTTATGGTCGAAAATGTGAAAAAATGGCATTTTTTCGGGGTTTCTGTACTAAAAACACGCCGAAAGAGTGAAAATCTGGCTTCGACATGTTCACAAAAATTGTGTATTTTGGTGTAAAGAACATTTCGTCTGAATATTGCACTGAGAAATTCCCAATAATTTACGAGATATGGCCGTGCAAAACCAAAGCTCGAGCAAAAAAATTGATGATGACAAAAAAAATCGAACTAAACTATCAAAACCTAAATAGGGTTTTGCTAGTTTGGGTGGGCACTTCCAGAAACTGAAGTCAGAATTTAGTTTATATTTTATGTGTTGCACTGTGTAATTAAACGAGGTAGCTATTTTTAGTGTTCCGTACGGAACACTTATAAGATCACTTCGGTGTCTGTCCGTCTGTCTGTCCGTCTATCCGTCTGTCCGTCTCTCCGTCTGTCCGTCTGTCACACCCGATTTTCTCCGAAACTATTTGTCATAGAAAGTTGAAATTTGGTAGTAATATAGGAATTGATGGCCTCATCAGAGCCATGTAGTTTTGAAAGTTAAATTTTGACTTAAGGGGTTAGTTTTGGGGGGTGAAATCGGAAGTGAAAAAAAAATTTTTTTACTAGGTAATCGAGTGTAGTGTCAAATGAAAGCTTGTGAAAACACGAGTAAAAAATATATATATAATGTAATACTTGCGCGCACTTTTCTTTGTATTATTTTTAAAAAATCGCGAAAAATCGCTATCCACCCGCCTTATCTCGGAAAGTACTTATCAAAAAATTTTGAAAAAATTCTGGAATATTCTCCACGGGGTGTAGATTGAACGAAAATTATCACGAGTGCATTACCTGTAATAATTTATCTGGTATATAAAAAAAAAACCGGTCAAGTGCAAGTTGAACTTGCACAATTAGTGTTCCGTACGTTGATTGTTTTTAAAATAAATTTTTTTGTTAAGGTGGTATAAAATGATCAGTGACTTCACAAAACACACCCCAAATGAATTTTCAACAAAGTTTGTTTCCAATCTTTACTGAAAACTGGTGACCTGAATTTTTTTTTTTTTTTATATACCAAATAAATTATTAAAGGTAATGCACTCGTGATAATTTTCATTCAATCTATACCCCGTGGAGAATATTCCAGAATTTTTTCAAAATTTTTTGATCAGTATTTTTCGAGATAAGGTAGGGGACAGCGATTTTTTAAAAGTAATACGAAGAAAAGTGTGCGCAAATATTACATTATATATATATATATATATATATATATATATATATATATATATATATATATATATATATATTTACTTGTGTTTTCACAAGCTTTCATTTGACACCACACTCGATGACCTAGTAAAAAAAAATTTTTTCACTTCCGATTTCACCCCTCAAAACGAACCTCTTAAGTCAAAATTTATGTTACGGTGGTATGAAATGATCAGTGACTTCACAAAACACACCCCAAATGAGTTTTCAACAAAAGTTTGTTTCCAATCTTTACTGAAATCTGATGACCTTGAAATTTTTGTTTTTTTTATATACCCTATAAATTATTAAAGGTAATGCACTCGTGATAATTTTCGTTCAATCTACACCCCGTGGAGAATATTCCAGAATTTTTTTTTTTTTTTTTCGAAATTTTTTGATAAGTACTTTTCAAGATAAGGCCCGGGACAGCGATTTTTCGCGAATTTTTAAAAATAATACAAAGAAAAGTGCGCGCAAGTATAATATTATATATATATTTTTTACTCGTGTTTTCACAAGCTTTCATTTGACATCACACTCGATGACCTAGTAAAAAATTTTTTTTTTCACTTCCGACTTCACCCCCCAAAACTAACCCCTTAAGTCAAAATTTAATTCTCAAAACCACATGGCTCTGATGAGGCCATCAATTCCTATATTATTACCAAATTTCACCTTTGTCAAATAGTTTCCGAGAAAATCGGGTGTGACAGACAGACAGACAGACAGACACCGAAGTGATCTTATAAGTGTTCCGTATGGAACACTAAAAACAAAAATTTCAAGGTTATCAATTTTCAGTAAAGATGGGAAATAAACTTTCTTGAAAACTTATTTGGGGTGTGTTTTGTGAAGTCACTGTTCATTTTATATCACCGTAACATAAATTTTGACTTAAGGGATTCGTTTTGAGGGGTAAAATCGGAAGTGAAAAAAAAATTTTTTTTCTAGGTCATCGAGTGTGGTGTCAAATGAAAGCTTGTGAAAACACGAGTAAAATATATATATATATATATATATATATATATATATATATATATATATATATATATATATATATATATATATATATATATATATATATATATATATATATGTATGTATGTATGTATATATATATATATATATATATATATATATATATATATATATATATATATATATATATATATATATATGTAATACTTGCGCACACTTTTCTTCGTATTACTTTTAAAAAACCGGTCAAGTGCAAGTTGAACTTGCACAATTAGTGTTCCGTACGTTGATTGTTTTTGAAATAAAAAGTTTTGTTAGGGTGGTATAAAATGATCAGTGACTTCACAAAACACACCAAAAATGAGTTTTCAACAAAGTTTGTTTCCAATCTTTACTGAAAACTGGTGACCTTGAAATTTTGTTTTTTATATACCAGATAGATTATTAAATTAAATGAAAATTTTCGTTCAATCTATACCCCGTGGAGAATATTCCAGGATTTTTTCAAAATTTTTTGATCAGTACTTTTCGAGATAAGGTAGGGGACAGCGATTTTTTAAAAGTAATACGAAGAAAAGTGTGCGCAAGTATTACATTATATATATATTTTTTACTCGTGTTTTCACAAGCTTTCATTTGACACCACACTCGATGACCTAGTACAAATTTTTGTTTTCTCTTCCGATTTCACTCCTCAAAACGAATCCCTTAAGTCAAAATTTATGTTACGGTGATATAAAATGATCAGTGACTTCACAAAACATACCCCAAATAAGTTTTCAACAAAGTTTATTCCAATCTTTACTGAAAATTGATGACCTTGAAATTTCTGTTTTTTTTATATAACAGATAAATTATTACAGGTAATGCACTCGTGATAATTTTCGGTCAATCTGCACCCCGTGGAGAATATTCCACAATTTTTTCAAAATTTTTTGATAAGTACTTTCCGAGATAAGGCGGGTGGGCAGCGATTTTTCGCGATTTTTTAAAAATAATACAAAGAAAAGTGAGCGCAAGTATTACATTATATATATATTTTTTACTCGTGTTTTCACAAGCTTTGATTCGACACCACACTCGATTACCTAGTAAAAAATTTTTTTTTTCATTTCCGATTTCACCCCCCAAAACTAACCCCTTAAGTCAAAATTTAATTTTCAAGACTATATGGCTCTGATGAGGCCATCAATTCCTATATTGCTACCAAATTTCAACTTTCTATGACAAGTAGTTTCGGAGAAAATCGGGTGTGACCGACGGACAGACGGTGATCTTATAAGTGTTCCGTACGGAACACTAAAAATCATGAAAAATTGCTGTCCCCTACCTTATCTTGAAAAGTACTGATCAAAAAATTTTGAAAAAATCCTGGAATATTCTCCACGGGGTATAGATTGAACGAAAATTATCATTACCTTTAATAATTTATCTGGTATAGAAAAAAACTAAAATTTCAAGGTCACCAGTTTTCAGTAAAGATTGGAAACAAACTTTGTTGAAAACTCATTTGGGGTGTGTTTTGTGAAGTCACTGATCATTTTATACCACCCTAACAAAAAATTTTATTTTAAAAACAATTAACGTACGGAACACTAATCGTGCAAGTTCAACTTGCACTTGACCAGTTTTTATTTGATTTTAGAAAACTTACTGCCTAGGATGATGTTTGTTCTAACTATTTATAAATACAAGTATATGGTATATTTTACATATGTGATTGCAAGTTTGTGGTCTTTAATAATATTCTCCCAGGCTATTATTATGCTTACAGAATTTAAGTTTGACTTTTTTCTTCAGTATGGACCTTTGTTATTCATTTGTGGCTGTGTAAGTATTAAACAGCATTTATCTGTAGTCAATATAAAGCAAAAAATTGACGCACATCATTTGGACGTTGTATATAATATATAATGATATATAGCTCTCGATGAAACTTTTAAGATACAGTCTGTCAAATAAGAATGTGACCGCTTATTCTTGAAAACACGTGTTTCGAGAACATTTTTTGCCATCAATGCATTCTTTGGTGTCTTAACAACTACGCATTACCTTAGTAAGTTGTCCAGTCATCTCCTGCATCAATAATCACCTGGCATCGTCGAAGCATGCTGTCGACGAGATTTTTTGCATACTCGAGCGGCAATTATCTCTAAATTTTTCGAATCTTCTGAGCTTTCTCTTTACAAGGGATCATACGTTTTCAACAGGGTTGTTGCCCGGCGATTGTGAGGGCCATTATAGTATCTTATCGTGGGCCCAAGCGAGCCGCTTCGCGACGTGATTTTCACCCAACAGAGGTTCTTGGTGCTTCGGAATTTGACATCATGAGCACGAAGATGTTGTCATGGGACGCACTTAATCCCGATTGTCTTAATTTTGCTGCTCCTTGACGCAGCGTCAATTTCGGGTCTTGTGAAAACTAAGACACGATTCGTTTTTCGATTTTCGGAGTGACTTTGCCTACCGAGCCACATTTTGGCAAGTCGTCGACATTTTTCGTGTCGTTAAAACGATTTACTCACTTCTTCACAAACGACACCGACTTTTTAATATATTTAACAGCCGCAGAATGTGCTATTTTAGGTCTCTTTGTATGGGAACAAAGAATGATTTTACGCAATTTCGACGAAAGTTCGAAATCTGCTGATACTTTCACTAAAATGCGCCGTAGACAAAAGTTTCCTCTATTTTTGTTGAATCACTGGATTCGGATCTACCAAAACTGAATTTTCGCAGACTCGTTCTTATTTGACATACTGTATAAATAGTTAGGAGCTATGGAGATTGTAAGCAAACCTGAAGGAAAGCAAGTAATGTTGTTGACGAGTATTAATATGGCAGCGAAATTCTACTGTATAATAATTACTGATACTGACTAATTCTTTAGTCTATAGTTATAATGTTAGATGCAAGAATGTGGAATTAATTATTTTCTTCTAGGCTTAAATTATAAGTGCCAGGATTCTCAAGCGGATTGCGAATTTGAAATAACCGGCTATGTGCAATGATGTCCTCAAGTTGACTAAGCATTTTTTACTCTCTAAAAAAGAATTAGTTATTATTTCAGTTACTTACATTAATTTAAGATATGATGATCTTTATGATTCGCTTGCCTGATTCATAATACTACTTTTAGTCGTCATTAGGTTTACTAAACTGGATTTATTGAACCTTTACTTGTATATTCGTCTATTTTTTTATGTGACACTAGAGTGAATTGCGCAATAATTCAGTGGTATAGAACTCGAACCATAGAAATGACGTAGGTCGAAAGCTCAAAACATAAAGGTCACAGACGTTGAAACGGAACCATATCAGTTATATTCCAAATTGCACGGTTTTTTTATTGTATCATTAGAATGTTCTGACAAAAAAACATTATTTTTACAATTTAAACATTTTAAAAGTCAGAAGTTTGATTTAAAAAATATTGTTTTGTTACTATTCAAAAAAACTGTTGAGTTTTTAAAAGGCTTCCCAACCTCAATACCTATTGCTTTGAAAAGCAGAGTGGAATCATATACTATAGCAAAGCATATCAAAAGCTTCGTTCACTTCCTTAAGATGGTTGCTATAGAAATTTCATGTATATACATTCTTACTCTAAGTAGTGTTTCTATGTTTAGTAATTTTATATGTAACATTAGTATTGTTTCCCGCCATTTTTAAAATAACAGTCCAGCTTGTAATTCAACTATTAAAAATGATGAATTTTTTTCGTACTTCAGAAGTATTGTAAGGTTTGGTATATTTAAATCTTCAAAATTACTTCCAGCTTAAACACAAGTGATAGTAATATCTCTTTTTTATTGAATATCTTAATTTTATTTGAGTAAGAGACCTCTGGTAATAATAGTTTAAGTCTTGAAAACGAGTAATCTGACAAGAAAAATGCACTCATCTTGCAGGTAACAGAGTAGCCGCAGTAAACAGTGCCCTTTTACAATTTTATAAGATCGAAACTGTTAAAACATAGGTAGAATTTCAGTATTTATTACGGATTAATCACGCCTGTTTAACACTTGATCTTACTGTCCTCGATGTTTGTTTACAATCTGAAATTACAAAGAGCAAATTCCGTGTTCGATAAAAATTTACTCTAGCATCTGTCATAAATATGCCCGCCTATTTAATTTTTTTCCCATAACCTAAAATATTAATTCAATACAACATTGCGATGGTTGGCTATAAATATTATAAAAGTATAACCTCTTTCATACATTAAATTATTAAATTAACTTTTGTCAGTTAAGTAAACTTATTTTTGTTTAATTTTCATAGAATTCATAGGATTTCATTTGAAATAAAAAAAAACCGGTCAAGTGCAAGTTGAACTTGCACAATTAGTGTTCCGTACGTTGATTGTTTTTAAAATAAAAAGTTTTGTTAGGGTGGTATAAAATGATCAGTGACTTCATAAAACACACCCCAAATGAGTTTTCAACAAAGTTTGTTTCCAATCTTTACTGAAAACTGGTGACCTTGAAATTTTGTTTTTTTTTTATATACCAAATAAATTATTAAAGGTAATGCACTCGTGATAATTTTCGTTCAATCTATACCCGCTGGAGAATATTCCAGAATTTTTTCAAAATTTTTTGATCAGTACTTTTCGAGATAAGGTAGGGGACAGCGGTTTTTTTTTTTTTTTAAAAATAATACGAAGAAAAGTGTGCGCAAGTATTACATTATATATATATATATATATATATATATATATATATATATATATATATATATATATATATATATATATACATGTATATATAAATATATATATATATATATATATATATATATATATATATATATATATATATATATATATATATATATATATAATATATGTATATATATATATATATATATATATATATATATATATATATATATATATATATATATATACATATATATATATATATATATATATATATATATATATATATATATATATATATATATATATATATATATATATATATATATATATATATATATATATATATATATATATATAATATATATATATATATATATATATATATATATATATATATTTTACTCGTGTTTTCACAAGCTTTCATTTGACATCACACTCGACCTAGTAAAAAAAATTTTTTTTCACTTCCGATTTCACCCCTCAAAACGAACCCCTTAAGTCAAAATTTATGTTACGGTGGTATAAAATGATCAGTGACTTCACAAAACACACCCCAAATGAGTTTTCAACAAAGTTTGTTTCCAATCTTTACAGAAATCTGATGACCTTGAAATTTTTGTTTTTAGTGTTCCGTACGGAACACTTATAAGATCACTTCGGTGTCTGTCTGTCTGTCTGTCTGTCTGTCTGTCTGTCTGTCTGTCTGTCTGTCTGTCTGTCTGTCTGTCTGTCTGTCTGTCTGTCTGTCTGTCTGTCTGTCTGTCTGTCTGTCTGTCTGTCTGTCTGTCTGTCTGTCTGTCTGTCTGTCTGTCTGTCTGTCGGTCTGTCTGTCTGTCTGTCTGTCACACCCGATTTTCTCCGAAACTATTTGACATAGAAAGGTGAATTTTGGCAATAATATAGGAATTGATGGCCTCATCAGAGCCATGTAGTTTTGAGAATTAAATATTGACTTGAGGGGTTAGTTTTGGGGGGTGAAGTCGGAAGTGAAAAAAAAAAAAATTTTACTAGGTCATCGAGTGTGGTGTCAAATGAAAGCTTGTGAAAACACGAGTAAAAAATATATATATAATATTATACTTGCGCGCACTTTTCTTTGTATTATTTTTAAAAATTCGCGAAAAATCGCTGCCCCGGGCCTTATCTCGAAAAGTACTTATCAAAAAAATTTCGAAAAAATTCTGGAATATTCTCCACGGGGTGTAGATTGAACGAAAATTATCACGAGTGCATTACCTTTAATAATTTATATGGTATATAAAAAAACAAAAATTTCAAGGTCATCAGATTTCAGTAAAGATTGGAAACAAACTTTGTTGAAAACTCATTTGGGGTGTGTTTTGTGAAGTCACTGATCCTTTTATACCACCGTAACATAAATTTTGACTTAAGGGGTTCGTTTTGAGGGGTGAAATCGGAAGGTTTATTATCAGAAAAACACGCCAGAGCAAGACTAGCTCGGGCACACGAAAATAAATATCATAACTGGAGTAATGGCATTTTTACGGCCAAATTTTCTTTTTGAACACGTTTGTGTAGTGAAACCATGCTGGTACACTGCCACCAACAGCCTTATCCAAAGGACTGTTAAACACGCGGCAAAGGTACAAGTTGGAGACTGCTTCTCAGAGCAAGAATTTTGTCGCTTTCATCTCTTTTCTCACAACCTGAACATTGATAAATATTGAAAATATATAAAAAAGTTTGAATTCCGTTTGCACAATGCTCATTTATCAGTAAAAAAAAGACTGGATACTGCAGGAGGATTACGCTCTTAAACATCGAAGACGACTCTGGACATCCTGGAATGACCTAGTAAAAAAATTTTTTTTACTAGGTCATCGAGTGTGGTGTCAAATGAAAGCTTGTGAAAACACGAGTAAAATATATATATATATATATATATATATATATATATATATATATATATATATATATATATATATATATATATATAATGTAATACTTGCGCACACTTTTCTTCGTATTACTTTTAAAAAATCGCTGTCCTCTACCTTATCTCGAAAAGTACTGATCAAAAAATTTTGAAAAAATTCTGGAATATTCTCAACGGGGTATAGATTGAACGAAAATTATTACGAGTGCTACCTTTAATAATTTATTTGGTATATAAAAAAAAAAAATCATGGTCACCAGTTTTCAGCAAAGATTGGAAACAAACTTTGTTGAAAACTCATTTGGGGTGTGTTTTGTGAAGTCACTGATCATTTTATACCACCCTAACAAAAATTTTTATTTTAAAAACAATTAACATACGGAACACTAATTGCGCAAGTTCAACTTGCACTTGACCGGTTTATTTTATATACCATATAAATTATTAAAGGTAATGCACTCGTGATAATTTTCGTTCAATCTACACCCCGTGGAGAATATTCCAGAATTTATTCGAAATTTTTTGATAAGTACTTTTCGAGATAAGGCCCGGGACAGCGATTTTTCGCGAATTTTTATAAATAATACAAAGAAAAGTGCGCGCAAGTATAATATTATATATATATTTTTTACTCGTATTTTCACAAGCTTTCATTTGACACCACACTCGATTACCAAGTAAAAAAATTTTTTTTTCACTTCCAATTTCACCCCCCAAAAGTAACCCCTTATGTCAAAATTTAACTTTCAAAACTACATGGCTCTGATGAGGCCATCAATTTCTATATTATTACCAAATTTCAACTTTCTATGACAAATAGTTTCGGAGAAAATCGGGTGTGACAGACGGACAGACGGACAGAAGGACAGACAGACGGACAGACACCGAAATGATCCTATAAGTGTTCCGTACGGAACACTAAAAATGTTGTTAATTACATCAGAAGGATTTTGATCATCTAATTTTACTGAAAAATTACAATTTATTTAATTGTTTCTCTAAGTAGTTTTCCTCTTACGAGTCACTAAGGTATTCAATTAAATTTTTTAGGCTGCGGTTCCAGTATTTATGCTACGGTTTACGTACCAAAGATGGTGGACACTAATCCAAGTTTATAGAATTGATTTTTTCATCGGATTTAAGTTTGATCAACATGTATCTAAAAAGAAAAATTCTTGCAGAAACTAGAAAAGCAGAGAATTTTTTTTTATATGACTTTATTCTGCACAATATATTTATAATAATTATCAATATGTGGGGTAAAAATCCAGTCGCATTTTGCAATATGTTTCTTTTCCTGCAATCCTATGCACCTAAAACGATAATTCCATTGCTAGGGGTATTTTTACTAACGTCTTATGTAGCAATTATGATGTTGTGGTACGTCCCGTATTATTATTTGATGGTTCTGACCTTAATAAAGTGTCAATTATACGCTCTGAATGATTATGTGTTACATACTTTTGAAAAGAAGAAAATAGTTTTTTCCAAATAATTACCAGAGATATGTCACACGAAATCTTAAGACCATCGTTAAACGTCATCAGAAAATTGTGATGTAAGTATTCAGACATAAAATCCCACTAGTCAAGAAAAGGCTTTTTCTTTCTCTTTCTACTGACTTGCTGTCAGTTACAATTACAATTTAATAAATTTAAGTTTTTACTAGAAGTTGGTAGTGACTTTTAGAACATGGCTTGCTAAAATATGAAAATTATTTAAACCATTTGCCAGACTTTCAAGACATCCACTAGAAGCGCTAGCCAATTCTTTCCCATGATGTCATGAGGTGTAATCAACAATATAATTTTACAGCTTCTGTAAGATGTCACATGCAACAAAAAATACATCCAGACACATAGAAGTATAAACAGTGCTTTATTAGAAAATTAATTAGGATTTTTAAAAAGTTTTTAGAGCTCTTTCAATAAAAAGTAGTAATCAATCAGCATCTTCTAAAATATCTTGAAGGATTCAACATTATTAGCGATTACCAATATGGCATTCGTAAAAATAGATCAACAGGAGATCTTCTGACTTATGTAACACACGTTTGGAACAACGCAATTGAACGCTTGGGAGAATCTCGAGCGGTTGCTCTTGACATATCTAAGGCATTCGACCGTGTTTGGCACGATGGGCTGTTGGGTAAGCTACGCTTTTATGGTATGTCTGAAAAGTTCTGTTTGTGGCTCTCATGTTTCCTCAGAGAGCGTTCTTTACGAGTGGCAGTCGACGGATTTCTTTCTAACACCTTCACTATCAACGCTAGTGTACCTCAAGGCTCCATACTGTCTCCTACTCTTTTTTTCTCATTTACATTAACGATCTGCTGGAAAAGATCGGGAATCCAATCTACAGCTTTGCAGATGACAGTACGCTTATCTCTTCATTCGCTTTGAATGCTCGGACATCGGCTGCTCAGACGAATATCCGCAGACAGCAGGAAGTCATTCAACTTAACAAAGACCTGGAAGAAATTTTATCTTGGGGTGACAGTAACCAAGTGGAATTTAACGCTACAAAAACCCAGGCGGCAGTTTTTTCTAAAAAAGTTAACGTTGCTAAACCCGACATAGTTATGTCGGGGCACTCCATTCCTCTAACATCGTCACTCAATTTGTTGGGCGTTAATTTGGGAGCAAATATGTCCTGGCATGAACATTAGAGTGACCGGATCTCATAGAGGGGGAAAAAAAAATGTCGGAATCTTGTTCGTCTGGACCCCACAAAACGATTCCCCTTTCCAGATATTGAGATAGCCGAAATTTGAGCTCGATTAAACGGCGTTAACCCGTGCCGCTCGTCGCTCAAAGTCTGAAAAAAATCCAAATTTTTGGCCAAAAAGCTGACATATGGAGCCATAACTCCAGAACGGTAAATACTAGAAACACGCTTAATATCTCAAAAGAAAGCTAATATTGTTCTTCAAAATTTATATTCTATACAAAATTGTTGTAATTTTAAGTCAAACCGAGTTACAACAGCCTTTAGCTCCAAAAACGTGACCTGGTACCACTAGGAGCATACTTCGTATATTTTGTTATTAAGTGATAAATTTTGCTTTTTTTGGTATATTTTTGAGTTTAGAGTAGAAATATAATAAAAAAAAAAAACCGGTCAAGTGCAAGTTGAACTTGCACAATTAGTGTTCCGTACGTTGATTGTTTTTAAAATAAAAAATTTTGTTAGGGTGGTATAAAATGATCAGTGACTTCACAAAACACACCCCAAATGAGTTTTCAACAAAGTTTGTTTCCAATCTTTAATGAAAACTGGTGACCCGGAAATTTTGTTTTTAGTGTTCCGTACGGAACACTTATAAGATCACTTCGGTGTCTGTCTGTCTGTCTGTCTGTCTGTCTGTCACACCCGATTTTCTCGGAAACTATTTGACATAGAAAGGTGAAATTTGGTAATAATATAGGAATTGATGGCCTCATCAGAGCCATGTAGTTTTGAGAATTAAATTTTGACTTAAGGGGTTAGTTTTGGGGGGTGAAGTCGGAAGTGAAAAAAAATTTTTTTTACTAGGTCATCGAGTGTGGTGTCAAATGAAAGCTTGTGAAAACACGAGTAAAAAATATATATATAATATTATACTTGCGTGCACTTTTCTTTATATTATTTTGAAAAATTCGCGAAAAAATCGCTGTCCCGGGCCTTATCTCGAAAAGTACTTATCCAAAAATTTCGAAAAAAATTCTGGAATATTCTCCACGGGGTGTAGATTGAACGAAAATTATCACGAGTGCATTACCTTTAATAATTTATATGGTAGATAAAAAAAAACAAAAATTTCAAGGTCATCAGATTTCAGTAAAGATTGGAAACAAACTTTGTTGAAAACTCATTTGGGGTGTGTTTTGTGAAGTTACTGATCATTTTATACCACCGTAACATAAATTTTGACTTACGAGATTCGTTTTGAGGGGTGAAATCGGAAGTGAAAAAAAATTTTTTTACTAGGTCATCGAGTGTGATTTCAAATGAAAGCTTGTGAAAACACGAGTAAAAATATATATATATATATATATATATATATATATATATATATATATATATATATATATATATATTTATATACATATATATATATATATATATATATATATATATATATATATATATATATATATATATATATATATATATATATAATGTAATACTTGCGCACACTTTTCTTCGTATTACTTTTAAAAAATCGCTGTCCCCTACCTTATCTCGAAAAATACTGATCAAAAAATTTTGAAAAAATTCTAGAATATTCTCCACGGGGTATAGATTGAACGAAAATTATCACGAGTGCATTACCTTTAATAATTTATTTGGTATATGAAAAAAACAAAACTTCAAGGTCACCACTTTTCAGTAAAGATTGGAAACAAACTTTGTTGAAAATTCATTTGGGGTGTGTTTTGTGAAAGTCACTGATCATTTTATATCACCCTAACAAAAATTTTTATTTTAAAAACAATCAACGTACGGAACACTAATTGTGCAAGTTCAACTTGCACTTGACCGGTTTTTTTTTTTTTTCTATAACGGATAAATTATTAAAGGTAATGATAATTTTCGTTCAATCTATACCCCGTGGAGAATATTCCAGGATTTTTTCAATATTTTTTGGTCAGTACTTTTCGAGATAAGATAGGAGACAGCGATTGACAGGGATTTTTCACGATTTTTTTATAGTAATACGAAGAAAAGTGTGCGCAAGTATTACATTATATATATATTTTTACTCGTGTTTTCACAAGCTTTCATTTGACACCACACTCGATGAACTGGTATAAAAAATTTTTGTTCACTTCCGATTTCACCCCTCAAAACGAATCCCTTAAGTCAAAATTTATGTTACGGTAATATAAAATGATCAGTGACTTCAAAAAACACACCCCAAATAAGTTTTCAACAAAGTTTATTTCCAATCTTTACTGAAAACTGGTGACCTTGAAATTTTGTTTTTTTTTTCTATACCAGATAAATTATTAAAGGTAATGATAATTTTCGTTCAATCTATACCCCGTGGAGAATATTCCAGGATTTTTTTTCAAAATTTTTTGATCAGTACTTTTCGAGATAAGGTAGGGGACAGCGATTTTTCACGATTTTTAGTGTTCCGTACGGAACACTTATAAGATCACTTCGGTGTCTGTCTGTCTGTCTGTCTGTCTGTCTGTCTGTCTCTGTCTGTCTGTCTGTCTGTCTGTCTGTCACACCCGATTTTCTCCGAAACTATTTGACATAGAAAGGTGAAATTTGGTAATAATATAGGAATTGATGGCCTCATCAGAGTCATGTAGTTTTGAGAATTAAATTTTGACATAAGGGGTTAGTTTTGGGGGATGAAGTCAGAAGTGAAAAAAAAAAATTTTTACTAGGTCATCGAGTGTGGTGTCAAATGAAAGCTTGTGAAAACACGAGTAAAAATATATATATAGTATTATACTTGCGCGCACTTTTCTTTGTATTATTTTTAAAAATTCGCGAAAAGTCGCTGTCCCGGGCCTTATCTCGAAAAGTACTTATCAAAAAATTTCGAAAAAATTCTGGAATATTCTCCACGGGGTGTAGATTGAACGAAAATTATCACGAGTGCATTACCTTTAATAATTTGTATGGTATATAAAAAAAACCAAAATTTCAAGGTCATCAGATTTCAGTGAAGATTGGAAACAAACTTTGTTGTAAACTCATTTGGGGTGTGTTTTGTGAAGTCCCAGATCCTTTTATACCACCGTAACATAAATTTTGACTTAAGGGGTTCGTTCTGAGGGGTGAAATCGGAAGTGAAAAAAAATTTTTTTTACTAGGTCATCGAGTGTGGTGTCAAATGAAAGCTTGTGAAAACACGAGTAATATATATATATATATATATATATATATATATATATATATATATATATATATATATATATATATATATACATACATATATATATATATATATATATATATATATATATATATATATATATATATATATATATATATATATATGTATATATGTATATATATAATGTAATATTTGCGCACACTTTTCTTCGTATTACTTTTAAAAAATCGCTGTCCCCTACCTTATCTCGAAAAGTACTGATCAAAAAATTTTGAAAAAATTCTGGAATATTCTCCACGGGGTATAGATTGAACGAAAATTATCACGAGTGCATTAACTTTAACAATTTATTTGGTATATAAAAAGGTCAAGGTCATCAGTTTTCAGTAAAGATTGGAAACAAACTTTGTTGAAAACTCATTTGGGGTGTGTTTTGTGAAGTCACTGATCATTTTATACCACCCTAACAAAAATTTTTATTTTAAAAACAATCAATGTACGGAACACTAATTGTGCAAGTTCAACTTGCACTTGACCGGTTTTTTTAAAAGTAATACGAAGAAAAGTGTGCGCAAGTATTACATTATATATATATTTTTTACTCGTGTTTTCACAAGCTTTCATTTGACACCACACTCGATGATCTAGTAAAAAATTTTTTTTTTCACTTCCGATTTCACCCCTCAAAACGAATCCCTTAAGTCAAAATTTATGTTTCGGTGACATAAAATGATCAGTGACTTCACAAAATACACCCCAAATAAGTTTCAACAAAGTTTATTTCCAATCTTTACTGAAAATTGATGACCTTGAAATTTCTTTTTTTTTTATATACCAGATAAATTATTACAGGTAATGCACTCGTGATAATTTTCGTTCAATCTACACCCCGTGGAGAATATTCCAGAATTTTTTTAAAATTTTTTGATAAGTACTTTCCGAGATAAGGCGGGTGGACAGCGATTTTTCGCGATTTTTTAAAAATAATACAAAGAAAGGTGCGCGCAAGTATTACATTATATATATATTTTTTACTCGTGTTTTCACAAGCTTTCATTTGACACCACACTCGATTACCTAGTAAAAAAAATTTTTTTTCACTTCCGATTTCACCCCCCAAAACTAACCCCTTAAGTCAAAATTTAACTTTCAAAACTACATGGCTCTGATGAGGCCATCAATTCCTATATTACTACCAAATTTCAAATTTCTATGACAAATAGTTTCGGAGAAAATCGGGTGTGACAGACGGACAGACGGACAGACGGACAGACGGACAGACAGACGGACAGACACCGAAGTGATCTTATAATGTGTTCCGTCCGGAACACTAAAAACAAGTAATACTGATAAGTCTAATGACATTTTTTATTTTAAAATATAAAAATTAGGTATATAATACATACAAAACAGACACAGAAAAGATACAGACGTAGTACCTACATGAGTTGATAATTTTACATGGTTATCTAATCTATTCTAGAGCTTTTGTTAAAGAAGTTTTTGAAACGTCAAGATATAATGCTGGGCATTTACTTACAACTTGCAGGACATATTGCTTTTGGTCTTCATCTTTTGTCAGAAGGTCGTTAAAGTCGGTTATTAATTTAACACCACGCTCAGCCACATCATTAACAACTTTTAATGTTTTGACAATTTTCAATCCTTCTTGGAAGTCATTATTTTGACATTATTTGAAATTACTTCTGGAGTTAGCTGCTTTTGTATTAGATTGTCACTGATACCTGTGTCGTATTTTCCTTTGTCTATCTTGGGCCACGCAGTGAGGAATTTCTTAAAAATGTCTGGATGAGGTCCAGTGGTTGATCCCTTTTTTGTGTCGAATACGCCTCTTAACAGAATTTCCAAGATATGGTGACGGCAAGCTAGGTATAACAATTCTCTTCCTAAAATTTGCTCCAATATGACGCATGCTCCTTTGAGTCTTCCCGTGTTGGATGCTGTAGTGTCGAAGCACATCTCCTTGACGGTGTTGAGAAGACCCCATTCATGTAGGCCTTCATATACGGCTACGGCTTGCTCCAGAGCTGTTTGCTGTTACAGGAAATCCCAGCAGCTGTTCCTTTTAGCCATATGAAATAGCTATAGCTATTCGCTCACATTGTTCATTTTTTAAAACACTCGGTAAAAGTTTACCGTCCCAATGGACAACCACGGGCTCTTTTTCAGGAATGTTTACTCTATCAAAATTTTTTTTATTATATTGTTCTCTGGACATTTGCCTTCTATCATGTAATAAAGTTTTCGAGACTTTGTACTCAAGAGGGTCAAGGTTTAGTGCTTCTAGAGTAGCTATTAAAATTCTCGTGGCATTTCTGTCGGATACCTTACATCGATCTAATAAAATGGACAATTTCATGTTTAAAATCTCTTTAACGCCCCTTGCAAATGAAACTTTCATCCTCTTGCTCTCAGATGGTCCTGGATCTTCTGCAGCTTCTTCAGGGATGTCCATTTCCACCAAGCTCTCAAGTTCCTGGTAGATGCTGTCCTCTTTAGTGTCTCCTTTTCCTTCTTCGAACTTGTCTTCATCATCCGTCTCTAAGAAGCAACAAAAGAAATAGAAAAAAAGTTCCTTTTGCACCTTGATTTCTTCAGCTCGAGACAACTTGAGATCCACTCCAGTCATGGAACCTGGGCGGCCCTTCTGCCTCTGTTTCACGAGAAACGCCTTATCTTCTTCCGATTTTATCAGAGCCAAGGCATCTTGTTGAACAATATCAAAGAGATCATCCAACTTTTCAACAAACTGTTTAAATTTGTTCTTGGCCGTTTTCGATGTTTTCTTCCGGTCTTTTTGAAGAGTTCTCCCCTCGGCGTGAAGTTTTTAGAGCTTAGTAATTGCATCTTGCTCATGTTTAGTCGGGATTCGAGCTTTCTCCCAAAAAATGAACACTTCTCGTATTTTAAGTTTTGCTGATTCTCTTACAGTTAATTTCACAGTACGTAAATTATAAAATAAAGCACACAAAACTTGACGATTTGAGGGTAGTTTACAACCGGTGATCTGGTGAATGGGATAGCCCACAAGAAATATTTTATCCTTGGTCCGGCTTTGTACACCTGATGTGGATGCCATTTCAGAGGCCAATAGGTAAATAACAGTTAACTTGAAAATGAAACAAAATATATTGCAAACGTTAATTTCAATAAAATGTTTTCAAATGTCTTTTAAAATAATACTATAATAGTTATAAAAACAATAACACACACACACTCGGAAAATTAAAAAAAAAACGTTAAAATATCTTCACTAGATAATTGTTCGATCTAACCAGCTCAAAGGCACTTTAGAAACTAAACTGAATAAACAAAAGGTCGGTTGTACGCTGAAGTAAAATCACCATCCCTAAAATAGAAATTAGATTCACCCTCCTTTTTATCTGTCAAACGGGTCTTTCTTTGGTAAACTAGTCAGGTAATCCCCATATAATAGAAGATTAAATTTGAACAAAACGCTATTTATGTTTGAAAATTGAGTTCCAAAAAACCTTTTTAACAAAAAAATGTTAATTCCGAGACACATTATGTAAAAACCCGTAAAATTCTTAGAATACTCCCAAACTGGCTCCTACTGGTACCAGGTCACGTTTTTTTGGGCTAAAGGCTGTTGTAACTCGGTTTGACTTAAAATAACAACAATTATGTATAGAATATAAATTTTGAAGAACAACATTAGCTTTCTTTTGAGATATTAAGCGTGTTTCTATTATTTACCGTTATGGATGACATATGTCAGCTTTTTGGCCAAAAATTTGGATTTTTTCAAACTTTGAGCGACGAGCGGCACGGGTTAGCGTCGTTTAATCGAGCTCAAATTTCTGCTATCTCAATATCTGGAAAGGGGAATCGTTTTGTGGGGTCCAGACGAACAAAATTCCGACATCGATTTTTTGCGGTCACCCTAATGAACATGTTGCAGGCATAGCAAGAAGAGCTTCTCAAAAGTTGGAAATATTATTTCGAACCAGAAAGCTTTACACTCCACAACAACTGTTAATTCTTTTCGAAGAACGGTTGGCGACTTGAGCCTATTCTACAAGTATTTTCATGGAAAGTGTTCGAAGGATGTGGCCCGCTAAATTCCTCCCAGAGCGGTGCATGTTAGAAGTACACGTCGCGCTAATGCTTCACATCCGTATGAGGTTCAGCTTGTTACTCCCCGTACAACGCTTTTCAAGCAGTCTTTTATATGGAGAACATCATCCCTTTGGAATGGCTTACCCAGGACTGTGTTTCCCACCGAGTACAATTCACTGCGATTCAAGAACAACGTGAATCGCTTTTTCCGCACACGTACCGCTCCTGTAACGCTCAACCCATAAAAAAAAAGTAAGACTTTTATAGCAGAATAAAAGATAACAAAGGTTAAAAAAAATGTGCCAAATAGTACAATAAAAATAATTTTTATATTGATTTAGGTAAATAAATAATTAATATACTTATTGATATTTTTTTTTTAGGATTCATAAAAATTATCTAGAGTTTGCACTGATGGGTTTTCTAACTTTTGCTGTAGCAGTAATTTGTATAATTTTTTTCGTAAATTTCGCTGTATATTCTGTAAGTTAATTTACAAATATATATATACTCGTATATATATTGTAACAGCGATTTTTCACGATTTTTTAAAAGTAATACGAAGGAAAGTGTGCGCAAGTATTACATTATATATATATTTTTTACTCGTGTTTTCACAAGCTTTCATTTGACACCACACTCGATGATCTAGTAAAAAAATTTTTTTTTCACTTCCGATTTCACCCCTCAAAACGAATCCCTTAAGTCAAAATTTATCTTACGGTGATATAAAATGATCAGTGACTTCACGAAATACACCCCAAATAAGTTTCAACAAAGTTTATTTCCAATCTTTACTGAAAATTGATGACCTTGAAATTTCTGTTTTTTTTATATACCAGATAAATTATTACAGGTAATGCACTCGTGATAATTTTCGTTCAATCTACACCCCGTGGAGAATATTCCAGAATTTTTTCAAAATTTTTTGATAAGTACTTTCCGAGATAAGGCGGGTGGACAGCGATTTTTCACGATTTTTTAAAAGTAATACGAAGGAAAGTGCGCGCAAGTATTACATTATATATATATTTTTTACTCGTGTTTTCACAAGCTTTCATTTGACACCACACTCGATGATCTAGTAAAAAAATTTTTTTTTCACTTCCGATTTCACCCCTCAAAACGAATCCCTTAAGTCAAAATTTATCTTACGGTGATATAAAATGATCAGTGACTTCACGAAATACACCCCAAATAAGTTTCAACAAAGTTTATTTCCAATCTTTACTGAAAATTGATGACCTTGAAATTTCTGTTTTTTTATATACCAGATAAATTATTACAGGTAATGCACTCGTGATAATTTTCGTTCAATCTACACCCCGTGGAGAATATTCCAGAATTTTTTCAAAATTTTTTGATAAGTACTTTCCGAGATAAGGCGGGTGGACAGCGATTTTTCGCGATTTTTTAAAATAATACAAAGAAAAGTGCGCGCAAGTATTACATTATATATATATTTTTTACTCGTGTTTTCACAAGCTTTCATTTGACACCACACTCGATTACCTAGTAAAAAATTTTTTTTTTCACTTCCGATTTCACCCCCCAAAACTAACCCCTTAAGTCAAAATTGAACTTTCAAAACTACATGGCTCTGATGAGGCCATCAATTCCTATATTACTACCAAATTTCAACTTTCTACGACAAATAGTTTCGGAGAAAATCGGGTGTGACAGACGGACAGACGGACAGACAGACGGACAGACACCGAAGTGATTTTATAAGTGTTCCGTACGGAACACTAAAAATGAAAAAATACTGAAGTGTTTTACGGTTATTACTAAAAAGAATTATTCTAGTACAACTTTTCTAATCCTGAAAAGAAAAATAGGTATTCAGTGAGACACTAGCTTTAATCAACAAAAAAAAATTTATTCATGACTTAAAATAAAAGTTCCAACCTTTGCAGTTTTAAGGAATACAAAAAAAATTCTAGCCTAAAAGTAGCTTTTATAAATTAGAGTCCCTAAATCAGAGATTTTACTTCTAAATCTTGACTACACCCGAAATCGAAGAGTCGTGATTTTCACTTCGCGATTTTTCAGTTCAAATTGCTGTTAAAACACTTATTTGCGGGGAATATATTTATTGATGTATGTTCTGGTAACTTACGGTTTTCCTATGGGCTTCTAGGCCTTCAATGCAACACAAAACCGATTTCACACTTTTGAGATGAGCCTACTTTAGCTTCTCCATTTAGAAAACACATCAAACCCACTACGGCTTTATGATAAAAAAACTCGTGCTTAACTTGGCTCTCGTAGATATTGTCGTAAGCCTCTACTGCGGCTCGGTGGAAAATCGCCACTTGGCGGCTCGGTGGAAATTAGCCTGGCTGCGGCTTGATGGTACTAAGCCTCTCGGCGGCTTGATGGTACTAAGCCTGGCGGCGGCTTGATGTTACTGCCTGGCGGCGGCTCGATGGTACTAAGCCAAGATTCGCGTCCTCCGGACCCTTAAATAAGCCGTGGGCACTCTGTCTATAATATGGCGACGCCGGAACCAAAACTCCGGATACAAACATTTGACCAATCCCGGCGTATCGATAGATTCGGTCGCAAACCCGCACAGCACACTATATAACGAGCGGCTAGGAATTTCTGATTAATATACCGCTCGATACAAAAATGAAAAGAAGTACTTTATAAAGTGAAAAATCAGTAACATTATATGGTCTTAAAGTCTAGGAAAAAATGAATGTTACATTACCCCCTTCCAAAAAGAAATAGACTACACTAGCCTATTAAACTAAGGCTACTTATGAAGAGGTACAAAGTGGTACACTATCACTTAATACTAAGGTCAGAACTTAAAACAAAATTACAAACTTCGGACCTTACTACTAGACTTAATTCAATTAAGCACTAATATTAAATACAATGAAAACCAAATGAAAATCTTTGCATGTACACAAGAATCTTATAACTAGACTTAACTTAATTAAGCACTAAGGTTAAGTACATCAAAAAGTAAATAAAAATCCTAGCATGAACATAAGAAATACCTGTTCAAAGTAACAATCACGGTCTTCTTATATAAAAGAATCAGCTCTGTTATTGTTACCAAAACAAAAAAAATATAACTTTGTCTAGACTCTTGTCTAAATCAAAAAAAATGAACTGAAACAAAGTATGAACACCCCCCTTAAAATATTTTAAGGATTGTCTGAAAATTTTCTATTTCAGCAAAAGAAATTTATAAAAATTCTTAAATAAAGAAAAACAAAAAAAATAAATGATTCTAGTGCAAACACTAACACTAAAAGGAGAAAGTCTTGTAAGACCATTTAGCACAAGGCTAAGAAAAACACCTGGATGAAAATCCAGACAAACTCTCGGAAAAAATCGCCATCAATGCTCTAGCTCACCGCTAAGAGAACATTCTAAATCTAGTATCACTACTAGTCGCATCAGAAAATAATCGCACTCTATCGCGCAATGTCGACGTCCTAAGACATCTAGACATGCTAAAATCGCCAGGGAAAACGCTCTGGTTGATCGCCAGATAATCGCACTCTATAACGCAATGTCGACGTCCTAAGACATCCAGACATGCTAAAATCGCCAGGGAAAACGCTCTGGTTGATCGCCAGATAATCGCACGCTATAACGCAATGTCGACGTCCTAAGACATCCAGACATGCTAAAATCGCCAGGGAAAACGCTCTGGTTGATCGCCAGAAAACACGTCAGCTCATCGCCAACAAAACACTCTGGTATATCGCCAGAAAAAAACTCGGCTCCTCGCCAAGAAAACATTCTGGTATATCGCCAGAAAAAACCTCGGCTCCTCGCCAAGAAAACACTCTGGTATATCGCCAGAAAAAAAAGCCTCGGCTCCTCGCCAAGAAAACACTCTGTAAATAGTCCTCGACTACACAAAGTCTGCGTTCTAAAAGAACAAACTCGCCATTAACATAGTGAGCAGCTATAAAAGCTAACAATATCACTATAGGCACAGTGAATAGCTATAAAAGCTAAAATTCACTCTAAACACAGTGAATAACTATAAAAGCTAAAATTCACCAAACTGAATGATCCTGCTTCAAAAAGCAATGTTCACGAAGAACAGAATGATTAATCCACGCGCGCAACTAACATTCAAGGAAACATTCCTAGCATAACTATGTGAGACAGCTAGTCTCTAAATAGGACCTCCCTAAAGTCATAATCCTATATATAGGAGTCCTTAAACAAAACGACTCAAAATCACACATTTTGAGCACATGCCCTCAGGCAACCAACATACACTGAAATATATACAGAAATATATACAGAAATATATACAGAAATATATACAGAAATATATACAGGAGTTCAAATCCCAAACTCTTGGTTATGATAACTCCATACTGAGCTTGGTGAAAGCTCTTAGCAAAAGCTAATCAAATCTTCGGCACATCGCACCAAAGTGACAAATCTGCCTAGAAACATGAGCCAGAAAAAACGCCCTCCGTCATTCTTTAGGGTGGCTACACAGAGATATAAAATTTAACCAGCATTGCGCTTCCCCAAGTTGCATGAAGAACCCTCGTGTACTGGTCTCGCCCTAGAACAACAACGAAAAACATTCAATTCATCCCACATAACAGGAGATAAACACCTCACCACGATATACTGAATGGTGGAGACAATAAAATACGGAAATGGTGACCCTGGTGTCCACCAACAAAAGGGAGTAGATTATAGCATCCACTAAACTAAAACGGTGTCTACCACACCACCATAAGTCAAAAAAATTAATCAATAGGGTGTGCCGAAACACACTACTGCCAACAGCCTGTCACCACTAATAGGATAATTGGAGCTGAGGTCGACTACAGTAGCTAGGCTCTCCTTTGGCTCAAATAGTAATAACCATTGAGTAACAAAACCTCTAAAGGTCAAACGTTCGCCCTCCATAGACTACCCTTCCAATCAGTCTGTTCCTCAGGAAGACTAACTCCCTGCCAAACGTCGTAACGGCATCTGTTAGCACCCGGTGCATCACAGCCTGTAAAAAATAACTTATGGGATACAACCTAAAAGGTTTACAAGGTTAGCTTAGCCAAGCTTCTAACGGAAATTTTCAAAAAAACGAAAATGAGCTTAAAAAGCTACATGAAGCAAAAATTTCTCAATTTTTCGGTGGCAACGCAACAAAACTGTTGAAGACGACAAGAGCTTTTCCAGCTTAATCAGAAACAAGAAGAAAACATCGTTGACAGCTAAAATATTCGATCATGGTGTTAATCGTCTTCCTAGACAATAGCCTCTAGAAGAAACTGCTACAGGTATTAGGCATAACCGTTTTCTGTCAGCCCAAACTTCTAGATTACCTCTTGGAAATCTAAAAATTCGGTTAGGAATCTTCCTTCACTGCGCTTAGCCTCTCTTGACAAGGTTCTCATTTCGGTATCAGATTTTGATCATTTCTTTGTGAAACGACTGTCTTACTCTGCTCTCATCTCCTGTAAATGATCAGCCTTTAGTTCTCCTGCAGGACTTCAATTTCCTATCAATTTGATAGTATACCGAAAAAACTCAACATACACCTATGAGTCTATGCAAAAAAATTTAAAAAAAAAATTAGTGACTCAAAGGTAACGTTTAAACGGCCCTGAAAAGAATAGAGTATACCCTCAGTTTGTCAATTCAGAAGAAGATCTAAATCAAAATAATCCAAGTCTTAGACTCACTGGATAAACCAAAATCAATTTACTCTTAATTGCACCCAACATATACCACTAAGGTAATAGAAATCCACCCACTCGGGTAACAAACTTTGAAATTGCTCATAAAAATTTTGACTCTACATCACACTACACGAGCTACATCTTGCGCTTGTCCTAACTCAAGATCCCCTTGGATTTCTTCTAATCAAAATTTCGCTTCCAAGTGTCAAGAACTGGATATTATATGGGGTCATAAGCAAATCAAATCCCGCGACCACCGACATACCAGTTTATGATAAATCCTGAGTGTGACTCCTTCGCAAGCTCGCTAAAACTGAGTCGATGCTAAACATCAACCACAATCAACCTAAGTTTGGGATATGGCCAATACCCAAAACCTTAGCATTAAACAATAAAAGTAAGCTATTCTCTGCTCAACTTTTATAACAGTCAAAAAAAACGAGGTCGTCACCTCTACAGAGCAACATCAAAAAAATAAAGTAAAGCAATTAAGATAATGTAAATATAATTATTCTTCTTCTGACAAACTTTCATTAGGGTTAGGTTCATTGAATGGTTTTAAGTCCTTAATATGCCATCGTCCTATTTTAGTCCCATCTAAATTAACCAAACCATAAACTAAATCTGAAATATTTTCTCTTATCACGCAATGCACATACTTAGGTACCAACTTAGATGTGAATTTATCGGCTGCACTGGAAAGAATTTTATTTTTTTCGCCAAACGTGATCACCTATATTAAAGGCAAAATCCCTTTTTCTAAGGTTGTAAGACTTACTGTTCCGTTCATAAGCCTTATGTATCCTACTACGCACGTCGGTGAAATTAAAATTTACTAAAATTCCGAATTTTTGTGCAAAATCACATCCTAAAACCAAAGTATGTGATAGAGAAGGTACTACTAGAGCAGAGATTACTAACAATGACTATTGCAGACTAGCGGCAACTCAACCGTACCTAAAACTTTTAGACGGCTGCCATCTGCAGTGGTAACACTTCTATTTTCGATATGGCATATTTTTTATTCTTAAACGACTTAAAATTTTAATACCATTCTGACCTACTGAGGTATTTGCACGAGAGTCAAATAAAGCCGAGAAATGGACACTTAATGGATTTATCTTTATATGCGGTCTATTATCTAAATATTTATGCACGAATAAAGGAGATATGTGACCATTTGGAGAAGCAGGAGTTTTAACTTGCGAAGGAGGATTTTTATTAGACTTAAAAAAAATCAGAAACTTTTGTAACTATTTAGTCCAATCTGATCTATTGGATTATTTCTTTACTTAAGATCCTCGTTGGAATCTTTCTTTTATCCGCGACCGGACGTTCTGAGAAAATACGACGGATTTTCATTTCATAGTCTAACTCATATTCCAGTAGGTGATTGACTTTAAAATTGAAAGCTTCCATGATAAATGAATACAATTTAAAAGAATTGTTTAAAAGGTCGTGAAAATATTTCTCCTGTGCTCCCAATAGTCAAAATAAAAAATATGTAAAGGCACTTAAAATATGTAAACTTCTTTACCAAACATTTAAAAAATCTTCAACAATTTCAAAAAAATTTTTAAGTATTGCCTTGTATTAAAATTCTTTTACCAAATATGTTAAGAATTTTCAACAAAAAAATCTCCAAATATCGTTTCATATCAGCAAAGTATTTTTAATATTCATGCAAAACATCGGTGAGAAAAAAAGTACAGTTTTTTCTTCGCTTAACCGCAAAATAAATCTAACACTGCAAAAATTAAAGTAAACCAGCACATCTGCTAATCTGAACTATAAAAGTAGCTTTTAAGAAAAAAGTAGGAATCTCTTATCTTAGAGTCGATTAACAAAATTCAAATATCTAAACCACCATCAGATAAATTGAAATAAATAATTCTACAAATTTCCTGCTTTTGTCTTATTGCTATAGTGTAGTTTCGTTTAATTAAATATTATGAAATAAAAATATCTGAGAAGTTAGAGCTTTTACTTTGTTCGAAAGCTAGTACACTGAACCCTTTAAACAATAAAATTCCAAAAGCACCACGTTGGGCGCCATTTTGTAACCTCGGCACTTGCCCGATTTTTGAGGCGTCTTTTTTGTACCCTGTGAAAATTGTTTTTTCCCACGCTTGGGCGCAATTTTCTTGCAACCTCTTTTTAATTTCTGAGAATGAATTGAGTGAATAGTGATTTTAAAAGAACTAAAGAAATTAAACAAACACTAGCTCAGTTTTCCTTGGTAGAGAAATATGGGTAAGAGATAATTGTTATACGTCTTTTTGGAATTATTTTCTATTTTTAAAAAGCTTCAGTTGTACAAATTTTTGGGCACCATTCATTTTAAAATAGAAAGGATCTAACTTCAGTTAAAAAAAATGAAAAAATACTGAAGTGTTTTACGGTTATTACTAAAAAGAATTATACTAGTACAACTTTTCTTATCCTGAAAAGAAAAATAGGTATTCAGTGAGACACTAGCTTTAATCAACAAAAAAAAATTTATTCATGACTTAAAATAAAAGTTCCAACCTTTGCAGTTTTAAGGAATACAAAAAAAATTCTAGCCTAAAAGTAGCTTTTATAAATTAGAGTCCCTAAATCAGAGATTTTACTTCTAAATCTTGACTACACCCGAAATCGAAGAGTCGTGATTTTCACTTCGCGATTTTTCAGTTCAAATTGCTGTTAAAACACTTATTTGCGGGGAATATATTTATTGATGTATGTTCTGGTAACTTACGGTTTTCCTATGGGCTTCTAGGCCTTCAATGCAACACAAAACCGATTTCACACTTTTGAGAAGAGCCTACTTTAGCTTCTCTATTTAGAAAACACACCAAACCCACTACGGCTTTATGATAAAAAAACTCGTGCTTAACTTGGCTCTCGTAGATATTGTCGTAAGCCTCTACTGCGGCTCGGTGGAAAATCGCCACTTGGCGGCTCGGTGGAAATTAGCCTGGCTGCGGCTTGATGGTACTAAGCCTCTCGGCGGCTTGATGGTACTAAGCCTGGCGGCGGCTTGATGTTACTGCCTGGCGGCGGCTCGATGGTACTAAGCCAAGATTCGCGTCCTCCGGACCCTTAAATAAGCCGTGGGCACTCTGTCTGTAATATGGCGACGCCGGAACCAAAACTCCGGATACAAACATTTGACCAATCCCGGCGTATCGATAGATTCGGTAGCAAACCCGCACAGCACACTATATAACGAGCGGCTAGGAATTTCTGATTAATATACCGCTCGATACAAAAATGAAAAGAAGTACTTTGTAAAGTGAAAAATCAGTAACATTATATGGTCTTATAGTCTAGGAAAAAATGAATGTTACAATATATATATATATATATATATATATATATATATATATATATATATATATATATATATATATATATATACATATATACTTATATACTTATATTCTGTTATATTATTGTTAAATTTTCCAAATGAATTTTTTTTGTGTGTATATATATATGTATATATATGTATATATATATATATATATATATATATATATATATATATATATATATAGAGCGTTATGAAAATAGTTTAATATATTGAAATAGGTGACTCATAGGGTCATATAAAAACCAATCAATATTTAAAAAAAAAAAGTTCTAATATTTGTAAAAAATTTAAAAAGTGGACAAATCCAAATTTCATCAG
The DNA here is from genome assembly GCA_019049505.1 of Pachyrhynchus sulphureomaculatus. Classification (NCBI taxonomy): domain Eukaryota; kingdom Metazoa; phylum Arthropoda; class Insecta; order Coleoptera; family Curculionidae; genus Pachyrhynchus; species Pachyrhynchus sulphureomaculatus. The sequence goes on from CM032450.1 coordinate 48,694, forward strand.
TGGTTACCATTGGCCCAAAGAAGACGAAAATGCTTAACAAGAAATGGAAGTCCTACAGTGTTGCCAAGAATATAATTATATTTAATAACTGTAAATTTTTACATCTTAGAAACAATCCATCTAATAATAAATTAAAATAATAAAAAATAATACGCGTATCTAGCAAAAAAATCATAAAAAAGAAGATTTTTTATCTATTATTTCAAAATACATCCCTTGATAAGCCGCGACAAGGTATGCGTTTCCATATCTTCCAGGTTATTGCCCCCTTATTGCGAAATATTGTTCTAATAATAATTTCAAGAGTAATGCAGAAATGGTAAACAATGTTCTTGTAGCAAATTCAAGGTTTTTTAACGATAAATTGAGAGATATCCCTAACAATAGTAACTTTAGGGGTGTAGATAATTTATTACTAATTACTTACTTTGTCTTATTCTAAAACTAATAATTCAATGATCAGGAATTAATTTTCTTTTAGTTATATAAAACTATTAATTCCTTTAAAATAATACAAAATCGACTAAATTTACAACTGATGGTTCTTTTATTTTAATTATTTTTATAAACATTTTGCTCTTTGTATACTGTCACTAAATGCAAATTCAATCAATTTTAGGTTCGTTTTCCAAGACTAATTTGGGAATCCTTGGTCTATGCAAACGTGTGTCTGAAGCTAGCAACGAAATTTCAATGAGTTGCCATTTTATAGAGGTTACGTATATTCAGCTCACTGGTTAATACTTAATCATCATTTGATTAAAGGGAAATTTAATAAAGAACTTTCGTTGACTCTTGATAGGGTGTAAGAAACTCATACAACCAAGGTTAAATATGAAATAAATAATAAAAAATATACACAGAGAATATCTCCGAATTTAAGCCTAATACATTGTATGTCTCGTGAGACAAGTTAGCTAGTAGACATACAACTCAGCGTCTTGAACCCTTGATAAGAGTTTCGACCACTTTTATTCTAAAGTCAATAAAAATATCAAAAAATACACACATACAATTTGTTTCACATTAAGTTTGATGTAGTAAGTAGTTACGGTTATAAAATACCTTTATTTAAAAGTTTTAAAAAGAATTATGAAGAAATATAATTACAGAATCTCTAGAGGTATTGCATTTGTCAAACTAAAGCCCGAACAAATTCAAGTATGTTGTAGCATACACCTTTGTCAAGGCTTCAAAACGCGAAACTGCTTAACCAGGAGTTAAATGGCTCAATGAGTCTGGCTTATATCAAACTAAATGTGGAACTAATTTTTTCTATATTTTTAATCATTGTAGTATAGGGGATAATTAAAAACCTTATCAATGGTTCCATAAGCTAAGTTTTATATCTGCTAGCTAAGCTGTACGTTGCATCGAGTTCAAGGTGAGAGAAATTCTCTGTTCACATTTTTTAATTTTTTATTTCATATTGAAACGGTGCTTCTTGAGTGTCTTACCTCCTTATCAAGGGTCAACAAAGATTATAACTAAACTCTCCACATCGAAACTCTTCTGCTTATACAATATGAATCATATAGTGATTAAGCTTCAACTTGTGAATTTATTATGTGTAATTTATATAAAATGAGAACTCGTTAGCATATTCGATCAATTCGTTGGTATTTTCAACTACAGTATCCAAACTATCATCTGTTTTATTTTAGTCAGCTGGTTTTGACAGTTACTGCTTACGGATATTACGGGTATAAAATATTTCAATAAAAAGTGATTTATTGAAATACCAATATTAAATTATTACGGAAAAAGTACGACGCAAGGCCTATTTTTTTGGGAAAGTCGTTGTTGATTTCGGAAAACTTCTCTAATTATTAAACAATAAATAAATAAAATCAACGTTGTGCATATTATGGCACATATTTAAATAAATACTTTTTACACTACTCGTTTAGGTAGTGCAGTTTTTCTTGTATTCATTTCGAATATTTATGGTGTTATACAGTTATTTTCATGTAAAATTTTTAGTTTAGTATGGTGAGTTTTATAGTAACAGCTTTGTAGAATTTCAGAGTTAATAACAATTTGTATTTTTTTTTATAAATTTTATTATAAAACTTCTAGTTCAACTACAGGAACATTATGTATTTTCTTTGCTTTGTTTATCAGTAACAGAATGAAAACGATCTTTTTATTTCATTCATTTCATTTCTTTACGGTAAAATTTTTGCGGTATAAAACAGAACCGCTATTTATCAGTATTTTTTTGCAATCCTTTTTCTATAAGAACTCACCAGTTTCAATATATTAAACGATTTTTGTCACATCTTTATATATATATATATATATATATATATATATATATATATATATATATATATATATATATATATACATATATATATATATATATATATATATATATATATATATATATATATATATATATATATATATACTCGTATATATAACACATGGGCTGAAAAGTCCCGGGCCTAACATATAGATGGCGCTAGTTTTTATTGCAGTCACCATTTTTTCAGTTAATACTAACCTTCAAAAGACAGCTGTTAAAATTTCATGATATTCTGTTCATTAGTTTGTGAGTTATTGTGCTAAGAGTGACGCTACTTTTGTTATTTTCAAAACAATGGATCAAAAACAATTTCGTGTTTTAATTTTACACTGCTTCTTGATGGGAAAAAATACCGTTCAAGCGAAGCAATGGCTTGAAAAGTGTTATGGGGACTCCGCTCCATCAGAAACAACAATAAAACGTTGGTTTGCTGACTTCAAACGTGGTCGTAGAGACACCGATGATGCAGAACGCAGTGGACGTCCAAATGAGGCGGTAACACCAGAAAACATCAAAAAAATCCATAAAATCGTTTTGAATGATCGAAAAGTGAAGTTGCGTGAGTTAGCTGACATCGTAAAGATATCAAAAGAACGTGTTGGCTTTATATTGCATGAGCATTTGACTATGAGAAAGCTCTGTTCAAAGTGGGTGCCGCGTTTGCTCACTGTTTATCAAAAACAAGAACGTGTTGATGATTCTGAGCAGTGTTTGGCCATTGTTAGAGCGGCGCTGGAATGATTGCGTTGCTCTTGATGGAGATTACGTTGATGAATAAAGCTAATTTTGAACCAAAAAAACCGTGTTTTCTTTGTTAGGCCCGGGACTTTTCAGCCCATGTGTTATATATATAAAAGTTTTATACAAATGGATAGAAAGTATTTTACATATTACAAAAAAATATATTCTTGATAAAAAGTTCTGCGCCACATGAAAATCCATAATCAAGCAAGAAAAGTTTAACATATTTGATGGTATACAGGGAAAATAATAAAAATAGTCTAATTTAAATAAGAATACTTGCAAAATATTTTAAATTTTAAAAACCCCTCTGGACGGTTCAAAATTAGAATGTCAGACTTAGTCAGAAAGGATAAAAGTGTGTGTGATTTAATTAAATCATTGAAGTTATAATCGCTCTAGGTAACGCATCGTCTCTGAGATTATAATTTAGAATTAGAAAACAATTTGAGAAAATATGCATCAACTGTAATTTGTTTACAAATGATATTCGAATAAGATGTACTTGACAGATAACTATTTCTCCTGCTAAAATGTATGGATTTTTTCTTCAGGTTAGTGTGTTTATAATCTCTTTACATCGAGAGTCATCGTTTAAATGTAAAAACATAACAATATTCTCCCTCTTTCCTCAGATCTTCTTTTCTTCTGCGTGTTTTATTGCTATAGGAATTATTATGAAATTAGCTATTATAAAAGAATAATTTCAGTCAAATGAAATATTATCTATTCTGAAATTTACTATATATGCTGGTTTATTGTCGACGTTTTTTCCTTAGTCGCATTTTGGTATCTGGTTATGCTATAAACCATAACTGGCTCGTTATTTAGAACTGTTTTAATTAAATTTATGTATTGTGTGTTGTATTTTGGTCTTTGAGAATAGAATTTCTTTTGTGAGCATTAAACAGATGCTCTCTTACTTCTTGCATATATACCTAGTATTTTAAATATGAATAAATAATTAACTCTTTGTTAATATTATTAATAAAAAAACCGGTCAAGTGCAAGTTGAACTTGCACAATTAGTGTTCCGTACGTTAATTGTTTTTAAAATAATAATAAAATTTTTGTTAGGGTGGTATAAAATGATCAGTGACTTCACAAAATACACCCTAAATGAGTTTTCAACAAAGTTTGTTTCCAATCTTTACTGAAAACTGGTGACCTTGAAATTTTGTTTTTTTTTTATATACCAAATAAATTATTAAAGGTAATGCACTCGTGATAATTTTCGTTCAATCTATACCCCGTGGAGAATATTCTAGAATTTTTTCAAAATTTTTTGATCAGTACTTTTCGAGATAAGGTAGGGGACAGCGATTTTTCGCGATTTTTTAAAAGTAATACGAAGAAAAGCTTTCATTCGACACCACACTCGATGACCTAGTAAAAATTTTTTTTTTTCACTTTCGATTTCACCCTTCAAAACGAACCCCTTAAGTCAAAATTTATGTTACGGTGGTATAAAATGATCAATGACTTCACAAAACACACCCCAAATGAGTTTTCAACAAAGTTTGTTTCCAATCTTTACTGAAATCTGATGACCTTGAAATTTTTTGTTTTTTTTTAAATACCAGATAAATTATTAAAGGTAATGCACTTGTGATAATTTTCGTTCAATCTACCCCCCCGTGGAGAATATTCCAGGATTTTTTTCAAAATTTTTTGATAAGTACTTTTCGAGATAAGGCGCGAGACAGCGATTTTTCGCCATTTTTTGAAAATAATACATAGAAAAGTGAGCGCAAGTATTACATTATATATATATTTTTTACTAGTGTTTTCACAACCTTTCATTTGACACCACACTCGATGACCTAGTAAAAAATTTTTTTTTTCACTTCCGATTTCACCCCCCAAAATTAACCCCTTAAGTCAAAATTTAACTTTCAAAACTACATGGCTCTGATGAGGCCATCAATTCCTATATTATTACCAAATTTCAAGTTTCTATGACAAATAGTTTCGGAGAAAATCGGGTGTGACAGACGGACAGACAGACAGACACCGAAGTGATCTTATAAGTGTTCCGTACGGAACACTAAAAACCGGTCAAATGCAATTTCGAGTTGCACAATTAGTGTTCCGTGCCGTGATTGCTTAGGCTAAGTTAATTAGGTCCTTGACATCTTAAGATCTAATATGTATTTTCGCGATTTTTCTTAGTCTATAATGTATAATAGTTATAGCGTCTTAGAGACCTAATAGCCAGTAAATCAATCCAACTCAGTCTAGAATCTAGTACTAAAAATGTAAAACAACTACCTAAATATTTGTTTAATTAAAAACAAACAAAATAAAATTATCTTGTTTCTAGAGGAGCGACGCTGGATACTGAAAATATACTTATCACCAACATACTATTGTGAAACCTCCTCGATATTTTCAAGGTACATAGTTTTTTTTTATCCAAGTTAAATTATCAAACGTAATACACTTGTGATAATTTTCTCTTAAACTACACTTTGTGAAGAATCTTCCAGGATTTTTTCAATTTTTTTTGATCAGTACTTTTCGTGATAGGGTGGGGGGGAAAGAGTTTTTTTCTTAAAATAGTACAAAGAAAAGTTTGCGCAAGTATAACATTATATATATTTTTAGTGTTCCGTACGGAACACTTATAAGATCACTTCGGTGTCTGTCTGTCTGTCTGTCGGTTTGTCGGTTTGTCTGTTTGTCTGTCTGTCACTCCCGATTTTCTCCGAAACTATTTGACATAGAAAGGTGAAATTTGGTAATAACATAGGAATTGGTGGCCTCATCAGAGCCATGTAGTTTTGAGAATTAAATTTTAACTTAAGGGGTTAGTTTTGGGGGGTGAAGTCGGAAGTGAAAAAAAAAATTTTTTACTAGGTCATCGAGTGTGGTGTCAAATGAAAGCTTGTGAAAACACGAGTAAAAAATATATATATAATATTATACTTGCGCGCACTTTTCTTTGTATTATTTTTAAAAATTCGCGAAAAATCGCTGTCCCGGGCCTTATCTCGAAAAGTACTTATCAAAAAATTTCGAAAAAATTCTGGAATATTCTCCACGGGGTGTAGATTGAACGAAAATTATCACGAGTGCATTACCTTTAATAATCTATATGGTATATAAAAAAAACAAAAATTTCAAGGTCATCAGATTTCAGTAAAGGTTGGAAACAAACTTAGTTGAAAACTCATTTGGGGTGTATTTTGTGAAGTCACTGATCATTTCATACCTCTATAACAAAATTTTTTATTTTAAAAGCAATCAACGTACGGAACACTAATTGCGCAAGTTTAACTTGCACTTGACCGGTTATTTGAAGTTATGTTTTCACAAGCTTTCATTTGACACCCCACTCGATGACTTGAGAAAAATTGTTTTTTCACTTCCCCCTACCTTTTAACTGAAAATTTAACTACAATACTACACGGCTCTGATTGGGTTATCAATTCCTGTATTTGTACTAAATTTCAACTTTCTACGTCAAATAATTTCGGAGAAAATCGGGTGTGACAGACGGACACTGAAGTGATCCCATAACAGTTCCGTACGGAACACTAAAAAGAATATAAAAAGGAAATGATAATTTGAATTGCATATTTTTCTACAAAGGAAATTTTACTCAAGCCCTTCTCGATCATCAACTCATATGACTGTGATTCTGGAACTACATTCTTCCAATTTAGGAAGGTTCTGTAGAGATATCGAAGAAAATAAAAATTTGAATTATGTTTTTAGTGTTCCGTACGGAACACTTATAAGATCGCTTCGGTGTCTGTCTGTCTGTCACACCCGATTTTCTCCGAAACTATTTGTCGTAGAAACTTGAAATTTGGTAATAATATAGGAATTGATGGCCTCATCAGAGACATGTAGTTTTGAAAGTTAAATTTTGACTTAAGGGGTTAATTTTGAGGGGTGAAATCGAAAGTGAAAAAATATTTTTTTTACTAGGTCATCGAGTGTGGTGTCAAATGAAAGGTTGTGAAAACACGAGTAAAATATATATATATATATATATATATATATATATATATATATATATATATATATATATATATAATGTAATACTTGCGCGCACTTTTCTTTGTATTATTTTCAAAAAAAATCGCGAAAAATCGCTGTCCCGCGCCTTATCTCGAAAAGAACTTATCAAAAAATTTTGAAAAAATCCTGGAATATTCTCCACGTGGGGTAGATTGAACGAAAATTATCACGAGTGCATTACCTTTAATAATTTAAATGGTAAATAAAAAAAACAAAAATTTCAAGGTCATCAGATTTCAGTAAAGATTGGAAACAAACTTTGTAGAAAACTCATTGGGGGTGTGTTTTGTCAAGTCACTGATCATTTTATACCACCGTACCATAAATTTTTACTTAAGGGGTTCGTTTTGAGGGGTGAAATCGGAAGTGAAAAAAAATTTTTTTACTTGGTCATCGAGTGTGGTATCAAATAAAAGCTTGTGAAAACACAAGTAAAAATTATATATATAATGTAATACTTGGGCACACTTTTCTTCGTATTACTTTTAAAAAATAGAGAAAAATCGCTGTTCCTTACCTTATCTCGAAAAGTACTGATCAAAAAATGTTGAAAAAATTCTGGAATATTCTCCACGGGGTATAGATTGAACGAAAATTATCACGAGTGCATTATCTTTAATAATTTATTTGGTATATAAAAAAAAACAAAATTTCAAGGTCACCAGTTTTCAGTAAAGATTGGAAACAAACTTTGTTGGTAACTCATTTGGGGTGTGTTTTGTGAAGTCACTGATCATTTTACACCACCCTACCAAAATTTTTTATTTTAAAAACAATCAACGTACGGAACACTAATTGTGCAAGTTCAACTTGCACTTGACCGGTTTTTTTTCCTTATGATTTCGAAGAAATTCATTCATAGTATGATAATGATGAAGCTAAAGCCAAAAATTTTAGAAAATATAGAAAAATATCTTTATGTGAAAGTTCGGAATGATTTTGTATATACACTATTTTTTGAGTTTTTTTTATAGGTCTAGTACATGTGCTGCAGGGAAATGCCTAAAGCACTACAGCAGCAAAGGGATGAGATTCTCCATATAAAACACTGCTTGAAAAGGGTGTAAGAGGGGTTATAAGCTGAACCTCATACGGATGTGAAGTATTAGCGTGTCGTGTATTTCTAGTACGCAACACTCTGGGAGGAATTAAGCTGGCTACATCCATGAGTAGGAATATTCCAAAATAAAAACTATAACGAACACAAGTAATAAAATTGTGTTATACCTACATATTTTTTTTTGATTTTAACTCAACAAACTTTAGATAGACTTTAAGAATGATTATTAAAGACACTTACGTATCATACTTGATTATTTTACGAAATATGTACTTTTATTTACGAAGTTCCAAGTCTCAGTTGCTAAATGTATCAATATTTCGGAACATACACTTAAGAACAATAACAGAAAAATACAGATAATCTTGAGAAGTTACATCAAACCAACAGTTAAAAGACAATAACCGCATTCTTAATACACCGAATAAAATAGGAAGACGAATTACAAACAATCCTTGTAGCGTAATTTTTGGAGAAATCGTTTAATCTTGTTAAATCGATTAATTAATATTATATTAATTTAATGTATCACGTCGTGTAATTATTTATAGATTGCAAAGTTGTGAAATCCATTTGAGTCAGACTCAGAAATTAATTCGTTGATTTTATCAACCACCGGAATAAGCAGGATTTCGAAAAGTTGTAAAATGTAATGAATATAATAATTCAGTTCATTTGGCTTGTATTGACTACAACGAAGCCTTCGACTCAATAGAGTTATGGGCCATATTTCGGGCTATGAATAATGCTAGAATAGATTTAAGATACCGAGACCTACTTAAATACGTATATAAAAATGCTACAACCGATGATATATCTTTACAACGAGAAGTAAGACGTGACACTATCTCGCGGAAACTTTTTACACTAGCTTTGGAGAATGTCTTTAGACACCTAGATTGGGAGAATAGAGCAATAAATGTAGTTGGGAGATATTTGAGCCAACTCCACTTTGCAGATGATATGGTTCTGATAGGTCACAGCTGAAGACAGGTTCAGAAAAAATTGGAGTGACTCGGAATTTAACTAAACTGAAATTCTAACTTTAGACGAAACACCAATTTACGTTGAAGGCAACCAGACAGCCGAATTGAATAGGAAGGTTTCTTATCACACATCTCACATGGGCAGCCACTGGAAAATTAAGACTCATTCTGAAAAGTTTTGATATACCTGTCAATTTGAAAACTAAAGTTTTTAACATGTACATTCTCGCTGTAATGACGTATGGGCTAGAAAGAGCAACACTAACAGTGAAAACAGCTAATAAACTTCGAATTACCCAGCGAGCATTAGAACGAATCATGTTGGGAGGAACGTTTAGAGGTCAAGTACGAAACTAGGAGATACGTCAATGAACCATATATATAATATATAAGAAGTCTGAGATGGTCATTAAAAATATGGATCCATGACATAAAACAACAGCTCGGTAGAAACTGGCACCAAATAGCCAAGGATAGAATGGAGTGAAAAAGACTAGAGAATGCCTACATTCGGGAGTGGATGGCGAAAGACTACTAAAAGAAAAAGAAGACATTCATTAATAGGAAAGGCTCGAAGTTAGTCCTAGGATATGTTATGGCAAATATCACAATTAGCAATTAAGTTTCCATAATCTTAAACTTATTAACGTTAACTCATGGTCTTTAAATCCTAAAAATTAGGTTGCAGATAGGTAAACGATACCTTTGTTATTTGGTTACGTGGCAAGACATATCGAAATACCATTTTGAACCAATTCATTTAACATCCATCATAAGACTAAGCATTGAAGCTAAATCAGGTAATGTTCTTTCTTTTCCGGATTTACAGGGTACAAAGTAAGGACGACGCACAATTAGGCATTCTACTTATAGAAAACTGACTGAATGATCTATAATATTTCTATCAAAATTTGATAATGATTTCCGTTTTATTGGAAACACATAAACTCAGTAATGTTTTAAATTACAATAAATTGTGCATTGACAATAGTAGATGGTGATTTAATAACTTGGAATACTTTACTCCTAAATAAAGTTACAATATTTTTCTACCATTAGAAAGAATAATTTTGTCCTATATACACAGAATCATAGAGTAGCATTACTTCCAGAATCAACACTTTTGGGAAGTGCCTAAGAATAGGCATGTGCAAGTTGTAATAATATAAGTTGTATAACTTCCTGCTTCCTTGCGGATATCTGCATCAGTAGCTGATGTTTGAGCATTCAAGCTCGTCTGACTCCTCAAACTTCCACTTACAAGAAATGTAAGATAAACCAAAATTATTTTTTCGGTAAACGATTTATTAAAACGAAATATTTATTATTATATTTCCGAAAACCACAAGAACTTTAATAAGAGATACCGATTACCACTTGTGTCGTATGTGGAAACCATTTATGTATATTATAACAAGATGTCTCTGAGCGAACATTAGACATATATAAATATTGGAATTGTGCCTCTCGCGAGACTTATTTGGTACTCTTGTCTCAAGGAGAACCTTAAAAAGGCTTCGTTCAATCGTAAGAGCTTACTTACTTTTGTTCTTAAGTACCGATCATATAATTATTGTCTAAAATTTTCTATTATTCACAACAGTTATTACCCAACACATTTTTCTTCGTTCAAACCTGCCAATAAAATCTGCAAAGTTTTTAACATAACCCATAGGGCTAACAAGTAACTGTTAAACAGAATACCGTGCATTTTTCGACCGTCGTGTAGTGGATTTTCCTGTTGATTTCAAATATACAGCGGCTGATTCTCTCGTCTTTAATAATTTCTAACTATTAGGTGTGTGCTGTGAAAGAGATCTTTTTACAATACATTGCCATTTACAGAGTGTTTGTCAATTTTCCCACTAATTATCAAAGACAGAGGTAGTAAACAAAGTATATCTGAAATGACGAGACCATATCAAATTATAGTTCCTTTCCGACGGTTTGCCTACGATTGTACGCGACCTTTTGTGAAATCTTGACCGCCTGTAGAGGTGCTTAAATCTGACTGGTGCTCACCGAACAGTGACAAAGTATAATAACTTGTAATGTAGACTGTCACCCGTAGTCCCAGTAGGCCCAAAAGTCTTTTGTTTCTTGGTTGATGATGTAGTAAAACTACAACTACCAATTATCACCTCAGGTATAAACAAATTACAGTATGCAAGTAGATAGGGTAGGCGGGTTTCGGCGACAGATAAGGCCGTTTTGGCACCGTCGTTTACGGCGCTCGTCATCGTGGCAGGTCAGGTCTGACCTGACACTTTGACTTGCGCCGTAATCGGCGGTGCCAAAACGGCCTTAACAGTCGCCGAAACCCGCCTACCCTATCTACCCGGCTTTAAAAACCGCAGACAGACGGACGGACGGACAGACGGATGGACAGTTGACAGTTGAATGGTTGTTAACAGTCAGCTGTCAGTTGATAGCTGTCAGCCGTCAGCTGACAAATGAGAGGCATACAGACAGACAGCAGTTCAATTCATCTATCTATTGTTCAACGCACATCTGTTTGAAATTTTAACATTCTAGATGAAATTACCTACGCCCATTGAAGCGCCGCCGGCCACTTTATTAAACCTCTTCCGTATTTTCACCGTTAACGTTAACGTTAATTTTAACCATATCCTTTTTACATGGCTTAAAAAATTTTGCAATTAAAATATGCTAAACATCTTTATTGTCCTTAGTACCCGCCTATCAATACTACTATAGTTGTACAATAAAGATACTAGATGTCACTGCTAGTATTAAATATTAATATTTTGAGCAGAGATGTAGGTAATTTCAACTAGGAGTTTGATTGACCAATGTGAGGGTGAGGGGTGTATCTTCGGATGACAGACCTAAGAGTAGCACATACGTTGGTGTGGTCATCACAGTGACGCCACTTGACCTTGAAATGGAATCCAACCCCAGGATTTTGGTTCTCCATACATACATAGCTTTAGTAACAGATTGCTTCTCAGTGTATTAACAACAACAATATTATTATGAATTCGCTAATAGTACGACTACGTAACCTTTGTGCTAGTGATGTGAAATGTGTTCCAAAGGGATATATGTATGTAGTCTCTAAACAGAGGGAAAATATTGAAAATTATCCTGATCATGTTAGGAAAGAATTGCAAGAAAATGCTGAAAATTATCCTGAATGGCTTAGTGAAATTATAGAGACGCTTGGAAAAGTGGTGCAAGATTGTGAAAATTATCTAGAAACTAAAGACGATTCATTTCTCATATCTGCATTGGGTTTATTAAAAGAATTGCAAAGGTTAAGTTATCTTGAATTTGAAACTGCCATTGAAGAATACTTAGATAAAAAGAAAATATGTTAGGTGTCATTCGTTAAGCTCACCCCAACATCTACAAGTGTGTAAATCCTATTGGATGATGTTACATTAACTTATATTTGCATTAATAAATAAATAAATGAATAAATGAATATTATTTTTCCTCTATAGTCCAACGCGCCTCAGCCTTTAACCATCACATATTATTATGCTATAAATTGAAAACCACGTGCGGATGATCTCATGCACGCCGCCTATAGCTACAGTCGGAAACTCGGTTCGAATACGTTCCTTGTCTTAGTCATGTGTAGGGCTAGTTTCATCTCATTTTATTAAATTCAATTTTAGTACAAGGAGCGGCATCTAGTATTTTTATTGAAAAGACTGCCAATGACGCGCTGCAGGAAACTCGAGTCGAATACTTGTCTTATTCATGCGTAAATAGGGTATTGCTTTCTTTGTCAGAGTAAAATTAATTTTTTACATATTAAAAATCAATTTTACGCTGACAAAGAAAGCAATACCCTATTTACGCATGAATAAGACAAGGAAAGCATTCGAGTTGAGCTTCCTGCGGCGCGCCATTGACCGCGCGGCGCCTATAGCTACAGGCGGAAATTCGATTCGAATACTTTCCTTGTCTTATTCATGTGTAAATAGGGTATTGCGTTCTTTGTCAGCGTAAATTAATATTTTTACATATTAAAAATCAATTTTTACGCTGATAAAGAAAGCAATACCCTATTTACGCATGAATAAGACAAGGAAAGCATTCGAGTTGAGCTTCCTGCAGCGCGCCATTGACCGTCTTTTGCTGCATGTCGACGGCAAACACATATATGGATAACAACGCACTGGCGGAAGTTCGATTCGAATACTTTCCTTGTCTTATTTATGTGTAAATAGGGTATTGCGTTCTTTGTTAGCGTAAAATTGATTTTTAATATGTAAAAAATTGCTTTCTTATTGAAAAATAAAAACACACATTTTTGAAAATCTATTTATTTGTAATATAATTGTATAAAGTTATAGCATTGTTAACGCTACAAGAACACATCGCAAGCTTATGGTAATTGCATTGACCTATATAATCCTTATCTAATTTTGGTACTCGTATGCTTGAATATTCAAGATTTATTATATCAGGATGAGCCGTGCAACCATTCTGGTAGTAATAATCCAACAGAAATTCTTTCTTTATATGTCCTTTAACGTAGATAACTCCAACATCTGATAATTCGTCTCTAAGTATTCGATTAAGGTCGTTATATTCCATGCAGCCAGAATTGTATGGAATACCGTGAATATAATAAAAGGTATATTTAGCTGTTTTCTTTAAATTTTCAGATAAATTTCTACATAAGGTCTTCGGTTTAAAAATCCATGATTTTATTTTCTTCCCATCATAAATTACTCGTTCCTTTACTTCAAAATTCGGTGTTACGTAGCCCTGTACGTCGACCACTACAGTCTTCATGGTATTGAAAATTAATTTGTTAAACTATGGATCTTACAGTTCCAGTAAGAGGGGAGTGTTCTATTACCCGATCATGGATAATTATACAATACGCTCGAGTATCTTTTGGAAATTGTTCAGAACTTTGAAATTCTATTTTTACATCGACGATATCAGATTTGATATTTTCATTTTGTTTTGAACAATCAATCACGAATAGAGCACGTGAAAAAAAGTCTGAAAAGCTTAATAATGGTTCGCAAAACGGTTTTTGTAAATATGTATTTTGGAACTCTGTATACATTCTGTAAGCTTCGCTATATTTTTTATCATTAAAATTTAAATTAAGTGATTCATATGGGTAAACTTCTGAATTTAAATAAAGTCTTACATCGGTAATATTTATATTGTCAAAATATGTACAATTCGATGCGGCGTTATCTTTTCGGTTCGTTTGAAAAAATACGATAACATATCGAGCTCTTTCGGAAGCTGATTTCACCATCCAAATATCTTTCGTTGCCGATCTAAGTGTAGGCAATTCGTGAATTTCCCAGCTTCTAAACGGCATAAGAATGGACCGATTACTGGCTATTTCTTCATATAATTTAAGTTTAATAGCATCGCTAGGGTAGACATGTTTAACTTTTAACACAATTGATGAAATACTTATAGTAGCCTTCTTATCCCCAGTGGTATTTGCATAGCAATTTTCATCAACTCTCGCCCTAACCAGTTTAATTTTTTGTCTCCCCCATTATAACACCCTTGTAGTCTGAAAATATACCGAAAAGAAACCGTAGAGGTATTAATAAGTTGAAATTTCCATTTTCATCAGTTGCAGTACCAACAAAGGTTGCCAGCACACCTGTAGGCCATTTCCATCCAGCTGCATGAAGAGATTTGCTTTCCTGCTCATTAAGACATAACATTGCTTTTATGGAGCTGATAAGTCCTGGATCTCGAACCTTCTCAATTTCAATCCCATTCAGTTCGTATGTAATCGTTTCAAATAAGAATGCACCAGGATTATTTGTTAACTTACATTTTCCCGTTTTATTTGCAGTAACTTCCTCAGTAAAGGACGCTTCTATATGAAGGACAGCTTCGCTAATATCCATAAATGTATCCATCTGGTTAATTACTATTTCGATTTCATCGTTATTGTTAAATGAAGATGTAAATGGATGGTAACTATGCCATTCTTCTCGACTGATTGATTCATCTGCGTTGACCTGGCGAAATATTTGAAGTTTTTCTGATACGATAGCCATACTTTTGTGCTATAGATTGTAACTGGAATAGACTCCTGGACGTGAGCGATTGCTTTAGCCTCTGATTATAGACTGAAATTGGATGGTTGCTGCCGCTAATTAAATAATTTTCTAAATTGCGATTATTAATCACTAAGCCCATGTTTCTTTAGCTCCAACCGTATAATTATTTCTTCACCTCGAAAATTTATCGGGTTTGAATTCTGATCAAGTAAATCTACAGTTATATTATCAATACTGGATTTATTTACAGGTAAATAAATTAAATTTCTCGGTTCTATAATTATACTATATCCAGGATCAACATCCGGTGTAAACTCATATACCGTATGAGAGGGATGATTCGTATAATAAGATCCAGAGACGATATTGCACTCAAGTCGTATAGAAGTATCCTTAATAATATTCACAGGAAGATCTGATTCGTATATTGTATTTGGTTGCAGGTACTTTTCAGAAAAACCTAATAATTTCCCTATGGAATCTTTAGGTTTGAAATCGACACCATAAAGACACCTTAGTTCAGACTTGAGAGTATTGTTGTTTGGTTTCAAGCGCAATTTTATAGCAGTTCCACCCTCGTTGATATCCAACTGTTTAATAAGAAATGATTCAATATCGCTAATCTCATAAGCTCCTGTTGGAATATTTATAAATTTCTCCACACCCTTCGAATAGGTATAATAAAATTTATCACTTCCAGGTTCTATATTTGGAATAGAGTTCCAGGTGCTCAGTGCAATGAGGGCTAAGGAATAATTATACCTCGAATCCAGTATAATTGGCGGGCTAATGTCAATACTTAGACAACTAGAACGACCCTTCAATGTAAACGTTTGAGACATTACTAACAAAAATTAAACACGTTATGTACTTATAAGGATTTATTGTAAAGAAAAGCTAGTGCAAGATGTCCACAATTGTAGGTATTAAACTTCTGATATTGATCAAAGTTATAATATATAGTACAATTTTTTAAATATTTAATTACTTCCATTGGAGGATTTAAATTTCCAAAACTATCAAAGTAAACAGCGTTGTTTCCAGATTTTTTATAGGCCACCCAATGAGTTCCAGCTCCTTCAGATTTATCTAAATTAATTATACCACATTCAGTCTTCCATGGAGTTCCAGGTAAATTGTCTCTCATAAACACCCCCCTAAAGTTGGGTATTTTCAAATGTTTTGCTTGTTTTTCGATGTTAATATTAGATAATGGTTGATTGGGTAACCTTAATGGAAGTTTTTTGGCATTTTCTTTAAATACAATCCATAACCAGTCTTATATCGTTTAAGATATAGTCCCTGCCCTTTACTCTTTCCGAGAGCAATAGCTTCCATTGTTTCATTATGTCTCTTTGCTTCTTCAAGTTTATTTTTTGCATCTCGTGCGCTAATTATCGTTTTGGTCAACCCTGCGACTCCGCCTGTCAGGCCGCCCAGAGCGCTTAACCCTGCAAAAATAGGAATAAGGGGGAGGATTCCACCAAGTTTCGGCACCCGGATAACTCTAGGAGTCTTAATTTTTCTCTTTCCTCCAATATTTTTTACAGATAATCGAGCTGCTTTAATGGCACCTTTAGTGCTATCCTTCAAGGAACCACCCTCCTTATATTTATTCATATGTTTTTTTATGCTGTTAACAACACCCAAGTTAAACGATGTTTTTCCTTTAGTTGCTTTTGCTCTTCTCAGTCTCTTTCTTCTTATCTTTCTCTTTGCTCTTCTCAGTTTCTTTTTTCTTATCTTTTTTAGTTTTCTTGCTTTTAACCCCGCTCCAAGTGCTCGCTTAGCCTTCATTGCAGACGTTATAATCCAAGCTGCACTCCTTTCTCCTAAATTCGAATCTACAGCTGTAACTCGTTTCCAGGCTCGCTCCTGTAATACTTTATCAGCTTGATGTCGTTTTGTTAGGTCGGATGTTTTTGAATATTCGATATCGTGCTCCATACAATAACTGTCCAATTTATTTTTTGGTTGGTCGCCGCGACTCAGTCGTTCTTTAAGACGGGTACCTGGTCCACAATAAGGATAACCCGGTAAATGAAGTTCGAACGGTAGCTTATTGATTAAGGTATTTAATACACCTGCACCTCTTGAGGTGTTCATTAGTACTAAGGATATACTTAACTAAACACCCTTTATAAGATGAAAAAAGAAAAACAAGTTCTCAACCTAAATATTACCAATTTCGATATATGTGAAAATCCTGCAGCACATAAACGTCATAGCGAATTGTTACCAAATTCAATTAGAGCTGTTATTTGCGGTCCTAGTAATGCAGGGAAAAGCAACGTAATGTTAAGTTTGTTAATCGATAAAAACGGATAAAGATTTCAAAATTTGATACCTATATAAATCCCTAACTCTTCAAGCTATTATCAGTATATAATACACTGCTCAACAAAGCAGCGGTAGCTGTCATGCCTAAAGTTTTAAGTAAACGAGACAAAGCAATTAAACAGAAAATTCTTAATGCTGCAAAAACCATTAAACAAAAATATTTATCCTTAAAGATGGAACGAAGCGGAGAAGATGACGCTCTCAATAAAATATTAAACCCCATAAAGGAACCGCTTACTAAAATTGTAGCAAACACTGAATTAACTAAAGTTAAAGCAGAAAAGGAAAATGCCTTAAAGAAGGAACTGAAGGATGAGGAGACAAAAGAGGAGGATGTTTCCTTAAGGGAACCGAAATTTTTAACAACAAAGTTTATAGGAGAATTGGGAGCGGATAAAGACTCTGATGATAATGTATTTGAAGGACACCGTGAAGAAGTCGACAATGAGCTTCAAAAATCTATTAGCGAACGATCGGCTGGATATTTGGAATATCTAAATCAGTATCCTCCTATTGCTCAAGAGTAAATAGATAAGTATTTACGCAATTCTGAAAAAATTGATCTCACATACGGTCTGAGTCATGACAAAACAGTAGATAAGTGGAAAATGGGGTCAGAACTCTTGTCATTTAATACAAACGGTGATATAAATATAGGTAATCGTACATATAGGGGGACTCGGGACTATATGAATTAATATTTATGAAAGAACCCATGTACCCAACGAGAACCGATGAAACTGAATATCGAGAGATTTTAAACCAAACTAATGTACATAGAAGAGATAATAAACCATCAAGTCAAATTAAAGGAAGTAACTCAGTAAAATACAAGCAGTATATTCAACCATTATTCTCTGCAAAATCTGCAGCTGCTAAGTTAAATAAAAAACGAATATATTCAGCTCCAGGCAAGTCCGGTTCTGGTTTATTAAAGTACACAAAACAACCTAAAGAGTATGTGTATTATGATGACGTAAACGAGTTAGTGGATAGACTAGCTAAACTGAATGCCTCTCAAGATGCTGGAAACGGAAATAATATCAATGAAATTATGAGTATATTAGAAGAATTGAGAGAGCTTGACGTAATTGAATTTATATAAGCATGACTAGAACTAATTTTATGTCATAAGTATAGCAATCATGGACAAGTTCGGTCGTTCCGCACATTCTAAGAACATCACACGTAAACCAATGCAAATTATACAATCAGGCCTACTGCTAACACCTCAAGGTGCATATGATATTGAAAATCATCGCCTAAGTAATTTAAAGAATCCACTGGATGAGCATGATGCTGCAACAAAGACATACATAGATTCAATTAGAGATAATATAATAAAAAAACCGGTCAAGTGCAAGTTGAACTTGCACAATTAGTGTTCCGTACGTTGATTGTTTTTAAAATAAAAAAATTTGTTAGGGTGGTACAGAATGATCAGTGACTTCACAAAACACACCTCAAAGGAGTTTTCAACAAAGGTTGTTTCCAATCTTTACTGAAAACTGGTGACCTTGAAATTTTGTTTTTTTTTATATACCAAATAAATTATTAAAGGTAATGCACTCGTGATAATTTTCGTTCAATCTATACCCCGTGGAGAATATTCCAGAATTTTTTTCAAAATTTTTTGATCAGTACTTTTCGAGATAAGGTAGGGGACAGCGATTTTTTTAAAAGTAAGAGGAAGAAAAGTGTGCGCAAGTATTACATTATATATATATATATATATATATATATATATATATATATATATATATATATATATATATATATATACATATATATATATATATATATATATATATATATATATATATATTTTACTCGTGTTTTCACAAACTTTCATTTGACACCACACTCGATGACCTAGTAAAAAAAATTTTTTTTCACTTCCGATTTCACCCCTCAAAACGAACCCCTTAAGTCAAAATTTATGTTACGGTGGTATAAAATGATTAGTGACTTCACAAAATACACCCCAAATGAGTTTTCAACAAAGTTTCTTTCCAATCTTTACTGAAATCTGATGACCTTGAAATTTTTGTTTTTTTTATATACCATATAAATTATTAAAGGTAATGCACTCGTGATAATTTTCGTTCAATCTACACCCCGTGGAGAATGTTCCAGAGTTTTTTTCGAAATTTTTTGATAAGTACTTTTCGAGATAAGGCCCGGGACAGCGATTTTTTGCGAATTTTTAAAAATAATACAAAGAAAAGTGCGCGGAAGTATAATATTATATATATATTTTTTACTCGTGTTTTCACAAGCTTTCATTTGACACCACACTCGATGACCTAGAAAAAAAAATTTTTTTTCACTTCCGACTTCACCCCCCAAAACTAACCCCTTAAGTCAAAATTTAATTCTCAAAACTACATGGCTCTGATGAGGCCGTCAATTCCTATATTATTACCAAATTTTACCTTTCTATGTCAAATAGTTTCGGAGAAAATCGGGTGTGACAGACAGACAGACAGACAGACAGACAGACAGACAGACAGACAGACAGACAGACAGACAGACAGACCGACAGACAGACAGACAGACAGACAGACAGACAGACAGACAGACACCGAAGTGATCTTATAAGTGTTCCGTACGGAACACTAAAAAACAAAAATTTCAAGGTCATCAGATTTCAGTAAAGATTGGAAACAAAATTTGTTGAAAACTCATTTGGGGTGTGTTTTGTGAAGTCACTGATCATTTTATACCACCGTAACATAAATTTTGACTTAAGAGGTTCGTTTTGAGGGGTGAAATCGGAAGTGAAAAAAATTTTTTTTTACTAGGTCATCGAGTGTGGTGTCAAATGAAAGCTTGTGAAAACACGAGTAAATATATATATATATATATATATATATATATATATATATATATATATATATATGTATATATATGTATATATATATATATATATATATATATATATATATATACATATATATATATATATATATATATATATATATATATATATACATATATATATATATATATATATATATATATATATATATATATATATAAATATATATATGTATACATATATATATATATATATATATATATATATATATATATATATATATATATATATATATATATATATATATATATATATATATATATATATATATATATATATATATATATATATATATATATATATATATATATATATATATATATATATATATATATATATATATATATATATATATATATATATATATATATATATATATATACATATATATGTATATATATATATATATATATATATATATATATATATATATATATATATATATATATACATGTATACATATATATATATATATATATATATATATATATATATATATATATATATATATATATATATATATATGTTTTGACGAATGTTCTCACGGGTGTGAAATGTAGTAATGGTTTTTTTCGGGTATCCCGTGTTAGCTTGAGGTCCCATGATGGACGGTTTCGCTGACGTTTCGATGGAATCTCATCCATCTTTTTCAAAGCGTTGATCACTGGTCGGTGTCTTGGCGCCAAGACACCGACCAGTGATCAACGCTTTGAAAAAGATGGATGAGATTCCATCGAAACGTCAGCGAGACCGTCCATCAAGGGACCTCAAGCTAACACGGGATACCCGAAAAACCATTACTACATATATATATATATATATATATATATATATATATATATATATATATATATATAATGTAATACTTGCGCACACTTTTCTTCGTATTACTTTTAAAAAATCGCTGTCCCCTACCTTATCTCGAAAAATACTGATCAAAAAATTTTGAAAAAATTCTGGAATATTCTCCACGGGGTATAGATTGAACGAAAATTATCACGAGTGCATTACCTTTAATAATTTATTTGGTATATAAAAAAAAAACAAAATTTCAAGGTCACCAGTTTTCAGTAAGGATTGGAAACAAACATTGTTGAAAATTCATTTGGGGTGTGTTTTGTGAAGTCACTGATCATTTTATACCACCCTAACAAAAATTTTTATTTTAAAAACAATCAACATACGGAACACTAATTGTGCAAGTTCAACTTGCACTTGACCGGTTTTTTTTTTATTTTTGTATCGAACGGTATATTAAACAGAGATTCCAAGACGTTCGGTATAGTGTGTTGTGCGGGTTCCTGACCGAACCTACGCTGCGCCGCGATTGGTGAAAAGTGTGTATCCGCTGTTTTGGTTCCGGCGTCGCGATACTACCGGAGAGTTTGGATGGTTTATTTAAGAGCCTGAAGACCGACTGTCGAGGCTGTTTTCCATCTAGCCGCAGCCAGGTTAGTACCATCAAGCCGCAGAGAGGCTGTTTTCCATCTAGCCGCAGCCGGGTTAGTACCATCTAGCCGACAGGCTAATTTTCATCAGGGTCGCCAAGTAGGCTTCCTTCGACTGAGCTACAAAAAAAGCTCAGAACAACCATCATGCGAGCTAAGTAGAAGTACCAGTTTCTTAACTAAAAGCCGTAGTGGGCTTTCTAAGTGTTTGCTAAAAAAAAGTGTGAAATCGGGCGTAGTCCATCAAAGCAGGAATAAGAACAGTAAGTTACCCAAACTTCCTACAATAGACTTATTCCAGAGTAGTGCCTTAACAACAATTTGAAACAGACTAAAAAGTGAAGTGTAAAGCACTATTTTTCGTCTTCAGGGGTAGTCATAGTTTAGAAATTAAATAATAACTACTAGTTAGGCTAGAATTTTTTTATAAAACTGCAAAGGTTAGAACTTTTTATTTTAAAAAAAACCGGTCAAGTGCAAGTTGAACTTGCACAATTAGTGTTCCGTACGTTGATTGTTTTAAAATAAAAATTTTTGTTAGGATGGTATAAAATGATCAGTGACTTCACAAAACACACCCCAAATGAGTTTTCAACAAAGTTTGTTTCCAATCTTTACTGAAAACTGGTGACCTGGAATTTTTTTTTTTTTATATACCAAATAAATTATTAAAGGTAATGCACTCGTGATAATTTTCGTTCAATCTATACCCCGTGGAGAATATTCCAGAATTTTTTCAAAATTTTTTGATCAGTACTTTTCGAGATAAGGTAGGGGTCAGCGATTTTTTAAAAGTAATACGAAGAAAAGTGTGCGCAAGTATTACATTATATATATATTTTTTACTCGTGTTTTCACAAGCTTTCATTTGACACCACACTCGATGACCTAGTAAAAAAAAATTTTTTCACTCCGATTTCACCCCTCAAAACGAACCCCTTAAGTGAAAATTTATGTTACGGTGGTATAAAATGATCAATAACTTCACAAAACACACCCCAAATGACTTTTCAACAAAGTTTGTTTCCAATCTTTACTGAAATCGGATGACCTTGAAATTTTTGTTTTTTTTTATATACCATATAAATTATTAAAGGTAATGCACTCGTGATAATTTTCGTTCAATCTACACCCCGTGGAGAATATTCCAGAATTTTTTCGAAATTTTTTGATAAGTACTTTTCGAGATAAGGCCCGGGACAGCGATTTTTCGCGAAGTTTTAAAAATAATACAAAGAAAAGTGCGCGCAAGTATAATATTATATATATATTTTTTTTACTCGTGTTTTCACAAGCTTTCATTTGACACCACACTCGATGACCTAGTAAAAAAAATTTTTTTTCACTTCCGACTTCACCCCCCAAAACTAACCCCTTAAGTCAAAATTTAATTCTCAAAACTACATGGCTCTGATGAGGCCATCAATTCCTATATTGTTACCAAATTTCACCTTTCTATGTCAAATAGTTTCGGAGAAAATCGGGTGTGACAGACAGACAGACAGACAGACAGACAGACACCGAAGTGATCTTATAAGTGTTCCGTACGGAACACTAAAAACATGAATAAATTCTTTTTTTTGTTGATTAAAGCTAGTGTCTCACTGAATACCTATCCTACTTTTCAGGACAAAAACGGCTGTACCAAACTATTTTTTTTTATCTACCAACAATACATTCGTTCAGCATTTTTTCCATTTTTTTAGCTGAAGTTAGATCCTTTCTATTTTAAAATGGATGGTGCCCAAAATCTGTACAGCCAAAGCTTTTTAAAAATAGAAAATAATTCCAAAAAGACGTAAGAAAATTATCTCTTACCCATATCTCTCTACCAAGGAAAACTGAGCTAGTGTGTGTTTAATTTCTTTAGTTCTTTTAAAATCAGGGTTCACTCAATTCAGTATCAGAAATTAAAGCGGGTAAGTTCAAATGTTACAAAATTGCGCTCAAGCGTGGGACAAACAACTTCTCACAGGGTACAAAAAAAAGATGCCTCAAACTGAGAACACTTTTTCACATCTTACAAAATGACGCAGTGTACGTGGGGCGCAATTAAACAGTTTTTCATAGGTTACAAAATAGCGCTGTCAACGCGGGGCTTTTGGAATTTTATTTTTTAAAAAAGTGTTCAGTGTACTAGCTTTCGAACAAAATAAAAGCTCTAACTTTGCAGATATTTTTATTTCATAATATTTATTAAACGAAACTACACTATAGCAGTAAGACAAAAGCAGGAAATTTGTAGAATTTTTTATTTCAATTTATCTGATGGTGGTATAGATGAATTTTGTTAATTGACTCTTAAGATAAGCGATTCCTACTTTTTTCTTAAAAGCTAGCTTTATAGTTCAGATTAGCAGATGTGTTGGTCAACTTTAATTTTACACTGTTTATTTTGCGGTTAACCGAACAAAAAACTGTTCTTTTTTCTCACCGATGTTTTGCATGAATATTAAAAATACTTTGCTGATACGAAACGGTATTTGGAGATTTTTTTGTTGAGAAATTCTTAACATATTTGGTAAAAGAATTTTAATAGAAGATAATACTTAGAAATTTTTTTTGAAATTGTTGAAGATTTTTTTTAAATGATTGGTAAAGAAGTTTACATATTTTAGTTGTTTTTACATGATTTTATTTAGACTATTGGGAGCACAGGAGAAATATTTTTACGATTTTTTAAACAATTCTTTTAAATTTTATACATTTATCATGGAAGCCTTCGATTTTAAAGTCAATCACCTACTGGAATATGAGTTAGACTATGAACTGAAAATCCGTCGTACTTTCTCAGAACGTCCGGTCGCGGATAAAAGAAAAGATTCTAACGAGGATCTTAAGTAAAGAAATATTCCAATAGATCAGGTAGGACTAAATAGTTACAAAAAGTTTCTGATTTTTTTAAGTCTAATAAAATTTATCCTTCTCAAGTTAAAACTCCTGCTTCTCCAAATGGTCCAATGTCTCCTTTATTCGTGCATAAATACTTAGATAACAGACCGCATATCAAGATAAATCTATTAGGTGCCCATTTCTCGGCTTTATTTGACTCTGGTGCAAATGCCTCCGTTGTAGGTCAGAATGGTATAAAAATTTTAAGTCGTTTAAGTACAAAAATATGCCATGGCAAAAATAGTAGTGTTACCACTGCAGATAGCAGCCGTCTAAAAGTTTTAGGTACGGTTGAGTTGCCGCTAGTCTGCAATGGTCATTGTTTTAGTAATCTCTGCTTTAGTAGTCCCTTCTCTATCACATACTTTGGTTTTCGGATGTGATTTTGCACAAAATTTCGGAATTTTAGTAAATTTTAAAGATAATTCGTGGTATCCACAGTCCCTAGAAGTCAATTATCATACAAGTTTTAAAGATTGTTATTCAGAAAGTCCTTTAGAAAACCTGTTCTCGCGTCTATGTACCCTAGATGATCTCTCGCGGACGGAACGCTTAAACGCCGAAAACGTAATAAGCTCTTTCAATGAAATAAGTAGTAAAGATAGGTTAGGCCGAACGAATAAAATCACCATGTCTATAGATACGGCTGATGCCAATCCTGTAAAGACAAGGCTCTTCGCCATGTCTCCTTATATGTCAAAAGTATTAAATAAAGAGTTAGACGAAATGTTGAAACTCGGAGTGATTGAAGAATCAAACAGTCCCTGGTGTTCTCCAATCTTATTGGTGAAAAAGGCCGATGGACAGTATCGTCTGTGCTTTGACGGAAGAAAGCTCAACGAGGTCAGCAAATTTGATAACTACCCATTACCGAACATCGACAGAATTTTGACATCACTCAGGAATGCTAAGTATGTAACTTCGATAGATCTTAGAAAGGCTTTCTGGCAAATTCCTTTAGACAAATCCTCTAAGGAAAAGACCGCTTTTGCAGTAGTAGGCCGAGGTCTATTTCAGTTCGTCACTATGCCGTTTGGTCTAAAGAACGCTGCTCAAACTCAGCAACGTTTAGTAGACGCTATATTTGGTCCGAAATATGAGCCACATATTTTTACCTATCTCGATGATATTTTAGTAACATCGGAAGACCGAATCGCATATTCGCTTACTTAAAGAAGTAAAAGATAAAGTGAAAGAGGCCGGACTGACGATAAATTTGAGCAAATGTGATTTTTTCAAAACTTCTCTAAAGTTTTTAGGCTATATTGTAGGCTCAAATTCCTTGCGTACCGATCCGGATAAAGTAGCAAGCATGGTTAATTATGCGAGACCTACTAATACTACGGAAGTTAAGCGCTTCGTAGGAATGTGTTCATGGTACAGACGTTTTATCGAGAATTTTTCTACCTTGTTGTCGCCTATTAATGATCTTTTGAAAGGACGAAAAAAAGGACAATCGATAGATTGGACAAAGGCAGCCGAAGAATCTTTTATAAAGATTAAAGAGCTATTGGTTTCAGCTCCAATTTTATCCCAACCAGATTTTTCCCAACAGTTTTATATTTCTAGTGATGCTTCTAATACCGGTTTAGGGGGCGTCCTAACACAGAAAATCAATGGTGAGGAAAGAGTGATAGCGTATGCCAGTAGAACTTTGTCAAAGGCTGAACGTAACTATTCGGTTGTTGAAAAAGAATGTTTAGCAGTACTCTTTAACATCGAAAAGTTTCGACCTTACATAGAAGGTGTTCCTTTCACGGTCATAACAGATCATTATAAGGGGTGGGCCATTTAAAAGTTTAAATTTAAAAATGCAATAAAACAAAAACGGTTTGAAATTTTGCCAAATTTATTTTTTTGGTGTGAAGTACAATTGTTCCGATTAGAGATGGAATATTATTTGATTCATATGGCTGCCGCTGCTGGCCTCACAGTACCCCCATTCGATCGGACCAATTTTCGAGCACTTTTTCGAGTGTATGGGGTCGTATCTCGGTAATGGCATCACGAATGTTGGCCTTCAAATGCTCAATTGTCTCTGGTTTGTCGGCATAACACTTGTCTTTAACGGCGCCCCACAGAAAATAGTCCAACGGTGTCAAATCGCAGCTTCTTGGCGGCCAATTGACGCTTCGGCTAATTAAACGGCCATCAAACGTTTGACGCAATAAATCGATTGGGGCATGAGATGTGTGGCAAGTTGCACCATCCTGTTGAAACCAAACATCGTTCACATCAATACCATGAAGAGCGGGCACAAAAAAATCGGTTATCATGGTGCGATAGGTGTCTCCATTGACCGTAATGGTTGCGCCGTCCACAGCTTCGATATTTTCGGGTGTACGCACTGTACGAGCACGCTCACGTCTTGGCGCATCAACAATGAAACCAGTTTCACGAACTTTAGCAATAAACTTGTGTATACCGGGCACTGTTGGTCCTGTCTCTGCGACTAAATTTTGTACGACATTTTCGTGCAATTTCCGACCAATTGTCTTTGTTTTGGAAATAAATTTCCAATAAATCCCAACGTTGCTCAAGCGTAAATCGATTCATTTCGTTCAGTGGAGATAATATACTGAATTTTGTGACAGAATAGAATGACATAAGTATTGCCAGATTCGAAATAACCGGTGGTTCAAATTTAAACCGATAAATGGCCCACCCTTTAGTTTATTGTGGCTTAATTCAATTAAAAACCCTAGTGGCAAACTAGCGCGTTGGGCGACTAGGCTGAGGCAACACACATTTACTTTAATTCATAGAAAAGGAGTCCACAATGTTATTCCTGACGCTTTGTCAAGAATCCCAGTCATACAGCGGACGAAAACAGTCTTAATGCACGGTTTGGCGTAAGAATTGATACAGTTGATGTAGATCGCATTGATCCATGGTACGACAATTTACGGCAGCAAATTAAAGAATTTCCTCAAAATTTTCCGCAGTGGAAGGTGGAAAATGATTTCGTGTACAAATTTATCCCAAACCAGTTGCCTTTAAAAGTTAATGTACCCGAGTGGAAAATACTAGTTCCTAAACCACAGAGAGAGGAAGTTATAGACATGTGTCACACTCCTCCTACTTCTGGTCATTTTGGCTTTTATAAAACTCTTCACAGGGTTCAGGAACAGTATTATTGGCCAAAAATGCGTTTTGACATCGTAAAGTTTGTGAGGACTTGTGAAGTATGTGGAGCGCAGAAATCTCCAAATACACTACCTATGGGACTGATGGGAAAAGACAAAACGGTTAATTACCCTTTTCAAGTCATAGCAGCTGATCTAGTAGGCCCATTCCCACGTTCAAAAAAGGGAAATAAATGGCTTCTCGTGGTTTCTTGCTGGTTTACAAAGTATACCATGCTATTTCCTTTGAAAAGCTCTAAAGCTGGATATATAGAGAGAATTTTGGAAAATAATGTCTTTCTAATCCACGGTGTTCCATCGCTCTTAATATGCGATAACGGTACCCAGTTTACCTCTAAAAGTTTTAAGAGCTTAAGTGAAACTTATGGTTTTAACATCCGTTTTAATCCCGTGTACTCTCCCCTATGTAATCTTGTGGAACGTAATAACCGAACTGTCGGGACCGCTTTAAGAAGTTACGTGGATTCACATGACACTTGGGATAGCAATATTTCCAAAATCCAACAAGCGATAAATACCGCAAGACACGAAGTAACAGGGTTCACACCGTCTTTCTTAGTTTACGGCAGACATATACCTCTATCTGGATCATATTATAAAAACTTAGATTTGGATGTCAATGTTGACAGCGAAATAATTCCGGGTAACAGGGGTGCGTACGCCGAAAATTTAAAGGGTTTAAAAGATATTTTCACCGACGTGCGTAGTAGGATACATAAGGCTTATGAACGGAACAGTAAGTCTTACAATCTTAGGAAAAGGGATTTTGCCTTTAATATAGGTGATCACGTTTGGCGAAAAAATAAAATTCTTTCCAGTGCAGCAGATAAATTCACATCTAAGTTGGTACCTAAGTATGTGCATTGCGTGATTAGAGAAAAGATTTCAGATTTAGTTTATGGTTTAGTTAATTTAGATGGGACTAAAATAGGACGATGGCATATTAAAGACTTAAAACCATTCAATGAACCTAACCCTAATGAAAGTTTGTCAGAAGAAGAATAGGTTATATTTACATTATCTTAATTGCTTTAATTTATTTTTTTGATGTTGCTCTGTAGAGGTGACGACCTCGTTTTTTTTGACTGTTATAAAAGTTGAGCTGAGGATAGCTTACTTTTATAGTTTTTTGCTAAGGTTTTGGGTACTGATCATATCCAAACTTAGGTTGATTGTGGTTGATGTTTAGCATCGACTCAGTTTTGCGAGCTTGCGAAGGAGTCACACTCAGGATATATCATAAGACTGGTATGTCGGTGGTCGCGGGATTTGATTTGCTTATGACCCCAAATAATATCCAGTTCTTGACACTTGGAAGCGAAATTTTGATTAGAGGCAATCCAAGGTGATCTTGAGTTAGGACAAGCGCAAGATGTAGCTCGTGTAGTATGATGTTGAGTCAAAAATTTTTTTATAAGCAATTTCAAAGTTTGTTACCCGAGTGGGTGTATTTTTATTACCTTAATGGTATATGTTGGGTGCAATTAAGAGTAAATAGATTTTGGTTTATCCTGTAAGTCTAAGACTTGGATTATTTTGGTTTAGATCTTCTTCTGAATTGACAAACTGAGGGTATTTTCTATTTTTTTCAGAGCCGTTTAAACGTTACCTTTGAGTCACTAATCTTTTTAAAAATTTTTTTGCATAGACTCATAGGCGTCTGATGAGTTTTTTTCGGTATACTATCGGATTGATAGGGAATTGAAGTCCTGCAGGAGAACTAAAGGCTGATCATTTACAGGAGATGAGAGCAGAGTAACACAGTCGTTTCACAAAGAAATGATCAAAATCTGATACCGAGATGAGAACCTTGTCAAGAGAGGCTAAGCGCAGTGAAGGAAGATTCCTAACCGAATTTTTAGATTTCCAAGAGGTAATCTAGAAGTTTGGGCTGACAGAAAACGGTTATGCCTGATACCTGTAGCAGTTTCTTCTAGAGGCTATTGTCTAGGGAGACGATTAACACCATGATCGAATATTTTAGCTGTCAACGATGTTTTCTTCTTGTTTCTGATTAAGCTGGAAAAGCTCTTGTCGTCTTCAAAAGTTTTGTTGCGTTGCCACCAAAAATTTGAGAAATTTTTGCTTCATGTAGCTTTTTAAGCTCATTTTCGTTTTTTTAAAATTTCGTTAGAAGCTTGGTTAAGTCAACCTTGTAAACCTTTTAGGTTGTATCCCATGAGTTATCTGTTTTTTACAGGCTGTGATGCACCGGGTGCTAACAGATGCCGTTACGACGTTTGGCAGGGAGTTAGTCTTCCTGAGGAACAGACTGATTGGAAGGGTAGTCTATGGGGGGTGAACGTTTGACCTTTGGGACCTGTAGGGGTTTTGTTACCCAATGGTTATTTCCATTTGAACCAAAGGAGAGCCTAGCTACTGTAGTCGACCTCAGCTCCAATTAGCCTATTAGTGGTGACAGGCTGTTGGCAGTAGTGTGTTTCGGAACACCCTATTGATTAAATTTTTTTTTGACTTATGGTGGTGTGGTAGACACCGTTTTAGTTTAGTGGATGCTATAATCTACTCCCTTTTGTTGGTGGACTCCAGGGTCACCAATTCTGTATTTTATTGTCTCCACCATTCAGTATATCGTGGTGAGGTGTTTGTCTCCTGTTATGTGGGATGGATTGAATGTTTTTCGTTGTTGTTCTAGGGCGAAACCAGTACACGAGGGTTCTTCATGCAACTTGGAGAAGCGCAATGCTGGTTAAGTTTTATATTTCAGTGTAGCCACCCTGAAGAATGACGGAGGGCGTTTTTTTTTTCCGGCTCATGTTTCTAGGCAGATTTGTCACTTTGGTGCGATGTGCCGAAGATTTGATTAGCTTTTGCTAAGAGCTTTCACCAAGCTCGATATGGAGTTATCATAACCAAGAGTTTGGGATTTGAACTCCTGTATAAATTTCTGTATATATTTCTGTATATATTTCTGTATATATTTCTGTATATATTTCGGTGTATGTTGGTTGCCTGAGGGCATGTGCTCAAAATGCGTGATTTTGAGTCGTTTTGCTTATGGACTCCTATATATAGGATTATGACTTTAGGGAGGTCCTATTTCGAGACTTGCTGTCTCATATAGTTATGTTGGGAATGTTTCCTTGAATGTTAGTTGCGCGCGGACTAATCATTCTGTTCTTAGTGAACATTGCTTTTTGAAGCAGGATCATTCAGTTTGGTGAATTTTAGCTTTTATAGCTATTCACTGTGTTTAGAGTGAATTTCAGCTTTTATAGCTATTCACTGTGCCTATAGTGGTATTGTTAGCTTTTATAGCTGCTCACTATGTTAATGGCGAGATTGTTCTTTTAGAACGCAGACTTTGTGTAGTCGAGGACTACTTACAGAGTGTTTTCTTGGCGAGGAGCCGAGGTTTTTTCTGGCGATATACCAGAGTGTTTTCTTGGCGAGGAGCCGAGTTTTTTCTGATGATATACCAGAGTGTTTTGTTGGCGAGGAGCTGACGTGTTTTCTGGCGATTAACCAGAGCGTTTCCCCTGGCGATTTTTGCATGTCTGGATGTCTCAGGACGTCGACATTGCGCGATGTAGCGTTTTCCCTAGTGATTTTAGCATGTCTAGATGTCTTAGGACGTCGACATTGCGCGATAGAGTGCGATTATTTTCCGAGTGCGACTAGTAGTGATACTAGATTTAGAATGTTCTCTTAGCGATGAGCTAGAGCATAGATGGCGATTTTTCCCGAGCGTTTGTCTGGATATTTATCGAGATATTTTTTTTGGCCTTGTGCTAAATGGTCTGACAAGACTTTTTCTTTTTAGTGTAAGTGTTTGCACTAGAATCATTTTTTATTTTTTTTTCTTTATTTAAGAATTTTTATAAATTTCTTTTGGTGAAATAGAAAATTTTCAGACAATCCTTAAAATATTTTAAGGGGGGTGTTCATACTTTGTCTCAGTTCACTTTTTTTGATTTAGACAAGAGTCTAGACAAAGTTATATTTTTTTGTTTTGGTAACAATAACAGAGCTGATTCTTTTATATAAGAAGACCGCGATTGTTATTTTGGAAAGGTATTTCCTATGTTCATGCAAGGATTTTTATTTACTTTTTGATGTACTCAACCTTAGTGCTTAATTAAGTTAAGTCTAGTTATAAGATTCTTGTGTACATGCAAAGATTTTTATTTGGTTTTCATTGTACTTAATATTAGTGCTTAATTGAATTAAGTCTACTAGTAAGGTCCGAAGTTTGTAATTTTGTTTTAAGTTCTGACCTTAGTATTAAGTGATAGTGTACCACTTTGTACCTTTTCATAAGTAGCCTTAGTTTAATAGACTAGTGTAGTCTATTTCTTTTTGGAAGGGGGTAAATGTAACATTCATTTTTTCCTAGATTTTAAGACCATGTAATGTTACTGATTTTTCACTTCAAATTGTACTTATTTTTATTTTTGTATCGAACGGTATATTAAACAGAGATTCCAAGACGTTCGGTATAGTGTGTTGTGCGGGTTCCTGACCGAACCTACGCTGCGCCGCGATTGGTGAAAAGTGTGTATCCGCTGTTTTGGTTCCGGCGTCGCGATACTACCGGAGAGTTTGGATGGTTTATTTAAGAGCCTGAAGACCGACTATCGAGGCTGTTTTCCATCTAGCCGCAGCCAGGTTAGTACCATCAAGCCGCAGAGAGGCTGTTTTCCATCTAGCCGCAGCCGGGTTAGTACCATCTAGCCGACAGGCTAATTTTCATCAGGGTCGCCAAGTAGGCTTCCTTCGACTGAGTTACAAAAAAAGCTCAGAACAACCATCATGCGAGCTAAGTAGAAGTACCAGTTTCTTAACTAAAAGCCGTAGTGGGCTTTCTAAGTGTTTGCTAAAAAAAAGTGTGAAATCGGGCGTAGTCCATCAAAGCAGGAATAAGAACAGTAAGTTACCCAAACTTCCTACAATAGACTTATTCCAGAGTAGTGCCTTAACAACAATTTGAAACAGACTAAAAAGTGAAGTGTAAAGCACTATTTTTCGTCTTCAGGGGTAGTCATAGTTTAGAAATTAAATAATAACTACTAGTTAGGCTAGAATTTTTTTTTATAAAACTGCAAAGGTTAGAACTTTTTATTTAAAAAAAAAAACATGAATAAATTCTTTTTTTTGTTGATTAAAGCTAGTGTCTCACTGAATACCTATCCTACTTTTCAGGACAAAAACGGCTGTACCAAACTATTTTTTTTATCTACCAACAATACATTCGTTCAGCATTTTTCCATTTTTTTAGCTGAAGTTAGATCCTTTCTATTTTAAAATGGATGGTGCCCAAAATCTGTACAGCCAAAGCTTTTTAAAAATAGAAAATAATTCCAAAAATACGTAAGAAAATTTTCTCTTACCCATATCTCTCTACCAAGGAAAACTGAGCTAGTGTGTGTTTAATTTCTTTAGTTCTTTTAAAATCAGGGTTCACTCAATTCAGTATCAGAAATTAAAGCGGGTAAGTTCAAATGTTACAAAATTGCGCTCAAGCGTGGGACAAACAACTTCTCACAGGGTACAAAAAAAAGATGCCTCAAACTGAGAACACTTTTTCACATCTTACAAAATGACGCAGTGTACGTGGGGCGCAATTAAACAGTTTTTCATAAGTTACAATATTCCAGAATAGTAAACATTTGTAGAAAAAACTTGGCATAAAATTCAAATATACCGTCCACCATCACTATTCTAAATTACTTTTAAAGGAAAATATCACACCAACTAAACATCATTAAACATCAGGAAATCTTCATGCCTGGCGGTTTCGACCGAGATTGAACTGAGATATTCATGAACTTCCTCTTGAGACTTTGGCAACTTTGAAAAGCACTGCAGTCTGGCTCGGCTCAAATTCTTCCCTATTCTTGTCATATCGGAGTCGCCGCATCATCTTTCTTAGTCTTTCATTGCAATGTTCCTCGTTGGCTCTGTTCTTCATTGCGGTGTTAATTTTTTGGCGATTCAGTACTTATTCATTATCATGTTGATGTTGATGATTGCCAGTTTGTCGTGAAAATATGTCATCTGGTCCAGTGGTATAAACTTTGGCAGTGCAGTTCTTGTTTGTGTAGACCCAGCACATCTCTTCTGTCGATTTTAAACGACGATATTGTCGAAATTTGTAATTTTCCTATAAGATCAAAGTTTTACCTTTCTCGCTCAACATCCTCTGTATGTACGAGGCATGTTTTTAGTGTTCCGTACGGAACACTTATAAAATCACTTCGGTGTCTGTCTGTCTGTCTGTCTGTCACACCCGATTTTCTCCGAAACTATTTGACATAGAAAGGTGAAATTTGGTAATAATATAGGAATTGATGGCCTCATCAGAGCCATGTAGTTTTGAGAATTAAATTTTGACTTAAGGGGTTAGTTTTGGGGGGTAAAGTCGGAAGCGAAAAAAAAATTTTTTTACTAGGTCATCGAGTGTGGTGTCAAATGAAAGCTTGTGAAAACACGAGTAAAAAATATATATATATATATTATACTTGCGCGCACTTTTCTTTGTATTATTTTTAAAAATTCGCGAAAAATCGCTGTCCCGGGCCTTATCTCGAAAAGTACTTATCAAAAAATTTCGAAAAAATTCTGGAATATTCTCCACGGGGTGTAGATTGAACGAAAATTATCACGAGTGCATTACCTTTAACAATTTATATGGTATATAAAAAAAACAAAAATTTCAAGGTCATCAGATTTCAGTAAAGATTGGAAACAAACTTTGTTAAAAACGTATTTGGGGTGTGTTTTGTGAAGTCACTGATCATTTTATACCGCCGTAACATACATTTTGACTTAAGGGGTTCGTTTTGAGGGGTGAAATCGGAAGTGAAAAAAATTTTTTTTTACTAGGTCATCGAGTGTGATGTCCAATGAAAGCTTGTGAAAACACGAGTAAATATATATATATATATATATATATATATATATATATATATATATATATATATATATATATATATATATATATATATATATATATATATATATATATATATATATATATATATATATATATATATATATATATATATATATATATATATATATATATATGTACATATATATATATATATATATATATATATATATATATATATATATATATATATATATACTCGTATATAATGTAATACTTGCGCACACTTTTCTTCGTATTACTCTTAAAAAATCGCTGTCCCCTATCTTATCTCGAAAAGTACTGATCAAAAAATTTTGAAAAAATTCTGGAATATTCTCCACGGGGTATAGATTGAACGAAAATTATCACGAGTGCATTACCTTTAATAATTTATTTGGTCTATAAAAAAAACAAAATTTCAAGGTCACCAGTTTTCAGTAAAGATTGGAAACAACCTTTGTTGAAAACTCCTTTGAGGTGTGTTTTGTGAAGTCACTTATCATTTTATACCACCCTAACAAATTTTTAGTGTTCCGTACGGAACACTTATAAGATCACTTCGGTGTCTGTCTGTCTGTCTGTCTGTCTGTCTGTCTGTCTGTCTGTCTGTCTGTCACACCCGATTTTCTCGGAAACTATTTGACATAGAAAGGTGAAATTTGGTAATAATATAGGAATTGATGGCCTCATCAGAGCCATGTAGTTTTTGAGAATTAAATTTTTGACTTAAGGGGTTCGTTTTGGGGGGTGAAGTCGGAAGTGAAAAAAATTTTTTTTACTAGGTCATCGAGTGTGGTGTCAAATGAAAGCTTGTGAAAACACGAGTAAAAAATATATATATAATATTATACTTGCGCGCACTTTTCTTTATAAAATCGCTGTCCCGGGCCTTATCTCGAAAAGTACTTATCAAAAAATTTCGAAAAAAATTCTGGAATATTCTCCACGGGGTGTAGATTGAACGAAAATTATCACGAGTGCATTACCTTTAATAATTTATATGGTAGATAAAAAAAACAAAAATTTCAAGGTCATCAGATTTCAGTAAAGATTGGAAACAAACTTTGTTGAAAACTCATTTGGGGTGTGTTTTGTGAAGTTACTGATCATTTTATACCACCGTAACATAAATTTTGACTTAAGAGATTCGTTTTGAGGGGTGAAATCGGAAGTGAAAAAAATTTTTTTTACTAGGTCATCGAGTGTGATTTCAAATGAAAGCTTGTGAAAACACGAGTAAAAATATATATATATATATATATATATATATATATATATATATATATATATATATATATATATATATATATATATATATATATATATATATATATATATATATATATATATATATATAGATATATATATATATATATATATATATATATATATATATATATATATATATATATACACATATATATATATATATATATATATATATATATATATATATATATATATATATATATATATATATATATATATATATATATATATATATATATATATATATATATATATATATACACATATATATATATATATATATATATATATATATATATATATATATATATATATATAATGTAATACTTGCGCACACTTTTCTTCGTATTACTTTTAAAAAAATCGCTGTCCCCTTATCTCGAAAAATACTGATCAAAAAATTTTGAAAAAATTCTAGAATATTCTCCACGGGGTATAGATTGAACGAAAATTATCACGAGTGCATTACCTTTAATAATTTATTTAGTATATAAAAAAACAAAACTTCAAGGTCACCACTTTTCAGTAAAGATTGGAAACAAACTTTGTTGAAAATTCATTTGGGGTGTGTTTTGTGAAGTCACTGATCATTTTATATCACCCTAACAAAAATTTTTATTTTAAAAACAATCAACGTACGGAACACTAATTGTGCAAGTTCAACTTGCACTTGACCGGTTTTTTTATTTTAAAAAAAACAATCAACGTACGGAACACTAATTGTGCAAGTTCAACTTGCACTTGACCGGTTTTTTAAGTAAGTACCGTTTTGGAATTAAAAAAAGACGTGCAAAGATATCGCTATAATTTTATTTTTACATGAAAGCCTATACCTTAATCTACTTTTCTACATAATTTCCGTGAATATTGAGGCACTTGTCATAACGTGACACCAGTTTTTGAATACCCTCCTCATAAAATTCTGCCGCCTGACTTAACCACTGTATCACAAATGTTTTGACTTCGTTATCGTCTTGAAGACGCTGACCACCCAGGTGCTTCTTCAAGTGCAGGAACAAATGGTAGTCGCTGGGCGCCAGATCAGGGCTGTATGGAGGATGATCTAGAGTTTCCCATTTAAAAGATTTGATGAGATCTTTGGTCCGATTAGCCACATGTGGACGGGCATTGTCATGCAGCAAAACGATACCCTTACTCAACTTGCCACGTCTTTTGTTCTGGATTGCACGACGCAGATTGTTCAATGTCTCACAATAAGGTAAACAACGTATACAATGAAGAATCAGACTGTAATGGCGTCAGTGCGTAGACATGAGATGTAGGTTAACAGCGCGCATGCGCGGAACGCCGACCGTATCGCGGCGGCGGAATCGCAAAACGGTACTTACTTAAAAAACATGCCTCGTACCATGTTAAACGTAAACTAGTAAATTTCAAAAATGCCCTTACGTTTTATATTTTTATCTAATTTAAGTTAACCCTAATTTAAATGTAATAATATTTAAGAATTAATAAAATTTGATAATTTAAGCCTACCGTACGTTGATTGTTTTTAAAATAAAAAATTTTGTTAGGGTGGTACAGAATGATCAGTGACTTCACAAAACACACCTCAAAGGAGTTTTCAACAAAGGTTGTTTCCAATCTTTACTGAAAACTGGTGACCTTGAAATTTTTTTTTTTTTTATATACCAATTAAATTATTAAAGGTAATGCACTCGTGATAATTTTCGTTCAATCTATACCCCGTGGAGAATATTCCAGAATTTTTTTTTCAAAATTTTTTGATCAGTACTTTTCGAGATAAGATAGGGGACAGCGATTTTTTAAAAGTAATACGAAGAAAAGTGTGCGCAAGTATTACATTATATACGAGTATATATATATATATATATATATATATATATATATATATATGTACATATATATATATATATATATATATATATATATATATATATATATATATATATATATATATATATATATATATATGTATATATATATATATATATATATATATATATATATATATATATATATTATATATATATATATATATATTTAATCGTGTTTTCACAAGCTTTCATTGGACATCACACTCGATGACCTAGTAAAAAAAATTTTTTTCACTTCCGATTTCACCCCTCAAAACGAACCCCTTAAGTCAAAATTTATGTTACGGTGGTATAAAATGATCAGTGACTTCACAAAACACACCCCAAATGAGTTTTCAACAAAGTTTGTTTCCAATCTTTACTGAAATCTGATGACCTTGAAATTTTTGTTTTTTTTATATACCATATAAATTATTAAAGGTAATGCACTCGTGATAATTTTTCGTTCAATCTACACCCCGTGGAGAATATTCCAGAATTTTTTCGAAATATTTTGATAAGTACTTTTCGAGATAAGGCCCGGGACAGCGACTTTTCGCGAATTTTTAAAAATAATACAAAGAAAAGTGCGCGCAAGTATATTATTATATATATATTTTTTACTCGTGTTTTCACAAGCTTTCATTTGACACCACACTCGATGACCTAGTAAAAAAATTTTTTTTTCGCTTCCGACTTCACCCCCCCAAACTAACCCCTTAAGTCAAAATTTAATTCTCAAAACTACATGGCTCTGATGAGGCCATCAATTCCTATATTATTACCAAATTTCACCTTTCTATGTCCAATAGTTTCGGAGAAAATCGGGTGTGACAGACAGACAGACAGACAGACAGACAGACAGACAGACAGACAGACAGACAGACAGACAGACAGACAGACAGACAGACAGACACCGAAGTGATCTTATAAGTGTTCCGTACGGAACACTAATAAGAGGGAACCTGCAGAAGATCGAAGATACTGGAGGATGAAGATGGATCCGCTTTTTCCAGCCAAAAACGGTCGTTTTTTTCGAGTTTTTGAATAAATAAGACTTAGTCTCAAGTTTTGGGCCCCACACGTATGACCAAGGTATTTTGGAAAATTTATTTCTTAATTAATAAAATATTACGAAAGCAGACAACTCGCTTGCACCCGAACAAGCCAAGTTGTTTGCGAATTTCAAAAAAAATCGAAATTCTGATAGTACCTACGCTATTATAGGCTCTACATAAAGTTTGTACCGGATGACTGAAATTGTTATATTTTTATGTTTTTCAACCCGTAAAATCCAAATTTGCCATTCTCGAGGCCTCATAGTGCAATTTCTGGGATAGCCTATCTATTGGGAGGGTAAATTGACCATTTTCATATGAAATAGAATTCGTGGAATTCGAAACAACTAGTCCCAATGAACAAAATCGTTTGAGTCTATTGTTATGGGCCCAATTAGGTCCAAATTGGTATTTGTTTGTAATACCAGCTTTTGGTATCAAAATAAAAATTTCCGGATTCTTTAAGTAACATTACTTTCAAAAAGGGTTAATTTCCTATTATTTATGTAATATTATGCTGATAGTTGCAAGAAATTCATATGGTAAGTACTCTTAAAAATTTTTTTGTGCATTTTTATTATATATATATATATATATATATATATATATATATATATATATATATATATATATATATATACATACAGGGAAAGTCGTCCTAGATAATTAGATATAGTTTAGGTCGTTTCTGACCGATTTGATTCTATGACATGATGTCCTAAACTTAACCGTTTTCGAGATATTAAAGTTTAAAGTTTTTCTAATAAAAAACATGTTTTTTAGTGTTCCGTACGGAACACTTATAAGATCACTTCGGTGTCTGTCTGTCTGTCTGTCTGTCTGTCTGTCTGTCTGTCTGTCTGTCTGTCTGTCTGTCTGTCTGTCTGTCTGTCTGTCTGTCTGTCTGTCTGTCTGTCTGTCTGTCTGTCTGTCTGTCTGTCTGTCTGTCTGTCTGTCTGTCTGTCTGTCTGTCTGTCTGTCTGTCTGTCTGTCTGTCTGTCTGTCTGTCTGTCTGTCTGTCTGTCTGTCTGTCTGTCTGTCTGTCTGTCTGTCTGTCTGTCTGTCTGTCTGTCTGTCTGTCTGTCTGTCTGTCTGTCTGTCTGTCTGTCTGTCTGTCTGTCTGTCTGTCTGTCTGTCTGTCTGTCTGTCTGTCTGTCTGTCTGTCTGTCTGTCTGTCTGTCTGTCTGTCTGTCTGTCTGTCTGTCTGTCTGTCTGTCTGTCTGTCTGTCTGTCTGTCTGTCTGTCTGTCTGTCTGTCTGTCTGTCTGTCTGTCTGTCTGTCTGTCTGTCTGTCTGTCTGTCTGTCTGTCTGTCTGTCTGTCTGTCTGTCTGTCTGTCTGTCTGTCTGTCTGTCTGTCTGTCTGTCTGTCTGTCTGTCTGTCTGTCTGTCTGTCTGTCTGTCTGTCTGTCTGTCTGTCTGTCTGTCTGTCTGTCTGTCTGTCTGTCTGTCTGTCTGTCTGTCTGTCTGTCTGTCTGTCTGTCTGTCTGTCTGTCTGTCTGTCTGTCTGTCTGTCTGTCTGTCTGTCTGTCTGTCTGTCTGTCTGTCTGTCTGTCTGTCTGTCTGTCTGTCTGTCTGTCTGTCTGTCTGTCTGTCTGTCTGTCTGTCTGTCTGTCTGTCTGTCTGTCTGTCTGTCTGTCTGTCTGTCTGTCTGTCTGTCTGTCTGTCTGTCTGTCTGTCTGTCTGTCTGTCTGTCTGTCTGTCTGTCTGTCTGTCTGTCTGTCTGTCTGTCTGTCTGTCTGTCTGTCTGTCTGTCTGTCTGTCTGTCTGTCTGTCTGTCTGTCTGTCTGTCTGTCTGTCTGTCTGTCTGTCTGTCTGTCTGTCTGTCTGTCTGTCTGTCTGTCTGTCTGTCTGTCTGTCTGTCTGTCTGTCTGTCTGTCTGTCTGTCTGTCTGTCTGTCTGTCTGTCTGTCTGTCTGTCTGTCTGTCTGTCTGTCTGTCTGTCTGTCTGTCTGTCTGTCTGTCTGTCTGTCTGTCTGTCTGTCTGTCTGTCTGTCTGTCTGTCTGTCTGTCTGTCTGTCTGTCTGTCTGTCTGTCTGTCTGTCTGTCTGTCTGTCTGTCTGTCTGTCTGTCTGTCTGTCTGTCTGTCTGTCTGTCTGTCTGTCTGTCTGTCTGTCTGTCTGTCTGTCTGTCTGTCTGTCTGTCTGTCTGTCTGTCTGTCTGTCTGTCTGTCTGTCTGTCTGTCTGTCTGTCTGTCTGTCTGTCTGTCTGTCTGTCTGTCTGTCTGTCTGTCTGTCTGTCTGTCTGTCTGTCTGTCTGTCTGTCTGTCTGTCTGTCTGTCTGTCTGTCTGTCTGTCTGTCTGTCTGTCTGTCTGTCTGTCTGTCTGTCTGTCTGTCTGTCTGTCTGTCTGTCTGTCTGTCTGTCTGTCTGTCTGTCTGTCTGTCTGTCTGTCTGTCTGTCTGTCTGTCTGTCTGTCTGTCTGTCTGTCTGTCTGTCTGTCTGTCTGTCTGTCTGTCTGTCTGTCTGTCTGTCTGTCTGTCTGTCTGTCTGTCTGTCTGTCTGTCTGTCTGTCTGTCTGTCTGTCTGTCTGTCTGTCTGTCTGTCTGTCTGTCTGTCTGTCTGTCTGTCTGTCTGTCTGTCTGTCTGTCTGTCTGTCTGTCTGTCTGTCTGTCTGTCTGTCTGTCTGTCTGTCTGTCTGTCTGTCTGTCTGTCTGTCTGTCTGTCTGTCTGTCTGTCTGTCTCACCCGATTTTCTCCGAAACTATTTGACATAGAAAGGTGAAATTTGGTAATAATATAGGAATTGATGGCCTCATCAGAGTCATGTAGTTTTTGAAAATTAAATTTTGACTCATGGGTTAGTTTTGGGGGGTGAAGTCGGAAGTAAAAAAAAAATTTTTTTACTAGGTCATCGAGTGTGGTGTCAAATGAAAGCTTGTGAAAACACGAGTAAAAAATATATATATAATATTATACTTGCGCGCACTTTTCTTTGTATTATTTTTAAAAATTTCGCGAAAAATCGCTGTCCCGGGCCTTATCTCGAAAAGTACTTATCAAAAAATTTCGAAAAAATTCTGGAATATTCTCCACGGGGTGTAGATTGAACGAAAGTTATCACGAGTGCATTACCTTTAATAATTTATATGGTATATAAAAAAAAACAAAAAATTTCAAGGTCATCAGATTTCAGTAAAGATTGGAAACAAACCTTCTTGAAAACTCATTTGGGGTGTGTTTTGTGAAGTCACTGATCATTTTATACCACCGTAACATAATTTTGACTTAAGGGGTTCGTTTTGAGGGGTGAAATCGGAAGTGAAAAAAATTTTTTTTACTAGGTCATCGAGTGTAATGTCCAATGAAAGCTTGTGAAAACACGAGTAAAAAAAATATATATATATATATATATATATATATATATATATATATATATATATATATATACATATATATATATATATATATATATATATATATATATATATATATATATATATATATATATATACATATATATATATATATATATATATATAATATATATATATATATATATATATATATATATATATATATATATATACTCGTATATAATGTAATACTTGCGCACACTTTTCTTCGTATTACTTTTAAAAAACCGGTCAAGTGCAAGTTGAACTTGCACAATTAGTGTTCCGTACGTTGATTGTTTTTAAAATAAAAAAATTTGTTAGGGTGGTATAAAATGATAAGTGACTTCACAAAACACACCAAACACACCTCAAAGGAGTTTTCAACAAAGGTTGTTTCCAATGATAATTTTTGTTCAATCTATACCCCGTGGAGAATATTCCAGAATTTTTCAAAATTTTTTTGATCAGTACTTTTCGAGATAAGATAGGGGACAGCGATTTTTTAAAAGTAATACGAAGAAAAGTGTGCGCAAGTATTACATTATATACGAGTATATATATATATATATATATATATATATATATATATATATATATATATATATATATATATATATACATATATATATATATATATATATATATATATATATATATATATATATATATATATATATATATATATATATATGTATATATATATATATATATATATATATATATATATATATATATATATATATATTTACTCGTGTTTTCACAAGCTTTCATTGGACATCACACTCGATGACCTAGTAAAAAAAAATTTTTTTCACTTCCGATTTCACCCCTCAAAACGAACCCCTTAAGTCAAAATGTATGTTACGGCGGTATAAAATGATCAGTGACTTCACAAAACACACCCCAAATACGTTTTTAACAAAGTT
Source organism: Pachyrhynchus sulphureomaculatus (assembly GCA_019049505.1). NCBI lineage: Eukaryota > Metazoa > Arthropoda > Insecta > Coleoptera > Curculionidae > Pachyrhynchus > Pachyrhynchus sulphureomaculatus. The sequence continues at coordinate 91,874 of CM032450.1, forward strand.
TGTTTCCAATCTTTACTGAAATCTGATGACCTTGAAATTTTTGTTTTTTTTATATACCATATAAATTATTAAAGGTAATGCACTCGTGATAATTTTCGTTCAATCTACACCCCGTGGAGAATATTCCAGAATTTTTTCGAAATATTTTGATAAGTTCTTTTCGAGATAAGGCCCGGGACAGCGATTTTTCGCGAATTTTTAAAAATAATACAAAGAAAAGTGCGCGCAAGTATAATATTATATATATATTTTTTTACTCGTGTTTTCACAAGCTTTCATTTGACACCACACTCGATGACCTAGTAAAAAAATTTTTTTTTCGCTTCCGACTTTACCCCCCAAAACTAACCCCTTAAGTCAAAATTTAATTCTCAAAACTACATGGCTCTGATGAGGCCATCATTTCCTATATTATTACCAAATTTCACCTTTCTATGTCAAATAGTTTTCGGAGAAAATCGGGTGTGACAGACAGACAGACAGACAGACAGACACCGAAGTGATCTTATAAGTGTTCCGTACGGAACACTAAAAATCGCTGTCCCCTACCTTATCTCGAAAAGTACTGATCAAAAAATTTTGAAAAAATTCTGGAATATTCTCCACGGGGTATAGATTGAACGAAAATTATCACGAGTGCATTACCTTTAATAATTTATTTGGTATATAAAAAAAAAAACAATATTTCAAGGTCACCAGTTTTCAGTAAAGATTGGAAACAACCTTTGTTGAAAACTCCTTTGAGGTGTGTTTTGTGAAGTCACTGATCATTTTATACCACCCTAACAAAATTTTTTTTATCTTAAAAACAATCAACGTACGGAACACTAATTGTGCAAGTTCAACTTGCACTTGACCGGTTTTTTGCTTTTATATCGATTTTTTTTTTATTAGAGGTTCTCGAGTGCGATTTTTTGGTTATTTTTAGTTAATCTGTATGTCAAGTATCAAAAATCATCAAAAAAATTTGAACTAGTTACTAACAGTTTCAAATGGCGTCTTGTTAATGTTTCTAAATTACGAATTTTTACCAAGTGTTTCCTACTTTAAATCAATAAATAGAAAAAACAATGTATGGAAGTTATTCTGCAAATTATTTTAAAAACTTTTACGTCTTTTTAGCTATCTAAAACGGTATAATATCTACTGGATCTATTGAAAATTCTAAGAAAATGAGATTTCAATAGGCCCAAATGTAGAGTAACATAATAATAGAATTTAGATACTACCAATTACCGGTTTACTACCTGCACCTTCAGTCAATAAAAAGGGTTGGGTAAGCATTTTTTTCCGGTCGGGGTACTTTCTGTGCGAGTGACATTTTCTGTTCACTAAACATTATTGAATGATTTTTAGTCTGCTCATGCGATTCGTCCGTGGTAGATGTGCTATACCGTGCTTTTCAAAAATATCTGTGTTTCATCTTCTGACTGTGTGAATTGGCTCGTAACTGGATTTTGATCTCTGCTTGTGAATATGGCAACGTATACCAACGAGGAATATGCTGACATCCTAATGTGTTACGGATTTTGCGAAGGAGTGTCGTCGCGTGCACGTGATGAATACATACAGCGATATCCTACTCGTCGTGTACCTGATGTTAGCGTATTTGATGGAACTTATCGAAGACTACGAGAAACTGGTTCCGTACAAAGACGGCGGACTGACATGGGACGACCACGTATCTTTCACGAAGACGAAGAAAACGAAATACGACGTCTCTTTGAGGTGGACCCAACCACATCTACAAATGTTGTCGCACAACAACTTGGTATTTCGCAGTGGAAGGTATGGTTTGTAATGCATACTGTTGGGCAACACCCTTACTACTATACGCCCGTGCAAGTCATGGAAGAAGGGGATCCGTAGCGACGATTAGAATTCTGCAGATTTATGCTCAATACCGATGCCGAAGATGCATCTTTTTTTAAGAAAATACTATGGACTGACGAGTCGAAATTCGACAAAGACGGTCTTACAAACTACCACAATGCCCACTATTGGGCTTCTAAAGAGGAAGGCAACCCAAACAAAAAAAAAAAACCGGTCAAGTGCAAGTTGAACTTGCACAATTAGTGTTCCGTAAGTTGATTGTTTTTAAAATAAAAATTTTTGTTAGGGTGACTTCACAAAACACACCCCAAATGAGTTTTCAACAGAGTTTGTTTCCAATCTTTACTGAAAACTGGTGACCTTGAAATTTTGTTTTTTTTTATGTACTAAATAAATTTTTAAAGGTAATGCACTCGTGATAATTTTCGTTCAATCTATACCCCGTGAAGAATATTCCAGAATTTTTTCAAAATTTTTTGATCAGTACTTTTCGAGATAAGGTAGGGGACAGCGATTTTTTAAAAGTAATACGAAGAAAAGTGTGTGCAAGTATTACATTATATATATATTTTTACTCGTGTTTTCACAAGCTTTCATTTGACACCACACTCGATGACCTAGTAAAAAAAAAAATTTTTTTCACTTCCGATTTCACCCCTCAAAACGAACCCCTTTCAAAATTTATGTTACGGTGGTATAAAATGATCAGTGACTTCACAAAACACACCCCAAATGAGTTTTCAACAAAGTTTGTTTCCAATCTTTACTGAAATCTGATGACCTTGAAATTTTTGTTTTTTTTTATATACCATAATAAATTATTAAAGGTAATGCACTCGTGATAATTTTCGTTCAATCTACACCCCGTGGAGAATATTCCAGAATTTTTTCGAAATTTTTTGATAAGTACTTTTCGAGATAAGGCCCGGGACAGCGATTTTTTTTTCGCGAACTTTTAAAAATAATACAAAGAAAAGTGCGCGCAAGTATAATATTATATATATATTTTTTACTCGTGTTTTCCCAAGCTTTCATTTGACACCACATTCGATGACCTAGTAAAAAAAATTTTTTTTTCACTTCCGACTTCACCCCCCAAAACTAACCCCTTAAGTCAAAATTTAATTCTCAAAACTACATGGCTCTGATGAGGCCATGAATTCCTATATTATTACCAAATTTCACCTTTCTATGTCAAATAGTTTCGGAGAAAAATCGGGTGTGACAGACAGACAGACAGACAGACAGACAGACAGACAGACAGACAGACAGACAGACAGACAGACACCGAAGTGATCTTATAAGTGTTCCGGACGGAACACTAAAAAGAACGAAAGAATCACAAACAAGATTCAGCTTAAATGTGTGGATGGGTATAATTTCAAATTATTTGGTTGGGCCATTCTTCCTGCCAGATAATTTGAATGGCGAGGAATACGACAATTTTTTCGGAATGTTTACCTAATTTGATGGAGGACCTACCTATTGGTTTGAGACAAAACATGTACTTTCAACACGATGGCTGCCCAGCTCACTACAGAGGAAGTGTTCGTGCATGGCTCAATGACAATTATCCCAACAAATGGATTGGAAGAGGCGGACCCACACCTTGGTCGGCGAGAAGCCCAGAGCTAACACCGATGGATTTTTATGTGTGGGGTCACATGAAAAGTCTCGTATACGACCAGATGACTCCTATCGAAAACGTGGATGTCCTAAGACAAAAAATAATTGATGCTGCTGACGAAATGAGGTGGCACCTCACAACCAGCGTTGTGAAAAGTAATTTAAGAAAAAGAATGAGAATTTGTGTTAGACCATATAGAACATGAATTATAATTAATAAAAAATATTAAATTGCAAGGTTTTTTGTTTTATTTGTGTATTTTTCGTATTTTCACCTAGAACTAAAAATTTACCTTTTGCTACCCGAGCACGCTTTAGGTGTCATTCTGTGTACAGTTTTCCTATTAAACTCCTAGTATTATACCTTTTTAGTGTTCCGTACGGAACACTTATAAGATCACTTCGGTGTCTGTCTGTCTGTCTGTCTGTCTGTCTGTCTGTCACACCCGATTTTCTCCGAAACTATTTGACATAGAAAGGTGAAATTTGGTAATAATATAGGAATTGATGGCCGCATCAGAGCCATGTAGTTTTGAGAATTAAATTTTGACTTAAGGGGTTAGTTTTGGGGGGTGAAGTCGGAAGTGAAAAAAAAAAATTTTTACTAGGTCATCGAGTGTGGTGTCAAATGAAAGCTTGTGAAAACACGAGTAAAGTATATATATATAATATATATATATATATATATATATATATATATATATATATATATATATATATATATATATATATATATACATATATATATATATATATATATATATATATATATATATATATATATATATATATATATATATATTATATAATATATATATATATATATATATATATATATATATATATATATATAATATTTTAAAACTAATTTAAAGTTTTTTTTACAGTGAATTAATTTTTTTTTTTAAAGTACTTACCGTATGAATTTCTTCCGGCTATAGGCATAATATTTCATAGAAAATTGGGATCTTATCTGTGGACGGAGCCTACTATGATTATTTTTAAGACGGCAGACATATAGGTGAAGATTTAAATTTGTAACGTGTAAAGCGTAGGGAGTGTGACAATATTTTTCAAGAATATTAATTACAATTGGCAATATTTGCAAATGGGCAGGTACAAATCCTGCCCAAAGGAATTTCCCACTCCGTGAAAAACTTTTAAAATCAAATTTTTTCCTTGGGTGTAAAATAATCGATGACTGTCGCGGCCAAGATAACGAAAATTCAAGCAGCATAAATATCCACCGCTCAATTGCGAAGCGTAGCGTTTGAGATAAATGGCGCATTCAAGAGTAGAACAGGGGGAATTTTTATATATGAAATGCTCTTGTAAAGGTGGTGAAGGTGAAAAATGCAAACATATCCTCTCAAGACTTTTGTATTGTTACTGGTAAGATTCTAACCTATAAATGTCTAATATTTACATTTCAATTTTTGTTTGAAAATTAACGCAGATGTATTTTCCAGAATATTTATACAAATTTTAGTGAAATTATACGTTACAATCAATGACTGTGAAAAATTTTAACTGGTTTCAAATCAAATGCCAATTCACTTCGGAGGTTAATATTTATTAACTAGTTTTGACTTTAAATGAATACCAAATAATTGAAACAGTAGTTTATCAAAATAAAATTTGAAAAATGTTATCTAATAAGGAATTTTTGTTTGAGACAAGTAGACAAATTACAAAAAAAAAAACAAATGACTGTTCAAGAATAAATAATTTTACTTATCTACCCGTCTTTTTCAAAATGTTTAGAACGTTCAATTGGGAGAACTTTTTTCCAAACTTTCAATCTGTCAGCTTTTTCCACTTGTCCAAATACATCAGTAATATTTACATAACCCTCACTCCCTGCAAATGCATGAAATGAATTTAAGTCCATCAAAAAGCTATGTTTAATCAAGACACGAAATTATTATTATTTCATCGCTTTGCAAAAATCAAGAGTAGAGTCACTCAAACAGCTGTATCTCGCAAACTAATAGACAAAATGTCATGAAAATTTTACGCCAATCTTCTGAGAGTTAACACTAACAGAAAACCAAACAGTTTTTTTCATTTATGCTGCCATCTCTCGGACAGTCTCGCGACCTTTCGCACTTCTCTGTGTATGTCGTCGACCCAAAGTGTTAACTTTCCTTTTTAGAGAATATGTGTTGGATCAATATATTTTTAAAAATTGGATAAAATTAAAGCCTACGACTTTCATAATTGTAAAAACAGCACAAATGTCTTTTTTTGATTTTTCACGAGAAGCAAAAATTTTAGTGTTCATTTTTAAGAAAATTTGTAATAATAATTTACACAGACGCTTATGACAGATTTAAAAATGCAGCTCAAGGTTAATTCCTGAAAAATCCACGAGATGTCGTATTCAATAGGTAAGATCCCAATAAGAAATTCAGCGGCTTCTCTGAGAAACTCCATAAAGCACATTTTAAACGATCCCGGGTAGACTACCGGCTTCGTTTGGCAACGACGTTTTGTCCCATACATTTGTCTTTCTATAGCGATCTGTGCTACTACTCATTCTCAATAGTGTACCGATTAATAGTTCGTTTGCATTTACGTCTAAATAGTATAATTTTTAGAGCGAGAGATCAGTTTCTTTTTCGACAATCTACAACCATTGGGTGAAAAGTCAAAAGACTTTCCGAGAGGTGACAACAAAAACAAAATACATATAATTTTCAATTAATGTTAACTATCAAAAGATTTGTGTAAAATTTTCAAGGCATTTTATCTATTAGTTTGCGAGTTATAGCTGTTTGAGTAACGCTAATTTTTGCAAAAAGAGAAAAATACAGCCAGGACTCAATAATGACTTGAGAAGTGATATGGCACGTCTGATCCCTCAAAAGCAGTTATATGCCGATGGTTGAATGAAATGTGGTCGTACAAACACAGATGATGCAATACGTTCCGGGCGTTCAAATGAGGCAGTCACTCCAAAAAATACAATAAAAATCCACCATATTGTTCTGAATTATCGCAAAATGAAAGTGAGGGAGATAGCTGAGGATATCAATGGAACGCGTGAGGCATATTTCGCATGGATCTTTGCATATGAAAAAGCTATAGGTCTAATGGGTGCCGCGCAATCTCACGACTGATCAAAAACAGCAACGTGTCGAAGATTCAGAACGCAGTTTGGCACGCTTTCGGCGTAATCCAAAGGAGTTTTTGCATCGATTCGTAACAATGGACGAAACTTGGATCCATCACTGTACCCCTGAGTCCAATAGGTAGTCCACAGAATGGGCGGAACCGCATAAAATCATAAAACATCAACTAGAAAGGTTTTAGTAAATATTTTTGGGATGCACATGGAGAAATACTGATCGACTATCTTGAGAAGGCGCAAACAACCACCTGAGTTAATTATGTTAGTTTATGAGGTCATTTTAATGGTGAGATAAGGAAGAAAAAGTCGAATTTAGCAAGAAAGAAGTGTTATTTCACCAAAATAATGCACCAGCTCACAACTCCTTAAAAGCTATGGTGAAATTGAACAAATTGGGCTATGATGCGAAGTTTTCGGTTGTTTTTCCTGATTTAATCGATGACTTCTGGCAAAGAAATTGTTGTGTACCAATCAGCATTAACTGTTCTTCGATCCTTTAAAGCAATGGTTGCAACATATCTGGTATAACCAAAGAAACAAACGATCATTTTCTTGGAAGTGCTTCGCGAACGACCACTTTTGTTGGATTTGGTTCATCTTGGAACACCCAAATAGTTGACTGTTGGTTAGTTTCCGGCTTGTACGAATATATCCCAGTTTCGTCTCCTGTGACGGTCGTGTATACACAATTTGCATGTCCTTAGTCGAATTTTCTGAGCATTTCCTTACACCAATTGACACGAGCCTGTTTTTGAATTCCGGTCAAATTGTACGGAATCCATCGGAAACAGATCTTTTTCACAACTAAACGTTCATGCAAAATCGAATGTACTGCAGTCCTCGATATGCCTGAGGATACCTGTATCTCACACTAAGTCACAGGCCGATCCTCTTTAATCATGCTGAGGAAGCATCGATGTTTTTGGGACAACAATCCATTTTGATCGACTTTCACTAAATTTATCGCTGAAACACGACCATGACGAAATTCTGCAAACCAATTATAAACAGTCTTTTTTGATGGTGATTCCATACGAAAAGTTGAACTAAGCGATTCGAGGCATTGCTGTTGAGTTAGGCCTCTACTAAAAACATAAAAAACATCCAACGAAAACCTTCACATGAAATTTCCATTTCACATTCACAAAACTGTTATTTTGGACGCTCACTGTAAACAAATTATCCGGCCAATTTTTGAGCTGCCACTGTTTTAGCAACAACAAATATCAAATTTTACAATAATGGTAATGTCACATCTCAATAGCGCCATCTAGGGCTCGTTTGTAAAAACTTAAAAAGCAGCCGTCGTATGTGGAAAAATAAAATCGACTTTTGGCAAAAATATTGTTTTTTGCTTCAAAAGTCTGGGGACTTTTCACCCCATATAATATGTATTTCCTGTCTGAAAAATACATCTAGTTATGAGTTAGATAGGATTACCTTCAATATACAAAACTGCCAAAATATTTACTAATATTTATTTCTACAATAAATATTTTAAAATTACTATTCTAAATATATGTTATATTTAATATTACAAGTACACAAAAATTAAGTGCAATTTCAGGTGCGGACAACATAATTTTTATTAGTGTTCCGTACGGAACACTTATAAGATCACTTCGGTGTCTGTCCGTCTGTCCGTCTGTCACACCCGATTTTCTCCGAAACTATTTGTCATAGAAAGTTGAAATTTGGTAGTAATATAGGAATTGATGGCCTCATCAGAGCCAAGTAGTTTTGAAATTTAAATTTTGACTTAAGGGGTTAGTTTTTGGGGGTGAAATCGGAAGTGAAAAAAAAATTTTTTTACTAGGTAATCGAGTGTGGTATCAAATGAAAGCTTGTGAAAACACGAGTAAAAAATATATATATAATGTAATACTTGCGCGCACTTTTCTTTGTATTATTTTTAAAAAAATCGCGAAAAATCGCTGTCCACCCGCCTTATCTCGGAAAGTACTTATCAAAAAATTTTGAAAAAATTCTGGAATATTCTCCACGGGGTGTGGATTGAACGAAAATTATCACGAGTGCATTACCTGTAATAATTTATCTGGTATATAAAAAAAAACAGAAATTTCAAGGTCATCAGATTTCAGTAAAGATTGGAAACAAACTTTGTTGAAAACTCATTTGGGGTGTGTTTTGTGAAGTCACTGATCATTTTATACCACCGTAACATAAATTTAGACTTAAGGGGTTCGTTTTGAGGGGTGAAATCGAAAGCGAAAAAAAATTTTTTTACTAGGTCATCGAGTGTGGTGTCAAATGAAAGCTTGTGAAAACACGAGTAAAAAATATATATATAATATAATACTTGCGCACACTTTTCTTCGTATTACTTTAAAAAATCGCTGTCCCCTACCTTATCTCGAAAAGTACTGATCAAAAAATTTTTAAAAAATTCTGGAATATTTTCCACGGGGTATAAATTGAACGAAAATTATCACGAGAGCATTACCTATAATAATTTATTTAGTATATAAAAAAAAAACCGGTCAAGTGCAAGTTGAACTTGCACAATTAGTGTTCCGTACGTTGATTGATTTTAAAATAAAAATTTTTGTTAGGGTGGTATAAAATGATCAGTGACTTTACAAAGCACACCCCAAATGAGTTTTCAACAAAGTTTGTTTCCAATCTTTACTGAAAACTGGTGACTTTGAAATTTTGTTTTTTTTTATATATACCAAATAAATTATTAAAGGTAATGCACTCCTAAATAATTTTCGTTCAATCTATACCCCGTGGAAAATATTCCAGAATTTTTTTAAAATTTTTTGATCAGTACTTTTCGAGATAAGGTAGGGGACAGCGATTTTTTAAAAGTAATACGAAGAAAAGTGTGCGCAAGTATTACATTATATATATATTTTTTACTCGTGTTTTCACAAGCTTTCATTTGACACCACACTCGATGACCTAGTAAAAAAAATTTTTTTCACTTCCGATTTCACCCCTCAAAACGAACCCGTTAAGTCAAAATTTATGTTACGGTGGTATAAAATAATTAATGACTTCACAAAACACACCCCAAATGAGTTTTCAACAAAGTTTATTTCCAATCTTTACTGAAATCTGATGACCTTGAAATTTTTGTTTTTTTTTATATACCATATAAATTATTAAAGGTAATGCACTCGTGATAATTTTCGTTCAATCTACACCCCGTGGAGAATATTCCGGAATTTTTTCGAAATTTTTTGATAAGTAATTTTCGAGATAAGGCCCGGGACAGCGATTTTTCACGAATTTTTAAGAATAATACAAAGAAAAGTGCGCGCAAGTATAATATTATATATACATTTTTTACTCGTGTTTTCACAAGCTTTCATTTGACACCACACTCGATGACCTAGTAAAAAAATTTTTTTCACTTCCGACTTCACCCCTAAAAACTAACCCCTTAAGTCAAAATTTTATTCTCAAAACTACATGGCTCTGATGAGGCCATCAATTCCTATATTATTACCAAATTTCACCTTTCTATGTCAAATAGTTTCGGAGAAAATCGGGTGTGACTGACTGACTGACTGACTGACTGACTGACTGACTGACTGACTGACTGACTGACTGACTGACTGACGACTGACTGACTGACTGACTGACTGACTGACTGACTGACAGACTGACTGACAGACAGACAGACAGACAGACAGACAGACAGACAGACAGACAGACAGACAGACAGACAGACAGACAGACAGACAGACAGACAGACAGACACAGACAGACAGACAGACAGACAGACAGACAGACAGACAGACAGACA
>CM032450.1:102340-311760 GCA_019049505.1 Pachyrhynchus sulphureomaculatus
ATGAAATCACCGAAATTTTAAAATAAATTAAAAATTAAAATATTTTTTATACAAGAACCAGGCTTCCTCGCACAATCTCTGCCACAAAACATGTTAAAGAGTGTCTTTTTTTTGTATAACCCTGTTCAAACTGCATGTCGCTAACTGCAAAGGAATTTTATTTTTGGTCTTTAAGGCTCGCAATACACATGAAATCACCGAATTTTAAAATAAATTAAAAATTAAAATATTTTTATACAAGAACCAGGCTTCCTCGTACAATCTCTGCTACAAAACATGTTAAAGAATGTCTTTTTTGTATAACCCTGTTGAAACTGCATGTCGCTAACTGCTAATACAATAGTGTTAATTTAGCTAGGAAATTACTTCAACAAAATACATACTGCACTGGTACGGCTGAGAGCTGAGACGAAAGATAATCCGAAAGAGGTAATGAGTGCAAACTTAAAACGTGGTGAGAATAAATCTATGTTTTGCAATGGAGTGCATGTCGGAAAATGGCGCGATAAACGCAATGTTCAATACATTTCAACAGAATTTGGAAGCGAAATGGGCATTTTTAAAAACAAAAGAAATCAAGAATCTGAAAAACCTTCCGCAATCATTGGATATAATGCTTTTATGTCCGGTATAGATAGACAGGATCAAATGATGGCGTATTATCCTTGCAGCCGTAAAACCATTCGGTGGTACAAAAAGTTATTCATGCATGTGCTGCAAATGAGCATGATAAACGCCTATTTTTTGTACAATAAATATTCGCGGTCTGACCAGTTACGATTATATGACTTCCGATTGGATGTCATAAGAAATTTACTAGCCAGACGACCAATTACTAATTTGCCGCAAATTCCTCCAGGCCAAATAAATGTCCACAGCATTAGCAAAGTAGAAAAAATTGTTAGTGAAAAAAAAGGAACTAAAGAAACAAAACGGGTAAGCAGAAAGGAATGCAAAGAATGCAAGAAAAATAAAATAAGGAAGCAAACAGTGTATGAATGCAAAATGTGCCCTGGACAACCAGGTTTTTGCCTTAATTGCTTTGAGGATTACCATAAAAATGTACAAAAAAAAATGATTTAGAAATAAATGTTTTGAGTTCATGAGTTCGATTTATTATTTCTTTACTTATTTAATTGGACACTCCGATCGGAGTGTTCGGCATCTAGTAAAAAATTTTCACTTGCAATGCCGATTACTCCGATCGGAGTGAAATTTATTTTTTTTCTAATATTTTGAATGGCACATAAAAAAAAACACATCCAAGACTCATTTTAATTCATATTTACCACAATAAAAATAAAAATTTTGGAAAAATCTTACCGGCGTCAACCACAAACTCAAAAATATAGATCGGCAGTCAACCTGTTAATAGACATGTCAAAATTTGACCATGCCTACATTTTTATTTTGTCTTGGCAACTATGATGTTATAGCGTAAGTGTATTAAAAACAAGGGTAAAAATTCAAAAATATGACATACTTAATAAAAGTTGGTGGGTTTCGTAAAATCTATTAGAAAAAATAATAATATACAGGGTGTACCGTTTAAAAAATTTGAGATTTTTTAATTTAAAATAGTCGAAATGCATAAATTTATTTTTTTTTATCTCTATAGAACGCTCGTACCAATTATGAATATTTCATCTTCAGAAACATTAGTGCTACTGGTATTTTTTTAAAAAAATTGAAATATTAGAAAAACTACTAGGTTTAGGTATATAACATTACTAATAAAAAGATTATAAAATTTTAGGCAGAGTTTAAAAATAAATTAGAAAACAGGATGTTCCATTTAAAAAAAAACATATGTTATATCGGCCACACTTTTTTTAAGTACCCTGTCTACTCAAAAATAATTTTAAGCTATACACCATAACATTCTCTAAAACTATTATATTTAACAGTTTTCGTCATTCCCGAAACAAATGAGATAATGAACTTTACTCTATCGTTGACTCACCCTGTACAAAAATGCATCTACAGCTTTACATAAGCATGAAACAAATTAAGATCACGAATTCCACTCTCCAAACACTAAAGCTGTCACCCAAGAAAGATATTATCGCAAACTTCTAGCCAAAGAAATGATTCGTTTAAAAAAAAAACCGGTCAAGTGCAAGTTGAACTTGCACAATTAGTATTCCGTACGTGATTGTTTTTAAAATAAAAATTTTTGTTATGGTGGTATAAAATGATCAGTGACCACAAAAACACACCCCAAATGAGTTTTCAACAAAGTTTGTTTCCAATCTTTACTGAAAACTGGTGACCTTGAAATTTTGTTTTTTTTTCTATACCAGATAAATTATTAAAGGTAATGATAAGTTTCGTTTAATCTATACCCAGTGGAGAATATTCCAGGGTTTTTTAAAAATTTTTTGATCAGTACTTTTCGAGATAAGGTAGGGGACAGCGATTTTTCATGATTTTTTAAAAGTAATACGAAGAAAAGTGTGCGCAAGTATTAAATTATATACATATTTTTTCACTCGTGTTTTCACAAGCTTTCATTTGACACCACACTCGATGACCTAGTAAAAAATTTTTTTTCACTTCCGATTTCATCCCTCAAAACGAATCCCTTAAGTCAAAATTTTATGTTAAGGTGATATAAAATGATTAGTGACTTCACAAAACACACCCCAAATAAGTTTTCAACAAAGTTTATTTCCAATCTTTACTGAAAATTGATGACCTTGAAATTTCTGTTTTTTTTATATACCAGATAAATTATTACAGGTAATGCACCAGTGATAATTTTCCTTCAATGTACACCCCGTGGAGAATATTCCCGAATTTTTTCAAAATTTTTCGATAAGTACTTTCCGACAGCGATTTTTTTTTCGCGATTTTTTAAAAATAATACAAGGAAAAGTGCGCGCGCAAGTATTACATTATATATATATATATATTACTCGTGTTTTCACAAGCTTTCATTTGACACCACACTCGATTACCTAGTAAACAATTTTTTTTTTTTTTCACTTTCGATTTCACCCCCCAAAACTAACCCCTTAAGTCAAAATTTAACTTTCAAAACTACATGGCTCTGATGAGGCCATCAATTCCTATATTAGTACCAAATTTCAACTTTCTATGACAAATAGTTTCCGAGAAAATCGGGTGTGACAGACGGACAGACGGACAGACGGACAGACAGACGGACAGACACCGAAGTGATCTTATAAGTGTTCCGTACGGAACACTAAAAAACGGTCAAGTGCAAGTTGAACTTGCGCAATAAGTGTTCCATACTGCTTATAAAATAAAAAATTTTGTTACGGAGGTATAAAATGATCAGTGACTTGACAAAACACACTCCAAATGAGTTTTCAACAAAGTATGTTTCTAATCTTTACTGAAAACTGTTGACCATGAAATTTTTGTTTTTTTTTATATACTCGATAAATTATTAAAGGTAATTCACTCGTGATAATTTTCGTTCAATCTACACCCCGTGGAGAATATTCCAGAATTTTTTCAAAATTTTTTGATCAGTACTTTTCGAGATAAGGGGGGAACAGTGATATTTCGCGATTTTTTAAAAAATACTGCGAAGAAGAGTGTGAGCAACTATTACATTATATATATATATATATATATATATATATATATATATATATATATATACATATATATATATATATATATATATATATATATATATATATATATATATATATATTGTTTTACTCGTTTTCATTTAACACGACACTCGATGACCTAGTAAAATATTTTTTACTTCCGATCTCACCCCCTAAAGTCAAAATTTAACTCTCAAAACTACACGGCTATTCCTATATTAGTACCAAATTTCAACTTTCTATGACATATAGTTTCGGAGAAAATCGGGTCTGACAGACGGACAGACGGCGAAGTGATCCTATAAGTATTCCGTGCGGAACACAAAAAAACCAGTCAAGTGTGAGTTAAACAAGCAGAGTGTTCCGCACTGGGATTGCCTTTAAATTAAAATTTTTTGTTACGGAAGTATAAAATAGTCAGTGACTTCACAAAACACACCTAAATGAGTTCAATAAAATAATTAAGAGTCCACTCAGATACTGACTCAGCAGACCAACCAGAATCAGACAAAAAGTTTCATGTGACTTGTATATATCTTAGCCAGTGTGTATTTTCACGTTTTTTCTTAGTTAATAATATATAATAGTTATAGCATCTTAGCTACCTAGTAGCAAATAAATCAATCTAATTCAATCTAGAATGGTAAAAGTTTAAAACAAATATTTATTATCTAAATATTTTCGAACTTTCACTTGGTTATACGTTTGTTTTCGATCCGACGTCCCATCTGACTGCGCCAGGAAGGTTTCCGATGTTATCTTAGCTGGTATGGAAGCTTACATTCCATTTTCGAAGAAATGTCCTTCTAACGACAAGCCTTGGTTTGACCGAAAATGCAAAGAAACTGTTGCTTCTAAACATCTTGCCTACCGACAATGGGGTGAAAATCCTAACACCATAAATCGTAACACCTTTGTTCGTGCCCGGAACAGATGCAAAGAAATTATCGACGAAACCAAGGAGGCACACAATCAGCGAATTAGAAACAAACTTCTCGCTGGTCCCAACAATTCCAAGTCCTTTTGGTCAGGCGCTAAGGCAGTTGGTCAAAATTTCACCAAATCCACCATACCACCACTCACACGACTAGATAGTTCTATTGCAACGACACCTGTTGAGAAAGTAAACTTATTGGCCGAACTGCTTGCTTCACATTCTACTGCTGATTTCCAAGGAAAAACACCACCTACTATTCCCATAGTGCAGTCAAGGATACCCGATTTTGTCTTCAGACAGCGTATCATAAAAGATATTTTAATGAAGCTAGACACCAAAAAAGCTTCTGGCGCTGACAGAATACCTGCCATATTTCTCAAAAACTGTGCAAGGGAACTAACACCAGTTTTCTGTAGACTTTTCAACCTATCCTACAAAAAGGAAATATTTCCTTCTTGCTGGAAATGTGCCACAGTTCAGCCGATACCTAAAAAAGGCAAGAAAACCTTGCCAAACAACTACCGACCAGTCGCACTGCTTTCAATAATATCGAAAGTCATGGAAAAGGCTGCCAATCAGCATCTTCTAAAATACCTTGAAGGATTCAACATTATTAGCTATCACCAATATGGCTCTCGTAAACATAGATCAACAATAGATCTTCTGACTTATGTAACACATGTTTGGAACAACGCAATTGAACACTTAGAAGAATCTCGAGCGGTTGCTCTTGACATATCCAAGGCATTCAACCGTGTTTGGCACGATGGTCTGTTGGCTAAGCTACGCTCTTATGGTATGTCTGAAAAGTTCTGTTTATGGCTCTCATGTTTCCTCAGAGAGCGTTCTTTACGAGTCGCAGTCGACGGATTTCTTTCTAACACCTTTACTGTTAACGCCGGTGTGCCCCAAGGCTTCATACTGTCTCCTACTCTCTTTCTTATTTACATTAACGATCTGCTGGAAGACCGGGAATCCAATCTACAGCTCACGCGAATATCCGCAGACAGCAGGAAGTCATTCAACTTAACAAAGACCTGGAAGAAATTCTATCTTGGGGTGACCGTAACCAAGTGGAATTTAACGCTACAGAAACCCAGGCGGCAGTTTTTTCTAAAAAAGTTAACGTTGCTGAACCCGACATAGTTAGGTCGGGGCACTCCATTCCCCTAGCATCGCCACTCAATTTTTTTGGGCGTTCATTTGAGAGCAAATATATCCTGGCATGAACATGTTGCAGGCATAGCAAGGAGAGCTTCTTAAACGTTGGGAATATTATTTCGAACGGAAAGCTTTACACACCACAAGAACCTTTAATTCTTTACAAAGCTCAAATTTGACCAACTATGGAATACTGCTCCGATGTTTGGGGCTCCGCAAACACACACTGCATTTGTTGGATTCTGTTCATAGAAGGGCTGTTCGTCTGATTAGAGACCCAGAACTAACCGGCGGTCTTGATTCGCTTGAACATTAAAGAACGGTTGGCGACTTGAGTCTATTCTACAAGTATTTTCATGGAGAGTGTTCGAAGGATGTAGCCCGCTTAATTCCTCCCAGAGCGGTGCATATTAGAAGTACACATCGCGCTGATACTTCACATCTGTATGAGGTTCAGCTTCTTACTCCTCGTACAACACTTTTCAAGCAGTCTTTTGTATGGAGAACATCATCCCTTTGGAAAGGCTTACCCAGGACTGTGTTTCCCACCGAGTACAATTTACAGCGATTCAAGAACAACGTGAATCGCTTTTTCCGCACACGTGTCGCTCCTGCAGCGCTTTAGGGACTTCCCTGCAGCACGTGTGCTAGATCCATAAAAAAAAATGTTTAATTATAAACATATAAAATAAAATTATTTTCTCTGGGTACCTAATGCTTAAAGGAGTAACTGTTAGTCCCGGTTCAATTCGCAACATTCGACGAAATAAACCGTCACCATTTTGGCGGTCAAGCAGTTTTTTTATACCAGAAAAATTATCAGTCGTAATGCACTCGTGATAATTTTCGCTCAACCTACACTTTATGGAGACTATTCCAGAATTGTTTTCAAAATTTTTTGATCAGTGCTTTTGAAGATAGAGTGGGTGGACGGGATTTTTGGCTATTTTTTTTTATACAAAGAAAAGTGTGCGCAAGTATTATATCATAGACGAGGATGGATTGAAAATTTCGCTGCCTCACCAAAAAATAATTATAATATTTTTAAATGTATAATAGTCAATTTCCACTGGTTTATTTAAATTGCGATGACGCGTTTCGCTGTCGATGCAGCTTCTTCAGATCTACATTTTACACTGTCAAGTTAGGTTTAATGTTCACAATTTTATATAATTTCTTAATTATAATATTACACCTGATTAAATTACATTGATAGTATTGGAAAACCCACTCCGATTTGGAATTAGAAGAATAAACTCAATAATGGTGAATTGTTTAAATCTACCTGGTCGATGAGTAAAGTACTTGTAGTCCTAAATCGATTTATTTGCATTGTCTCTAAAAGGTTTAGTTTTAAACCTTTTTGTTGGGTGTGCCAAATTTTTGAAATTCTCGTTAAATGTGTGATTTTCTGTTAAAAGATGAAACAATAATTTTAATAGAGAACCTATTAACAAAAAACAAAGTAAATGAAGTTATAAAAATGGACATAATTAATTTATACCTAAGACAAAATTATTTTTCATTTAACAATACATTCACCAATAGTAAAGAAGTGTTAATTATGGAAGTCCATTCAGTCCATTACTTGCCAAAATTTTCATGGACAGTATTGAAATAATCATATTTAACAACCATAATAACAATAGTAATAATTGTCTATACTGGTATCGATACGTAGACGATATAATTGTATGCTTTACAGGTACGGACAGACAATTAACTAACTTTTAGAGTACATTAATTCTTTACATAGAAATATCAGTTTTACAATGGAAGAAGTCGAAGGGAAAATCAACTTCCTAGACTTAACAATCAGTAAAACCACGAAAACACATAAATTTGCAATATATCACAAACCTTGTCAACAGATACAATAATTCACAATAGTTCTCACCACCCTATCATAAACTGGCAGCTTATAGTTTTATACATGGACTAACTAATATCCCCTTATCAGAGGAAAATTTTACTAAAGAATTAAACTACATAAAACAAGTAGCCGTTAACAACGGTTATTCGGTTACTTTAATCAATAACATCGTTAGGAAAAAAACTTAGAAACAAGGCAATCTCAGAAATATACCCACGTTTTAAGGACTGACAGAAAAACTGGGAAAATTTTTAAATCAAAAAAATATCAACATAAGTTACAAGACTAACAATGCTATAGAGAACACACTACAAACCACAAATCAATAAAGACAATAAATCAGGGGTTTATCAATTAACATGTGGGTCATGTCCTAAAACATACATAGGACAAACTGGACGTACATTTATACAAAGAATTACAGAACACGAAAAAAGTTTCATCCATAGAAAGTCTAATTCAACACATGCCAATCATCTTTTAACAGAAAATCACACATTTAACAAACATTTCAAAATTTTACACAGCCAACAAAAAGGTTTGAAACTAAACCTTTTAGAGACAATGCAAATAAATCAATTAAGGACTACAGGTACTTTACTCAATGGCCAGGTAGATTTAAACAATTCACCATTATTGAATTTATTCTCCTAATTCCAAATCTGTGTGGGTTTTCCAATACTATCAATGTAATTTAATTAGGTGTAATATTATAATTAAGAAATTATATAAAATTGTGAACATTAAACCTAACTTGATAGTGTAAAATATAGATTTGAAGAAACTGCATCGACAGCGAAACGCGTCATCGCAATTTAAATAAACCAGTGGAAATTGACTAAAAACATTCTTTTATTATATATTTATAATGAATTTCCATTAAGTAGAAGCCACAACCATCCAAAATAAAATTTTTATTGAAGTACCCTCAATACTTTCTTTGGTTGTCACAGTGTAAAATTTTGTTGCTATAGAATTTGTGGTCCTTAGGTTAAAACAGGTTTAGTGAGACCAAGTGCAGCGTTTTTGGAAAAATGGAAAAAATTGAAGAACGTACGATCGTCAAGTACCTGTTTAATAAAAGATTAACACCAAAGGAGAAAACAACACTAGGGGAAGCTGCTCCGATATATACCACTGTGAAAAAATGAGTTGCAGAATTTAAACGTGGACGAGAGAGCATCGAAGATGACCCTTGCTCCGGCCGGCTCGCGACGTCTACGACTGAAGAAAACATCGGTAAAGTGTGTGATCTCATATTGAAAGACCTAAATTAACTAACATCATTGCCAACGAACTCGGATTTTCTAAGGTTTCCGCTAGGTGGGTCACCAGATTGCTTCCAGTTGTACAAAAACTAATTCGACTCACGATTTCTCGCGACTGTTCGGAGATATTTGAGGCTGTTCCGCAAGATTTTCTTAACAGTGTAATATTCATTTTTTTCCTAGATTTTAAGATCATGTTACGACTGTGTTTTTCTCCCTATAATTTGTATTTTATTACATTTTTATATTGTAATGATTTCAATTCTTGAGCAGTGTAGCTTAAAATATTGTTTTAAATTTTTGAGCAGTTTAATTTAAAGCGGCAGAGTATGTAAAGCGTGTTGCCGACTTGATTTATTTAGTTTGCATTAATTTTTCACCCGGAAGTGAGCCATTTTAAAGACGTCACTTTAAGGAAGATATATAAGCGGCCGAGATCCAATTATAAAGGCTTTTTCCACCAGAATGCCGTAGTGGCTTTTTTCCATCAGAATGCCATAGTAGTTTTCTTCTTCAGCACGCCAGAGTGGCTTTTTAGTGATGTAGTAGTGCAGTAACGGTTTCTAGCTCTCAAGTTTAAGTCTTTTTCCTTTCTTGAAATATCCTACTCATCCTCAGGCATTTCGGGTCAAAAAGTGTTTAGCAGCCCAAATGAAACTAGGATGCTGATTGCTGGGACAATATTTTTTAACATCTCACCAGGAAAGTCCAGGTAACTTATGGAAAACCCACGAGGAGAAAACAATCGTAAGTCATAAGCACACCAGTCTAAAAATCTCACTTCTTGTCTACAAGTACGTTTCCATCGACTACTCTACACGTATAATTCGCTGAGTTAATCTCAAAAACTTTTAAAATAGAGTTTTATTAAAAACTTAATAAACATAAATTAAAGACTCTATGCCATAGTGTACACTCTAGTAGAAGTAATTTTTAGGAGTGTAATAAAGTTAGGATTTTTTTTATTTTATTAATAAATATACCCTTTTTTATTTAAAAGTGTAGTGTCTCATTAAACCCCTGCCCTTTCTTTCAGGACGCAACGGTTGTACGTAAATTAATCTTATTTGAACAACTAAATAACTCTTCAGTATTTTTTTTTTTTGAGCTGAAATTAGATTCCTTTTTATTCTAAAATGAATGGTGCCCAAATCTGTACAACCAAATTTTGAACAACCATAGAGACTATTTTCAAAAGACGTACAAAAAATTATCTCTTATCCATATTATCTACCAGTAAAAAAAAAATAAGCTAGCTAATGTCTTAATTCTGTCCCCTATCAGTATTAATATCCACTTAATCCATTCTCAAAATTAAGATATACGTAAAGGAGCAAATAACGACTTCTATTTAATAAGTAAAATATTCATTAAAAGTTCAAGACGTTTCAATAGGTTTGTGATAATGGACGAAACCTGGGTTCACCACTATACTCCAGAGTCAAGACAACAATCCAAGCAGTGGAAAAAATCTGTTGAATCGACCCCAAAGAAAGCGAAGGCAATTCTGTCGGCTGAAAAATTGATGGCGGCAGTTTTTTGGGATGTTTAAGGTATTATTATGGTGGACTACCTTCCGAAATGTGAAACAATAAACTCGCCTTACTATTGCATCCTTTTGCGTCGCATGCGTCAAGAAATTAAAGAGAAACGCCCTGGATTACTGAGAAAGAAAGTTTTGTTCCATCAGGACAACGCTCGCGTTCACACGTCTGTTGAGTCTATGGCTCAAATTTGTGATTGTGGTTTCGAATTGCGGCCCCATCCGGGGATTCGGCACCTTCGGACTTTCATCTGTTTCTAAACCTCAAAAAACACCTCGGTATTCATCAAATGAAGAAGTCGAAGCTGCAGTTAACCAGTATTTTGAAGACCTTTAGGAACCTTTTTTTTTCAAACAGATGTGGAAGCTTTGGAAAGCAGGTGGAAGAAAGGTATAGAGCTAGGTGGAGATTAAGTCGAAAAATAAAAATACTTTTGTAGTATTTTATTTTCTTGACTAGGCCGCGAATTTTTCAATATATCCTCGTATATTTTTGAATTCGTGTTTTCACAAGCTTTCATTTGACACCCCACTCGATGACCTGGTAATTTTTTTTTTCACTTCTGATTTCACACCCAAGAACTAATCCCTTAAGTCAAAATTTAACTTTCAAAACTACACGGCACTGATTGGATCATCAATTCCTATTCTTGTGTCAAATTTCAAATTTCTGTGTCGAGTAGTTTCGGAAAAAATCGGGTGTGACAGACGAACGGACGGACAGACGAGACACTGAAGTGATCCCATAAGTCACCCGTACGGAACACTAATAAGATGTTTTCTAGGTGCATAACTTATTTTTATATTCGAAATTCATTGAATATAATCCAATGTTTATTATTGAGTGATCCAATTTTTTGTTTTACATTTCACAATTTTTTTAATATATATATATATATATATATATATATATATATATATATATATATATATATATATATATATATATATACCAGGTATACAAGTATGAAATGCGGATTTCAGATAACAGATGGTGCACCAATGCAGATGGTGCTATAAAGATTTGACACTGCACCATTTTGTTGTGTCATCAATAAGTGTCAGATGCGCACGAGTGATAAATTGGAAAAGTGCGTGCATAGTGTTGTGTTGTTGTGTTCAATATGTCGAAATTTATACCGAACAAAGAGCATTCGCGGACAGCATTAATTTTTTGTTTTCATTTGATGAAAACTGCTGTTGAATCATACCGATTACTTCGAGAAGCTTATGGTGAACATGCTCCATCGTCAGATACGTGTGAACGATGGTTTCGGCGTTTCAAAAGTGGTGACTTCGATATTGCAGACAAGGAACGTGGAAAACCGCCAAAAAAATATGAAGATGTGGAATTGCAACCATCGTTGGACGAAGATGATTCGCAAACATAAAAAACAACTCGCCGAGTAATTGGGCGTTAGTCAACAAGTTGTTTCCAATCCGCTACGAGGGATGGGAAAGATTCAGAAGCCGGTAGAAAGGTACCATATGAGTTGAACGACAAGCAAATGGAAAAGCTTGCGCGTGTGACATTTTGCTCGCTCGGTACAAAAGGAAGTCGTTTTTGCATCTTATAGTTACAGGAGATGAAAAGTGGATTTATTTTGAGAATCCCGAGCACAAAAAAGCATGGGTAACCCCAGGCGCACCATCCACATCGACCGCAAGACCGAATCGCTTTGGCAGAAAGACGATGCTCTGTGTTTGGTGGGACCAGAGGGGCGTAGTCTATTATGAGCTGTTCAAACCAGGGGAAACGGTTAATACCAACCGTTACCAACAACAATTGACCGATTTGAACCGTTCGCTGTTTGAAAAAAGAACAGAATACCGAAAGAGGCAACACAAAGTCATTTTTCTTCATGACAATGCTCCCCATACGGCAAAACCAGTTCGCGACACGTTGGAAGCGCTCAGCTGGGAAATTCTACCCCATGCAGCTTACTAAACCAGACTTGGCTCCTTCCGATTACTACTTGTTTGCATCGATGGATCACGCACTTGCTGAGCAGCGCTTTGGTTCGTACGAAGATGTGAAAAAATGGCTTGATGAATGGTTCGCAGTAAAGGGTGAAGATTTTTACTGGCGTGGAATTCACAAATTGCCCGAAAAATGGGAAAAATGTATAACAAGCGATGGAGCATACTTTGAATAAAGCACTTTTTATCATTCTTCCGAATTTAACAAGTTTTTTTAGAAAAAAAAAATCCGTATTTCATACTTGTACACCTGGTATATATATATGTACCGGGTGACACAGCCAACATGTAACACCCTGTAATTTTTTTATTTAGAAAGTTACATGTTTGCATTTTTAGATACCAGAATGGGACATTATTAGGCTTTTTTATCACTTAAGAAATATATTTAACTACTTCAGGTTTGACCGGAAGTGATTGCAACTTTCTTATTTTTAATCAATTTCAATTTGCTTTGAAATTCTCTTTCCAACGATGTATCACAAGTTGACATTTGTTTGACAGGTGACCGGCAAAAATTGATTTAAACTCTTAGACTTAGGCGGCCATGGCGGATATACTAGCAATTGTTTTTGTTCGTCTTATCTCACTTTGGAAAGAATTTAAGACTATCCATTTATCGTGCCATTTTCGCGAGTCTAAGCGGCTCCTTCAAAATTTTATGCTTTACATTCAGTTACAGAATTTTCTCTTTAAATAATGATCAATATCACCGAAATTCAGATAGGAACACATATTTTTCATTTAACCTAGTTACACATTACAGGTTTTTTGCCAACATACATCTAACAAAACTATGCAATTATGCAATAATGTGATATCAACAAGTTCCATTACGGACTTAGTAGGCTGTGATAAAACACACGAATCGAAAATCATGGTCGCTGCGTGTTACCAAAATTGCCATTATTATTATTTACTTTATGTCAAAAATAATTTTCGTTAACAAAAATGTATTCAACGGATGAAAAACTAGACATGTTATTAATTTATAGAGAGTGCAAAAAGAATAGCCGACAAGCCGCCGAGTTGTACATGACAAGATATCCCGATAGGAGACACCCACCCAACAGTATTTTTTATTTAACCTAGTTACACATTACAGGTTTTTTGCCAACATACATCTAACAGAACTATCTAACGCCAATTGGATTTATTATTATTTTCAGAAAATAAGAAACCTATTTATTAAATAAATATTTAAATGCAAATAGTAAAACCAAAACATTTTATAATAAGAATAACACAACAAAACCTATAATTGCAATAAATTAATATTAGAAAGAAGTAATATTTTAACTAAGTAACACAACAAAAATAAATAGGTAAACAATTTTCTACTAGATATAAATTTGCTAGGTATTTATTCCAAATGTTCAAAATACTGTCCGTTGTTAATCCTACACAATCTTGTTTTTCTCACCGTGGTTCTCATAACGTTCTACGACTGAATTTCAGTAATTTGATTTACTGTTCTTCTTAAGCGAATTTCTAAATCATTTCTGTCTGTTGGTGGATTTTTGTAAATTTTTTCTTTTTGATGGTTCCATATAAAATAAAAACCGGTCAAGTGCAAGTTGAACTTGCACAATTAGTGTTCCGTACGTTGATTGTTTTTAAAATAAAAATTTTTGTTAGGTTGGTATAAAATGATCAGGGACTTCGCAAAACACACCCCAAATGAGTTTTCAACAGTTTGTATCCAATCTTTACTGAAAACTGGTGACCTTGAAATTTTTTTTTTTTATGTGCCAAATAAATTATTAAAGGTAATGCACTCGTGATAATTTTCGTTCAATCTATACCCCGTGGAGAATATTCCAGAATTTTTTCAAAATTTTTTGATCAGTACTTTTCGAGATAAGGTAGGGGACAGCGATTTTTTAAAAGTAATACGAAGAAAAGTGTGCGCAAGTATTACATTACATATATATTTTTTACTCGTGTTTTCGTAAGCTTTCATTTGACATCACACTCGTTAACCTAGTAAAAAAAAATTTTTTCACATCCGATTTCACCCCTCAAAACGAACCCCTTAAGTCAAAATTTATGTTACGGTGATATAAAATGATCAGTGACTTCACAAAACACACCCCAAGGTTTATTTCCAATCTTTACTGAAATCTGATGACCTTGAAATTTTTGTTTTTTTATACCATATAAATTATTAAAGGTAATGCACTCGTGATAATTTTCGTTCAATCTACACACCGTGGAGAATATTCCTGAATTTTTTTGAAATTTTTTGATTAG
Source organism: Pachyrhynchus sulphureomaculatus (assembly GCA_019049505.1). Taxonomy (NCBI): domain Eukaryota; kingdom Metazoa; phylum Arthropoda; class Insecta; order Coleoptera; family Curculionidae; genus Pachyrhynchus; species Pachyrhynchus sulphureomaculatus. Next base: position 116,943 of record CM032450.1, read on the forward strand.
TACTTTTCGAGATAAGGCCCGGGACAGCGATTTTTCGCGAATTTTTAAAAATAATACAAAGAAAAGTGCGCGCAAGTATAATACTATATATATATTTTTTACTCGTGTTTTCACAAGCTTTCATTTGACGCCACACTCGATGACCTAGTAAAAAAATTTTTTTTTCACTTCCGACTTCACCCCCCAAAATTAACCCCTTAAGTAAAAATTTAATTCTCAAAACTACATGGCTCTGATGAGGCCATCAATTCCTATATTATTACCAAATTTCACCTTTCTATGTCAAATAGTTTCGGAGAAAATCGGGTGTGACAGACAGACAGACAGACACCGAAGTGATCTTATAAGTGTTCCGTACGGAACACTAAAAATCAAGAGGCACTTATTAGGTCCATTGATACCTAACCAGTTTGCACCAAATCTTTGAGTCAAGTAGATTACTACATTTCTGCTATTATGGGCTGGAGCGCCATCCTGCTGGAAAATGTCTCTACGATTTAAAGGTAGAGTTTCTAAAAAATCTTCAACATCATTTTGAATGGACTCCAAACATCTTTCTCCATTTAACACACCATCAAATCATAATAAGACTAATAATTCTTGTGCCAAGGATACCCAACCACACGTTAAAGCCGAATCTTTCTTGATAGGCACTTTCTCGTATAATTCTAGGATTCTCTTAGGCCCAATATTGAGTATTATTACTATTAAATAGACCCAAATTGGTAAATCTAGATTCATCAGATAACAGAATGTTGTAATGAAATTGATTATCAAGGTGGTATCTTTGCAAAAACCAGTTCTTCTTTGGTAACGTGTTTGAAATAAATGTTGATTTATTTGATATTTGTAGTCTGATCTTATATTTTTTTAAAATGCGGCGAGCGGTTTGTTCTTCAACATGCCTTATAGAAATTGTAGGATCTATCTGAACAATGGCTAACACATTGATTTCTCACTCTTTGTCACCAATAAATACATCAGTAGGTTCAATCGGTTGCCATCTAAACTGATGCTCTACCCTTAAAAAATAATTGTTGGGTAGGTGCCTCTTATCGGGATATCTTGCAATGTACAACTCGGCCGATATTCTTTCTGCACTCTCCGTAAATTCATAACATGTCTACTTTTTCATCCGTTGAATACATTTTTGTTAACGAAAAATTATTTTTGACGTAAAGTAAATATTAATAATGGCCATTTTGGCAACACGCCGCAACAGCCTACTAAGTACGTAATGTATTGATATCACATTATTACATAATAAAACGGTTTATTTTCTGAACATAATAATAAATCCAACTGCCGTTAGTTCTGTTAGATGTATGTTGGCAAAAAATCTGTAATATGTAACTAGGTTAAATAAAAAATATGTGTTCCTATCTTAATTTCGATTATATTGATCATTATTTAAAGAGAAAATTCTGTAACTGAACATAAAGCATAACATTTTGTAGGAGCCTCTTAGACCCGCGAAAATGGCACGATAACTAGATAGTCTTAAATTCTTTCCAAAGAGAGATAAAACGAACAAAAACAACTGCTAGTATATCCGCCATGGCCGAATAAGTCTAAGAGTTTAAATCAGTTTTTGCCGGTCGCCTGTCAAACGAATGTCAACTAGTGATACATCGGAAAGGGAATTTCAAAGTGAATTGAAATTGATAAAAAAATATGCAGGATTCCATTAAAAATAAGTCAAACTGGAAGTAGTTAAAAATATTTCTTAAGTGATAAAAAAGCCTAAAACCGTGTCATCCTCAAAAGCAACACTCAAAATTTTAGCTAAGTATTTTGATAGATTGTATGTCGTTGAATTCACTGAACTTATAATTGGTCTCAGAGGAGTGTTTGTTTTGTGAATTTTGGGTAAACAGTAGAGTTTGGGAAATGTAGAGTTGTAAATTACTAACTTCTCGTACAGTTGTTCATCTAAAAGCTTGTTTGTATAGTACTGGTAGGCTCTTTAGATAGTGAAGTGTATGTAGCCTCGTCTTGCAGTAAAGTTTCAGTCTTATGAATATACTCATTTTTGTCCATTGCAACAGCGCACCCCTCCTTGTCCGATTGAAGGATGTAAATTTTCGGATGAGTTTTGATTTTTTAAAGATACGAGTAAGCCAATGGGGCTTCTCAAATTTTGATTTATAAAGAAGGTAGTTACTAAATCAGTTGCTCTCGCTCTGAGAATATCCTTAGAATAGAATTTAATAAAATTTTTAAAGAACAAAGGCGAAATAGATGAACAACTGTACAAAAAGTTAGTAATTTACAATTCTACATTTCCCAAACTCTACTGTTTACCCAAAATTCACAAAACAAATAATCTTCTGAGACCAATTATAAGTTCAGTGAATTCAACGACATACAATCTATCAAAATACTTAGCTAAAATTTTGAGGATGACACGGATTACAATGTTAGAGACACCTTCTCGTTTCTCAACAAAATAAAGGGAGTGACATTACCAGAAGAGTATGTATTAATATCTTTGGATGTGGTATCCTTGTTTACAAATATACCTCTAGACTTAATCCTAACTATTCTGGAAAAAAGTGGGAATTGATTCAAACAAAAACCATGATTTCAAAGCATAATTTCTTGATTCTTATTAAAGTCATCTTCAACGACACGTATTTTATTTTCAACCAAAAATTTTTCAAATAAATTTTTGGAACTCCAATGGAGTCTCCTATCAGTCCAGTTTTAGCCAAGGTGGTGTTGGACCATCTTTTGAAAACGGTGGTTCCTCAATTACCATTCAACCTACCCTTTTGTACAAGTATGTTGATGATCTGATTTGCGCTGTACCCAAGGGTAATACAAAAATCATTTTAAACTATTTTAATGCATTCAACACACATATACAATTCACTATCGAAATAGAACAGGACTTCAGTGTTCCTTTTTTGGACACTAAAGTAATAAGAACGAGTGACAACAGTATTATACTTGACTGGTATAAAAACCGCACAGCGTCAGGCAGATTCATTAATTATTTCTCTAATAAACCCAAAAAATCAAAAATTTAACACCGTAATAGCAATGAAAAACAGGGTCATACGCATTAGTTATGATAGGTTTCGAAAAAGAAACCTAGACGAGCTGTATAACATTTTTGTAAACAATGCCTATCCTAAACACATTTTACGAAAATTAATTTATAATTCGGATAGTGTTGATGCCCCTACTGACGAGACGCCTGCGCAGCATAGGATATACAGGAAGCTACAATTTATAAAGCCAATCACAAACTCAATTGTCGCCTTATTCAGAGATTTTCCAAATATAAAAATTACGAAATATAACAGCATACGAGTTTCTGACCTGTTTTCGAAAATAAAGGATAGAACACCTATTTTATATAACTCTGTAGTTTATAGATTGTCTTGTTTGCAATGTGGAGCGTGTTATATTGGGCAGACATCTCAGTGGTTGAAACAGAGACTCACACAGCACAAGAGTGACTCCCGATTGGGAAAGAATTCGTGTGCTGTGGTGCAACATTTGAAAACGGGTTATAATTTTGACTATAACAACGTTAAAATTTTAGCTCATGACAACTATAAAGGGAGACTTTTTAAGGAAATATACCATATCAACAGGGACCCAAAGTCAATTAACTTTAAATCAGACACTAATCAACTTAGTATTATTTATAGCAACATAATTAATAGGTATTACTCATTTACAATTACAGCAATAATAACAAATAAAGATTTGCCTCCTCTTAGTATAAAGTAAATTGAAGGCCTTTTTCTGTTGCTGTTTTTCCGTTCGTTTGGAATTCACGACAGTGCATATGTACCGAGGTTGTTTACTCTCAGTTTGTTGTAGTAAATCGAGATGTTGATTGTTGGTTTCGAGGAAAAGCTCGCATTTTCGTACGTGTTTTAATTTATTGTTCGTTTGTTTCATAATTGTTTCTTTTATATTTCAATATTTTAATGCCTTGACGAAAGAGAATATTGTTTTAATATAAGTGTATTAATTTTGTGGTTACTCCTGAAGAAATTATCAAACGATAACGAAATATTTAGTTTTAAAGAAGAAAAGAGTGTTATTTACAGTCCAGACCGATTCCTGATAATCATATATATATATATATATATATATATATATATATATATATATATATATATATATATATATATATATATATATATATATATATATATATATATATATATACTTGAAAGTAGTTCTACTGGAAAGCGTTTTCTTAATTTGTAGGCCTAAGAACATGCGGGATTCTTTACCTTACCCTTCTCCTGAATGCGTCCTAAGACAACAAACCTAGATTCTAACGTTTAAAACTTTTATTAATGTTGGTTTTGGTGGAAATCTTGATACCATCGCATCGGCTTAGGCTGCGTGAAGTTGCTTAACGTTTTGTGGCTGTGCCGATGTCCCGGACTGTGAGATCGATCAAACAGTATGATGAGGCACCTGGACACAAAGAATTCCGGAGGTAAAATAGCCCCCCGTTCGGATATCCGGGTGAGGGCTGGTTCAGGGGCGTCGACATACAGAGATCAGAAATTTAAAATAGATTTTTGCAACATACGGGGTTTAAATTCGAACATAAATTCAGTGCACCAACACCTGCAATCCAATAAACCTCATGTACTCGCTCTCTGTGAAACCAACGTCAGTTCATCGACCATCACAGTCAACTATCTTTATCCTGGGTACGACTTCTATTCCCGATTTAGACGTAACTTTGGAATCTGTCTTTTTGCTAGAAGCGACCTGTCTTGCCAACGAGAAGAGGCTCTGGAGCTCCCAAACTTTGATGTTATGTGGTCAAAAATAACGACTCAACCAACCACAAGGTTCATTTGTATCCTCTATCGACCACCAAGTGATACTAGCTTTAGAACACTTTTCGGTTCTCTTGCAGACACCATCGATCATTTACAAATTAACTATCCAAATGCCGAAATTACCATCCTGGGTGACTTTAATGTACACAACATCAACTGGCTTAAATATTCAAAAACTACCGACGAGCAAGGTCGTGAAGCCGAATCGTTTTCAATCAGTTGTGGTCTAACTTAGCTTATTGACGAACCAACACGGATCCCCGATCACGAAGGGGAGTTCGCCAGTCTTCTTGATCTGTTTTTAACCACCAATCCGGAGATGTACACGGTCAGCGTAAATCCACCGTTAGGTTCTTCTGACCATAAACTACTTTCGACATCGAGTATCCTACCAATCAGAGACAGAGAGGCGCCTAAACCGCGCAACCCCATAAACCGTAACACCTTTGTTCGTGCCAGGAACAGATGCAAAGAAATTATCGAAGAAACCAAGGAGGCACCCAATCAACGAACTAGAAACAAACTTCTCGCTTGTCCCAACAATTCCAGGAACTTTTGGTCAGTCGCTAAGGCAGTTAGTCAAAATTTCACCAAATCCACCATACCACCACTCACACGGCCAGACAATTCTATTGCAACGACACCTGTTGAGAAAGCGAACTTGTTGACTGAACTGTTTGCTTCACATTCTACTGTCGATTTCCAAGGAAAAACACCACCTACTATTCCCATAGTGCAGTCAAGGATGCCCGATATTGTCTTTAGACAGCGTATCATAAAACGTATTTTAATGAAGTTAGACACTAAAAAAGCTTCTGGCGCTGACGGAATACCTGCCATAGTTCTCAAAAACTGTGCGAGGGAACTAACACCAGTTTTCTGTAGAATTTTCAACCTATCTTACAGAAAGGGAATATTTCCTTCCTGCTGAAAATGTGCCACAGTTCAGCCGATACCTAAAAAAGGCAAAAAGACCTTGCCAAATAACTACCGACCAATCGCACTGCTTTCAATAATATCGAAAGTCATGGAAAAGGTTATCAATCAGCATCTTCTAAAATATCTTGAAGGATTCAACATTATGAGCGATTACCAATATGACTTTCGTAAAAATAGATCAACAGATCTTCTGACTTATGTAACACATATTTGGAACAACGCAATTAAACACTCTGGAGAATCTCGAGCGGTTGCTCTTGAGATATCCAAGGCATTCGACCGTGTTTGGCACGATGGGCTGTTCGCTAAGCTGCGCTCTTATGGTATGTCTGAAAAGTTCTGTTTGTGGCTCTCATGTTTCCTGAGAGAGCGTTCTTTACGAGTGGCAGTCGACGGATGTCTTTCTAACACCTGCACTATCAACGCCTGTGTACCTCAAGGCTCCATACTGTATCCTGCTCTCTTTCTCATTTACATTAACGATCTGCTGGAAAAACCGAGAATCCAATCTACAGCTTTGCAGATGACAGTACGCTTATCTCTTTATTCTCTTTGAACGCTCGGTCATCGGTTACTTCGACGCATATCCTCAGACAGCAGGAAGTCATTCAACTTAACAAAAACCTGGAAGAAATTCTATCTTGGAGTGACAGTAACCAAGTGGAATTTAACGCTACGAAAACCCAGGCGGCAGTTTTTTCTAAAAAAATTAACGTTGCTGAACCCGACATAGTTATGTCGGGGCACTCCATTCCTCTAACATCGTCACTCAATTTGTTGGCCGTTAATTTGGGAGCAAATATGTCCTGGCATGAACACGTTGCAGGCATAGGAAGGAGAGCTTCTCAAAGGTTGGGAATATTATTTCAAACCAGAAAGCTTTACACTCCACAACAACTGTTAATTCTTTACAAAGCTCAAATTCTACTAACTATGGAATACTTGTCACAGGAATTTCCCTGCAGCACGTGTGCTAGACCCATAAAAAAGAAATTGAGAATTTTGCGTCTGGGTTTATGTGTATGTGTAAATGCTATTCATGTGGGCTCTAGGAGGGAGAAATGCTAATTTGTTTACCATTAGCGTCATAAGGCAAGCGCACTAGTTATTGGTTAAATGCAACATTTTTAATTAAACGCAATCAAGAACGGTTTCTGTCGTCAATAGTTACAACTAGCTGCATCTGCGTACCGCTACGGTCAAGAAAATTCCAGAACTTTACCATCAATGCGATTTTTTTTATAATTATCTTTTTTTCAGAAATACATCAACTAAAAGAACATGGATAAAGCGGACCAAAAGGAAAATGCAGAACACCAAGGTAAGCTTAGAACAAAAAAAAATTTTGTATCCACCCAATTTTTAATGAAAAGTTTAAATTTTGGCATGTGACAAATAGTTTTAATAAAAAACCGGTCAAGTGCAAGTTGAACTTGCACAATTAGTGTTCCGTACGTTGATTGTTTTTAAAATAAAAATTTTTGTTAGGGTGGTATAAAATGGTCAGTGAGTTCACAGAACAACACCCCAAATGAGTTTTCAACAAAGTTTGTTTCCAATCTTTACTGAAAACTGGTGACCTTGAAATTTTGTTTTTCCTATATACCAAATAAATTATTAAAGATAATTAACTCGTGATAATTTTCGTTCAATCTATACCCCGTGGAGAATATTCCAGAATTTTTTCAAAATTTTTTGATCAGTACTTTTCGAGATAAGGTAGGGGACAGCGATATTTTAAAAGTAATACGAAGAAAAGTGTGCGCAAGTATTACATTACATATATATTTTTTACTCGTGTTTTCACAAGCTTTCATTTGACACCACACTCGATGACCTAGTAAAAAAAAAAATTTTTTCACTTCCGATTTCACCCCTCAAAACGAACCCCTTAAGTCAAAATTTATGTTACGGTGGTATAAAATGATCAATGACTTCACAAAACACACCCCAAATGAGTTTTCAACAAAGTTTGTTTCCAATCTTTACTGAAATCTGATGACCTTGAAATTTTTGTTTTTTTTATATACCATATATATTATTAAAGGTAATTCACTCGTGATAATTTTCGTTCAATCTACACCCCGTCGAGAATATTCCAAAATTTTTACGAAATTTTTTGATAAGTACTTTTCGAGATAAGGCGGGTGGACAGCGATTTTTCACTTCCGACTTCACCCCCCAAAACTAACCCCTTAAGTCAAAATTTAATTCTCAAAACTACATGGCTCTGATGAGGCCATCAATTCCTATATTACTACCAAATTTCACCTTTCTATGTCAAATAGTTTCGGAGAAAATCGGGTGTGACAGACAGACAGACAGACAGACACCGAAGTGATCTTATAAGTGTTCCGTACGGAACACTAAAAATGGTGTAAAATATATTTAATTTAAATGCAAAACTTGAAGAAAATGGAATTACATGTTTATAGATAGATTTTAAATGGGTGTTTCGCTTAATAATGTCGATTTTGCTAAGAGATGGCGTTACTAATCCACTTGTTGGTATAGGCTGGTGACATCTATGGCGTTTTGGAAGGTAAACATACGCCATCAAAAGCCAGTTCGTTATTAGTTGTTATTGTGCGAAAAACATAGCTGTGAATATGTCATGCTTCGTACCAGAAAAAACGTTTTGCGGGGAAGTTTAATAACCTTCTTTTATTTAACTGCTGAGAGTTATCGATTGTTAGTTGAAGCTTATGGGGAACATGATCCAACCCAAAAAACTTGGGTAGACCTAAGCCAGCCTTCAACATCACAACCAGTGAGCAATAAACAGGGAATGAAAGCTTTGCTGTGTATTTGGTGGGATAGCTGTGTATTACGAACTGCTGAAACCTGGTGAGACGATTTCTTGCGATCGATACCGACAACAATTGATAAAGTTGAACCGAGCGTTGAAGGAAAAACGACCAGAATACGCCCAAAGACACGATAAAGTAATTTTTCAAGATAAGAGTGCTCGACCCCATGTTGCAAAAACTATTAGGAAAGCATCAAATGGAACGTTCTACCCAACCCGCCGTATTCACCGGACTTAGCCCCTTCAGACTACCACTTATTTCAATCAATTCAGCACGGACTTTCAGAACAACACTTATATTCTTACGAAGAAGTGAAAATTTGGCTTGATGAATGGATTGCCTCAAAAGATGAAAAGTTCTTCTGGTGATGAATCCATTCTTTGACAGAAAGATGGGAAAAAACTTATAGCTAACGATGGCCAATACTTTGATTATTAAGGTAATTCTGTTTGGGATGGAAATAAACGCTTAAATGTTGCGAAAAAATCGACATTATTAACTGAAACACCTATTAGATAATAATATATTTCAATGTTGAATAGTAGAATCAATGAAAGAACTTGGCTAGATGATGTACCAACACCTGAAGAAAACTGGAGAATTAATACATGCGTTCAGAGCGTCGTCGGTTTTTTATTTCTCTCAATGCAATCTATCGGATAAATATTGAATTGAGACTGAAGTCTTGCTAGTTGTTGGTCAAGTTGGACATTTTTCAATCCATCCACGTACAAATGAGAGGGAAATATGATATTTGAAGTTTCATTATGTTATATTATTTTATTTCCAGACAATCAATTTACATTTTACCAAGAAAATATTTACTGTAATATCTAAAACACCTTCGTTCACTTTAATTATTGAGACAGGTCGATTGGTCGTCAACAGATTGCACTACATAAAAAAATATATGTTTTAGGCCAGTAAGGTATCTAGGCGAGTTAAAACCTGGCGGTGCTTCATAGATAAAAACCAATAAATAAGGATCCCATGTGTTTGGAATAACGGTAACCTTATTTTCATTTTCAATAATATAAAGTCACACAATTACTATTTTGATGATTCTGCTCAAAATTACAGTAACCTTATTTTCATTTTCAATAATATAGTCACACAATTACTATTTTTATGATTCTGCTCAAAATTACAATTTCGTGCTTATAATGACCTTAATTTTCTAAGCCATAAACACGTTTTTTTATTGTCTCTCTCGTTCAAGTAGACTATTTCTAAGTGTTAACGTGTATTTCCTATAATCCAGTCAATTGAGCATTCAACCGTGTATTTTGGGTAAGATTCGATTTTTTTTTATCATGTGTGGGGTCCAACGTAAGGTTAAATTTAAGTTTTCGGAGTCATGGTGGACCTATTTGGCCACTATACTGAAAACAGAATATATCTCGATCACCGTAAGTCTAACAAAAATATTGTAAAGAACTTTTTTGTAGACTATATAACAATTTATAACTTTTTTTAATAACTTTTTATTGTTACTTCAATAATTAAGAAGTTATAAATAAAAATTAATCAAAATTTAAGGATTGAAAAACAATTGTTGTTAATAACTTTTCTCTATTAATTAAAAAACCGGTCAAGTGCAACTTGAACTTGCACAATTAGTGTTCTGTACGTTGATTGTTTTTAAAATAAAAATTTTTGTTAGGGTGGTATAAAACGATCAGTGACTTCACAAAACACATCCCAAATGAGTTTTCAACAAAGTTTGTTTCCAATCTTTACTGAAAACTGGTGACCTTGAAATTTTGTTTTTTTTTTTTTATATACCAAATAAATTATTAAAGGTAATGCACTCGTGATAATTTTCGTTCAATCTATACCCCGTGGAGAATATTCCAGACTTTTTTCAAAATTTTTTGATCAGTACTTTTCGAGATAAGGTAGGAGACAGCGATTTTTTAAAAGTAATACGAAGAAAAGTGTGCGCAAGTATTACATTATATATATATATATATATATATATATATATATATATATATATATATATATATATATATATATATATACATATATATATTTTACTCGTGTTTTCACAAGCTTTCATTTGACACCACACTCGATGACCTAGTAAAAAAAATTTTTTTTCACTTTCGATTTCACCCCTCAAAACAAACCCCTTAAGTCAAAATTTATGTTACGGTGGTATAAAATGATCAGTGACTTCACAAAACACACCCCAAATGAGTTTTCAACAAAGTTTGTTTCCAATCTTTACTGAAATCTGATGACCTTGAAATTTTTTTTTTTTTTATATACCATATAAATTATTAAAGGTAATGCACTCGTGATAATTTTCGTTCAATCTACACCCCGTGGAGAATATTCCAGAATTTTTTCGAAATTTTTTGATAAGTAGTTTTCGAGATAAGACCCGGGACAGCGATTTTTCGCTAATTTTTAAAAATAATACAAAGAAAAGGGCGCGCAAGTATAATATTACATATATATTTTTTACTCGTGTTTTCACAAGCTTTCATTTGACACCACATTCGATGACCTAATAAAAGAATTTTTTTTTCACTTGCGACTTCACCCCCTAAAACTAACCCCTTAAGTCAAAATTTAATTCTCAAAACTACATGGCTCTGATGAGGCCATCAATTCCTATATTATTACCAAATTTCACCTTTCTATGTCAAATAGTTTCGGAGAAAATCGGGTGTGACAGACAGACAGACAGACAGACAGACAGACACCGAAGTGATCTTATAAGTGTTCCGTACGGAACACTAAAAATATGCATCAGACCTTTTTTATAAAGAATTTTATAACGAAAAATTTGACCTGCTATTCTTCATGATTCTGACTATTTTTATGGGTGTTTTAACGCTGCAAGGGGTAGAAGGTCAAAGGTAAGTGAGGTATATAAGCACAAAAAAAATAATTGTTCCTTTATTTTTACATACATATTATTTATATTATATATTTTTTTAATTAGTATATTTTTTAATAATAACAGATTATCTTTAATTAATATGTAATTAAATTTTTATTAATTTATAATTTTTTTATCATTGTTATACAGTGAAGTCCGTTTATAAGGAACTCCAAAAAATCACTAAAAATGGCTCGCTATATCCGGAGTTCGTTACAAACATTAAGCAAAATCTAATATCATTTTTTAATACTTTTTTATTTAGATTAGGCCCTAATGCTTAGAAAAGCGAATGATAATAATTATTAAATTAAAAGAAAACGCTCAAAGGAAAATAAAACAAGTCACACCAAAGTTATTATTATGCATGTTGGTACATATACGAGTATAAACGAAAACATTAAAGTACATAGTTTATACAATAAAATCAGTAATTTTCGTTCGTACAATTTTACTTGAAAAAGAAATGGCGTTTATATAATTGTCAAGGTCACGAAAACCACTCCATATATGTTCAGGAACTTTACGAGATTCGAAAAAATTGCGAGTTTCAGTCATTTTCTTAGTTATTTCTGAACTAGATGGAACATAAACATTATCTCCTTTTTCAAGCTCGTCATTATCGCTTAAAACCTTTCCAGAAGTCACTGATGTCACAATTTGATCATCAGTTAATATTTCTCTCGTCATTAATTCATTATCAACACATACATATTCTTCGAAATTAAAGTGATTAAACATCTTTTTAATCTCGATTTCCACTTTACTTTTTTGAATGTCAGCATCGTAAACAAATTCTAGACAATCAGTAGGATCTTCTCGTTGTTTTTCAATCCACTGAGGCAACGATAGCTCATCACCTGAGTCATATATCTACATTCCTTCTTTAAAAATCCGCCATCCTTAAAACAGTTTGCAATGGTTTCTCTACTGACTCTTTGCCAAGCCATAAGAATAAAGTTTATAGCGTCCAAGAGAGTTACAGAAAATATGTTACTTTTATCGATAGTCTCTGACATTTTCATAAATAAAATCTTTCTATAATGACATTTTAAAGAATCTATCACACCTTGATCCATTGGTTGGAGCTTTGCACTTGTGTTTGGAGACATAAAAACCAATTTTATTTGCTGTAGATCAACTTCAGGGTGCGCTGGAGAGTTGTCAATCAAAAGTAATATTTCTCTGTTTGTCGCATTCGATCAGTTCGTTTTTAAAAATTTGTGATGTCATCCAGGTTTTGCTGTTTGATTTCTACTTTACTGGTAAATGTCTGTTTTTAAAACAGCTGGGACTGGCGGACTTTCCTATCACCAACAATTTTATTTTCTCTCTTCCAGACATAATTGCAGTTACTAACACAGTAGTCCTTACTTTTTATAATTTTCCACCAGCACAATTCTCTCCGACAAACTTTAATGTCTTATCAGACGTCATCTTGTAAAACAAACCCGTTTCATCCGCATTAAAAATGTCCACATATTCATAACTTTCTCCAATTTCCGCCCAAACATTGGCCAATCACTTTTTTTTTATCGGTCTAGCACACGTGCTGCAGGGAAGTCCCTAAAGCGCTCCAGGAGCGGCATGAGTGCGGAAAAAGCGATTCACGTTGTTCTTGAATCGCTGTAAATTGTACTCGGTGGGAAACACAGCGCTGGGCAAATTATTCCAAAGGGATGACGTTCTCCATATAAAAGACTGCTTGAAAAGCGTTGTACGCGGAGTAACAAGCTGAACCTCATACGGATGTGAAGCACCAGCGCGACGTGTATTTCTAACATGCACCGCTTTGGGAGGAATTAAGCGGGCTACCTACTTCGAACACTTTCCATGAAAATACTTGTAGAACAGACTCAAGTCGCCAACCGTTCTTCGATGTTCCAGCGAATCAAGGCCGCCGGTCAATTCCGGGTCCCCAATCAGACGGACCGCTCTTCTCTGAACAGAATCCAACAAATGCAGTGTATGTTTGAGAGCGGAGCCCCAAACGTGGGAGCAGTATTCCATAGTTGGTCGAATTTGGGCTTTGTAAAGAATTAACAGTTTTTGTGGGGTGTAAAGCTTTCTGGTTCTAAATAATATTCCCAACTTTTGAGAAGCTCTTCTTGCTATGCCTGCAACATGTTCATGCCAGGACATATTTGCTCCCAAACTAACGCCCAACAAATTGAGCGACGATGCTAGGGGAATGGAGTGACCTGACATAACTATGTTGGGTTCAGCAACGTTAACTTTTTTAGATAAAACTGCCGCCTGGGTTTTTGTAGCGTTAAATTCCACTTGGTTACTGTCACCCCAAGATAGAATTTCTTCCGGGTCTTTGTTAAGTTGAACGACCTCCTGCTGTCTGCGGATATTCGCCTGAGCAGCCGATGTCCGAGCGTTCAAGGAGAATGAAGAGACAAGCGTACTGTCATCTGCAAAGCTGTAGATTGGATTCCCAGTCTTTTCCAGCAGATCGTTAATGTAAATGAGAAAGAGAACAGGAGCCCTGGGGCACACCGGCGTTGATAGTGAGGGTGTTAGAAAGAAATCCGTCGACCGCCACTAGTAAAGAACGCTCTCTGACGAAACATAAGAGCCACAAACAGAACCTTTCAGACATACCATAAGAGCGTAACTTAGCCAACAGTCCATCGTGCCAAACACGGTCGAATGCCTTGGATATGTCAAGAGCAACCGCTCGAGATTCTCCAAAGTGTTCAATTGCGTTGTTCCAAACATGTGTTACATAAGTCAGAAGATCTCCTCTTGATCTATGTTTACGAAAACCATATTGGTGATCGCTGATAATATTGAATCGTTCAAGATATTTTAGAAGATGCTCATTGATAACCTTTTCCATGATTTTCGATATTATTGAAAGCAGTGCAACTGGTCGGTAGTTATTTGGCAAGGTCTTCTTGCCTTTTTTACGTATCGGCTGAACCGTGGCACATTTCCAGCAGGACGGAAATATTCCCTTTCTGTAGGATAGGTTAAAAAGTCTACAGAAAACTGGTGTTAGTTCCCTTGCACAGTTTTTGAGAACTATGGCAGGTATTCCGTCAGCGCCAGAAGCCTTCTTGGTGTCTAGCTTCATTAAAATACGGTTTATGATGCGCTGTCTGAAGACAACATCGGGCATTCCTGACTGCAATATGGAAATAGTAGGTGGTGTTTTTTCCTTGGAAATCGACAGTAGAATGTGAAGCAAAGAATCAGCCAACAAGTTCGCTCTCTCAACAGGTGTAGTCGCAATGGAATTATCTGGCCGTGTGAGTGGTGGTATGGTGGATTTGGTAAAATTTTGACTAACTGTCTTAGCGACTGCCCAAAAGGACCTGGAATTGTTGGGACAAGCGAGAATTTTGTTTCTAATTTGTTGATTGTGTGCCTCCTTGGTTTCGTCGATAATTCTCTTGCATCTGTTCCGGGCACGAACAAAGATGTTACGATTTACGGTGTTAGGATTTTCACGGCATTGTCGGTAGGCAATATGTTTAGAAGCAACAGCTTCTTTGCATTTTCGGTCGAACCAAGGCTTGCCGTTGGAAGAGCATTTCTTCGAAAAAGGGATGTAAACTTCCATACCAGCCAAAATAACATCGGAGACCTCCCTGGCGCAGTCAGATGGGTTATCGGATCGAAAACGAACGTCCATCCAAGGGAAAGTTCGAAAGTATTCCATGAGATCTTCCCATTTAGCAGATTTGTAGTGCCAAATCTTGCGCGGTCTAGGTGTCTCTCTGTCACTGATTGGCAGGATACTCGATGTTGAAAGCAGTTTATGGTCGGAAGAACCTAACGGCGGATTTACGGTGACCGTGTAAATCTCCGGATTGGTGGTTAAAAACAGATCAAGAAGACTGACGAACTCCCCGTCTCGATCAGGGATCCGTGTTGGTTCGTCAATAAGCTGAGTTAAGCCATAACTGATTGAGAATGATTCAGCTTCAGCTCATATCATCTCCTGCAGTTTCTCCTACTATCTTACCCCCACTTTTTAAGTCGTTCAATCCAATAATTAAAGTCGGTGTTCTCTTTCCTTCCCAATTCATTAGCTTTCTCTTGTAACGTATAGCCGGTTAAGGAGTCCTTTATCGAGTTGATCATGTGTAGATTCTCTTACTTTTTAGTGTTTCGTACGGAACACTTATAAGATCACTTCGGTGTCTGTCCGTCTGTCTGTCCGTCTGTCCGTCTGTCACACCCGATTTTCTCCGAAACTATTTGTCATAGAAAGTTGAAATTTGGTAGTAATATAGGAATTGATGGCCTCATCAGAGCCATGTAGTTTTGAAAGTTAAATTTTGACTTAAGGGGTTAGTTTTGGGGGGTGACATCGGAAGTGAAAAAAAAATTTTTTTACTAGGTAATCGAGTGTGGTGTCAAATGAAAGCTTGTGAAAACACGAGTAAAAAATATATATATAATGTAATACTTGCGCGCCCTTTTCTTTGTATTATTTTTAAAAAATCGCGAAAAATCGCTGTCCACCACATCTCGGAAAGTACTTATCAAAAAATTTTGAAAAAATTCTGGAATATTCTCCACGGGGTGTAGATTGAACGAAAATTATCACGATTGCATTACCTGTAATAATTTATCTGATATATAAAAAAAACAGAAATTTCAAGGTCATCAATTTTCAGTAAATATTGGAAATAAACTTTGTTGAAACTTATTTGGGGTGTATTTTGTGAAGTCACTGATCATTTTATATCACCGTAACATAAATTTTCACTTAAGGGATTCGTTTTGAGGGGTGAAATCGGAAGTGAAAAAAAAATTTTTTTACTAGATCATCGAGTGTGGTGTCAAATGAAAGCTTGTGAAAACACGAGTAAAAAATGTATATATAACGTAATACTTGCGCACACTTTTCTTCGTATTACTTTTAAAAAATCGTGAAAAATCGCTGTCCCCTACCTTATCTCGAAAAGTACTAATCAAAAAAATTTGAAAAAATCCTGGAATATTCTCCACGGGGTATAGATTGAACGAAAATTATCATTACCTTTAATAATTTATCTGGTATAGAAAAAAACCAAAATTTCAAGGTCACCAGTTTTCAGTAAAGATTGGAAATAAACTTTGTTGAAAACTTATTTGGGGTGTGTTTTGTGAAGTCACTGATCATTTTATATTACCGTAACGTAAATTTTGACTTAAGGGATTCGTTTTGAGGGGTGAAATCGGAAGTGAAAAAAAAAATTTTTTTACTAGGTCATCGAGAGTGGTGTCAAATGAAAGCTTGTGAAAACACGAGTAAAAAATATATATAATGTAATACTTGCGCACACTTTTCTTCGTATTACTTTTAAAAAATCGTGAAAAATCGCTGTCCCCTACCTTATCTCGAAAAGTACTGATCAAAAAATTTTGAAAAAATCCTGGAATATTCTCCACGGGGTATAGATTGAACGAAAATTATCATTATCTTTAATAATTTATCTGGTATAGAAAAAAACCAAAATTTCAAGGTCACCAGTTTTCAGTAAAGATTGGAAATAAACTTTGTTGAAAACTTATTTGGGGTGTGTTTTGTGAAGTCACTGATCATTTTATATTACCGTAACATAAATTTTGACTTAAGGGATTCGTTTTGAGGGGTGAAATCGGAAGTGAAAAAAAAATTTTTTTACTAGGTCATCGAGAGTGGTGTCAAATGAAAGCTTGTGAAAACACGAGTAAAAAATATATATATAATGTAATACTTGCGCACACTTTTCTTCGTATTACTTTTAAAAAATCGTGAAAAATCGCTGTCCCCTACCTTATCTCGAAAAGTACTGATCAAAAAATTTTGAAAAAATCCTGGAATATTCTCCACGGGGTATAGATTGAACGAAAATTATCATTACCTTTAATAATTTATCTGGTATAGAAAAAAAAACAAAATTTCGAGGTCACCAGTTTTCAGTAAAGATTGGAAACAAACTTTGTTGAAAACTCATTTGGGGTCTGTTTTGTGAAGTCACTGATCGATCATTTTATACCACCCTAACAAAAATTTTTATTTTAAAAACAATCAACGTACGGAACACTAATTGTGCAAGTTCAACTTGCACTTGACCGGTTTTTTACAACTAAAGTTTATTTTATTATAGATTGATAAGATTTCTTGCCTCTTCTTCCATATGGTAGAAACCGTAGATTTAGTTAAATTCAACTGTAGGCAAACATCACTTTGTTTAATTCCATTTTCTATTTTCCTTATAATATTGTTTGTCTTTTAAAGTAAACGCTTTACGTTTTTGTGTACTCATCTTAAAATAAAAAGTTAAACATTCACTTTGCCACTTTAATCAAATATGCATTAGAACCGCATAACACAACAAGTGAATTGAAAATAATACTGCTTGAACTAGCGACGAGGCCGAAACAAGAAGAATACGGGTTTCCAGCGAGTTTCGGTGAATTCTCTAGATCAAGTCGCGCGACATCAACCACAGGGAGTGGCAAGTTCGTTATAAACGGACACAAAACATCCAAATTTGCTTCGCTTTATCCGGAAGTTCGTTATAGCCGAGTTCGTTATAACCGATAAAAATTTGCATTGGCTTTATGGAAGTTTTTCGTGTATTATAAAATAGTTCGTTTAAACTGGAAATTCTCTATAAACGAGTTCGTTATAAGCAGACTTCACTGTATTTTATTTTTATTATATAAATTAATATAATATAATTAATAATTAAATAATAATAATTATGTTTTATAACATACTAACGTGTTATTATATGTTTTATTTAAATGTTATATTTGCATTGAACTTTTTCAATACCACCTGTGAAGTTCAGTTTTAGGCACGTTTTTTTTATGTAGTGTGCCCTGTAGGTCTAACCCACGAATCTTTAATTACGTAAGTTTTGGTCTTTTCGAAGGTCCAAATTGTGGGTTGAGGTTGTCTTCTTGGACAATATCAGTGCAAATTTCTGTCTCTTCGTCAGCGGAAATTTCTATTTCTTTATCGAGAGAAATCTTATCCAGGAACGATGGCAGCATCGAAGGACAATCATCTTCAATTTTTGCATCGTGAAGTAATTCAGAAATGTATACTCCATTTCGCTTTGTCCACTGCAATGCTGTGCAAGTAGTTTTATTCGAAAAAAATTACTTGCTTCCCATTTATATTTTGTTTACAATATTTTTATTTCATTACAAATGTTTGACGATTTCATATTCGAATGACAGATTTCAGCTTTTGTGCAGATGTAAGTGTTAGAAAGAAGAAACGTAACAGAAAAGGATAACATAATACCGGAAGGTTGCAAAGTATTAGAATTTGGATGAATTGTCTTTTTGTCAACCGAATACGGCGTAATATTTTATAAAAATAGTAATTAATTATCTACTAAAAGATCTTTTTTGTATCGAACCAAATAACACTGTCTAACAGTTTGAAATGTGGGCAAACGTGTAAATTCATACGATGAGTAATAAACCGACAAAACTATAGGTTAGTTACAAGGCTTCTATTTAGCAGTCTGTCGGCGCTTTTTGAAGGTCAAGATTACACAAGCATTACATTAATAATTACAGGGTGAGTCAACGATAGAGTAAAGTTCATTATCTCATTTGTTTCGGGAATGACGAAAAAATATTAAAAACAATGGTTTTAGGAAATGTTAAGGTTTCTAATTTATTTTTAAATTCTGCGTAAAATTTTATAACTTTTTAGTGTTCCGTACGGAACACTTATAAGATCACTTCGGTGTCTGTCTGTCTGTCTGTCTGTCTGTCTGTCACACCCGATTTTCTCGGAAATTGTTTGACATAGAAAGGTGAAATTTGGTAATAATATAGGAATTGATGGCCTCATCAGAGCCATGTAGTTTTGAGAATTAAATTTTGACTTAAGGGGTTAGTTTTGGGGGGTGAAGTCGGAAGTGAAAAAAAAATTTTTTTACTAGGTCATCGAGTGTGGTGTCAAATGAAAGCTTGTGAAAACACGAGTAAAAAATATATATATAATAATATTATACTTGCTCGCACTTTTCTTTGTATTATTTTTAAAACTTCGCGAAAAATCGCTGTCCCGGGCCTTATCTCGAAAAGTACTTATCAAAAAATTTCGAAAAAATTCTGGAATATTCTCCACGGGGTGTAGATTGAACGAAAATTATCACGAGCGCATTACCTTTAATAATTTATATGGTATATAAAAAAAACAAAAATTTCAAGGTCATCAGATTTCAGTAAAGATTGGACACAAACTTTGTTGAAAACTCATTTGGGGTGTGTTTTGTGAAGTCACTGATCATTTTATACCACCGTAACATAAATTTTGACTTAAGAGGTTCGTTTTGAGGGGTGAAATCGGAAGTGAAAAAAAATTTTTTTTACTAGGTCATCGAGTGTGGTGTCAAATGAAAGCTTGTGAAAACACGAGTAATATATATATATATATATATATATATATATATATATATATATATATATATATAATAATGTAATACTTGCGCACACTTTTCTTCGTATTACTTTTAAAAAATCGCTGTCCCCTACCTTATCTCGAAAAATACTGATCAAAAAATTTTGAAAAAATTCTGGAATATTCTCCACGGGGTATAGATTGAACGAAAATTATCACGAGTGCATTACCTTTAATAATTTATTTGGTGTATAAAAAAAAACAAAATTTCAAGGTCACCAGTTTTCAGTAAAGATTGGAAACAAACTTTGTTGAAAATTCATTTGAGGTGTGTTTTGTGAAGTCAGTGATCACTTTATACCACCCTAACAAAAATTTTTATTTTAAAAACAATCAACGTACGGAACACTAATTGTGCAAGTTCAACTTACACTTGACCGGTTTTTTATTAATAATGTTATATACCTAGACCTAGTAGTTTTTGTAATATTTCAATTTTTTAAAAAAATTCTAGTTTTCAGTTTTGTAAAAAATTGCCAGTAGCTCCATTGTTTCTGAAGGTGAAATACTCATAACTGGTACGAGCGTTCTATAGAGATGAAAAAAAAAAGGTATATGTAAAGAAATTTGAGTTAGATGCTACAGGGTGTCCAAAATAAATTTATACATTTCGTCTATTTTGAATTGAAAAATGTCAAATTTTTTAAATGGCACGCCCTGTGTATTATTATTTTTTATGATAGATTTTACAAAACCCTCCAACTTTTATTAAGTATGTCATATACCTATTTCTAATAGTTTTCGATTTATTTCGAATTTTTCAATTTTCACCCTTGCTTTTAAGACACTTAACGCTATAACATCATAGTTGCCAAGACAAAACAAAAATGTAGGCATCGTAAAATTTTGACATGTCTATTAAGCAAATAAAAATAGTTTAATTTGTTGTAGTAAGTGACGTATAAAGGTAATAGTTATGGATTTTCCTAAAAATGAATCAACTGATATGGTTCATATACTGGGCGAAGCGGAAAAAAATTGTCTCTTGGCAGTAAGGCTTTACGGAGCGAAGGAAGGAAGAAAATCTTTTCAGTGCTTAATAGAACGGTTTGAGGGTAGTGGTAGCGTTGAGTATAGGAAACGGAAAGTAGTAAACCAGAATGCTACCAATGAGGGAAAAGAAATGGAGATTTTACTTTATGTTGAAGATAATCACCAGGTCAGCAGCCGTCAACTAGCTGACTTATCTGACACATCCCAATCTACGGCTAACTGCACCACGAGAAAATACAAGTATCATCCCTTTTATATGGAACTACACCAAGAACTTCAAGACCGTTATTTTGAACGACGAGTAAACTTTTGTATCACCATGAATGGAGCAATAGAGGCCGATCCAAATTTTTATCCAAAATAATGTTTTCTGATGAAGCTACTTTTCGCAGTAATGGAGCAGCTAACAGCCATAACATGCATTATTATTCAACAGTTAATCCATTTTAGGTCCGGGAAGTTCAAAACCAAAACCATTGGTCGTTTAATGTATGGTGTGGAATATTAAATTTTCGAATTATTGGTTCATATTTTTTCCGTGAACCGCCTAACGGGCCTAGATATCTAAATTTTTTGCAAAACGAATTACCTAGCTTCATGAAGAAGTTAATAACTTTGAAAGGGAGCAAATGTGGATTCAACAAGATGGAGCTCCTGCTCATTACCACCGGGACGTTCGGGAATTTTTGAACGATCGTTACCCACAAAAATGGATCGGTAGGGATGGATTCATTCAGTGGCCCCCTCTATCACTTGACTTAACACCTTTAAACTTCTTTTTGTGGGGCTACATCAAGGGTCGTGTGTATGTGAATCCCCCTACAACACCAGTGGATATGGAAAATAAGATACGGGATGCGTGCAGGACAATAACGCCCTTTATGCTAAGGAAAGTGAAGGAAAATATAATAAAAGGACTAAACATGTGTATTCAAGTAGACGGGCCTATTTTTGAACATTTATTACGTCATAATAATTAATCATTAGATAAGTTAAACTATAATAAAGTTATTATTAACTATTTGTTTATGTTTTCACCATAGAGTAAGTGTATTAAAAACAAGGGAAAAAATTGAAAAATTCAAAATAAATCGAAAACTATTAGAAATAGGTATATGACATACTCAATAAAAGTTGGAGGGTTTTGTAAAGTCTATCAGAAAAAATAACAATGTACAGGGTGTGCCATTAAAAAAAATTGAGATTTTTCATTTTAAACTATTCGAAATGCATAAATTTATTTTGAACACTCTGTAGCATCTAACTCAAATTTCTTCTCATATATCTTTTTTTCATCTCTATAGAACGCTCGTACCAATTATGAGTATTCCACCTTCAGAGAGAATGGCACTACTGGGAATTTTTTACAAAACTGAAAACTAGTATTTTTTTTTTAAAAAATTGAAATATTAGAAAAACCACTAGGTTTAGGTACATAATATTATTAATAAAAAAAACCGGTCAAGTGCAAGTTGAACTTGCACAATTAGTGTTCCGTACGTTGATTGTTTTTAAAATAAAAAATTTTTGTTAGGGTGGTATAAAATGATCAGTGACTTCACAAAACAGACCCCAAATGAGTTTTCAACAAAGTTTGTTTCTAATCTTTACTGAAAACTGATGACCTCGAAATTTTGTTTTTTTTTCTATACCAGATAAATTATTAAAGGTAATGATAATTTTCGTTCAATCTATACCCCGTGGAGAATATTTCAGGATTTTTTCAAAATTTTTTGGTCAGTACTTTTCGAGATAAGATAGAGGACAGCGAAGTAGATAGGGCTATGACAGTACGAGATATTTTTCCCATGTTATTTCTTATGGAGCCTCATTCTGCATTTTTGTAACCATTTCAAGGTCATCCAGGAAGCGCATGTGCGAGGTAGGGTTGACGTTGTTGACAGTTGAGACAGTGTTCCCGGAAACGCATGTGTGAATTATTTAATTTGTTTATTTTATTTGTTTATTTTGTTTATATGTTATAATGATAGATGTTAGTCAATGATTGTTGACAGCTGAGACGGTGTTGCCCAGTTCGATGACGTCATATTGATATAGTGATGCCAAACCTATGAATACGCGTGAAGTTAGGTATTATCACGATAGATGTCAGTCAACGGCGGTTTTCAGTTGTTGGCGGCCAGAGGAAATTTTAATATAATTAAAAAAAATCAGGTCTAGACCAGGATATGAACCTTCGTATCTTCGGTTTCAATACTACAAAACCAGCGGCTTTACCACTGAGCCAAATAGGTTTCGTACGAGATAGTTTAATAATTGGGATGACATAAAAAAAGATGTGACTAGAGAAGTTGGTAAAAGGTGTCCAAAAGGTCCTTATATGACGTCATCAGATATTTCGAGAATTGAAACAAAGAAGAGAGGAATTGACCAATCAACGAGCGAGTTTGTCGCGATGCCCTAATATGGTCATGTGAGATTTCGGAAAAAATTGTGCTCTGTGCATGAATTGTTTGTTGTTATGAAGATGATGGGGTAAATTAGGTCAAAAAGTCCTTATTTCGAAAAAGGGGTCGTTTTTTAGCTCAAGCATGCAGCGTCAACGGCGCGCCGCCGGAAACCCGATTCGAATACTTTCCTTGTCTTATTCACATGTAAATAGGGTATTGCGTTCTTTGTCAGCGTAAATTGATTTTTTACATATTATTCATACTTCATAAGGGCGGTAAAATTCGGAAATTTTTTGGAATGAAAATTTTTGCGAGGCAGGGTGTTTTTTGGTGGTGGGGGGTGTTAAAACGCACAATTGTGCAATAAAAATTTTTTCGCCCCTTGTAAAAAGTCACCCCGTCCGCCGGCAGCTCGTCGTTGACGCTGCATGCTTGAGATCACATACATCAAGAGACGATCCACGGCGCGCAGCCGGCGAAAACCCACTTCTAATGCTTTCCTTGTCTTATTCATGTGTAAATAGGGTATTGCGTTCTTTGGCAGCGTAAAATTGATTTTTAATATGTAAATATATGTTATAAACTTGAGATGGTTAACGGCGCACTGTCGGAAGTTCGCTTCGAATGCTTTCTTTGTCAGCGTAAATTAATTTTTAATATGTATAGGTATATGATCAGAATTCGAACCTTTATTTCTCGTACTACAAATTTTGCATCTATGTCACAGATCCACAGAGACTTCTTCGAAGCGAGTGTTAGTAAAGTTATCACATAAAAATATTAAGGTTATGATAAAAGGGTCTTTGTGATCTGAGTGGTGGTCCTTTTGGCATCGTCGTTTACGGCGCAAGCGCACCGAGACAGGTCCGGGTCCTTATTTCCAAAAAGGGGTGTTTTTTAGGGGGATGATTTTTAGGGGTAGTTTTGATATGGTGTAAAAAAGGCAAAAAATAAAATTTTTCTGTACGAGGGTAATTTATCCTATTTTTATTTAAATTATTTAAATGAAAAAAAAAAGTCCAGGTTCACTTAGCCAGAATACGAACCGTCGACCCTTGCGATAGAGTTCCGTTGTATTAACATTTACACTATTGAAGCTTTCGTGAAATAAAGTATAAATGAAAGGTATATATAAAAAAAGAATTGTGTATTGGATAAGACTAGAATGAGTTGTAGAAGTTGGGAAAACCGTTGTATATTATAAAGTTTAGAAAAAATAAACGTGTAAATTGCTTTCTTTGTCAGCGTAAAATTGATATGTAAGGTTACGAAAAGCGTTGGCGTTGTTTAAAAATTCCTTAGGAAGAATAATTTAAATTTTTCTAAAAAAGAATTTTCAAAAAATGCATAAATCCGAACCCGCATTACTTAAACGATTCACACAGACTCTGCTTTTTAAACCCTTTTAAAATATCAATTTAAAAAAAAAAATACCTATATGTTTTAATAGTCTTCCTTTGTTTTAAATAATCTACTTACCAAGTCAGTAACCCGTACAACCTCCGTTGAAAACAAATCTAACACTTTTTTCCGGCAGCTGCTGTTGTCGGCGTTTCACATCACACTAATGAACTAAGCGCTGATGGCTGCACTAAATCATAAAATAGGTTGACGTCATCAGATATTTCGAGAATTGAAACAAAAGAAGAGAGGAATTAACCAACCAATCATCGCGCGCGCGTTGCCAGACCGGACCTGTCTCGGTGCCCAGACCGGACCTGTATCTGATGACGTCACATGCGGCGTTGCCAGACCGGACCTGTCTCGGTGCCCAGACCGGACCTATATCTGATGACGTCACATGACCATATTAGGGCATCGCGACAAACTCGTTCGCTGATTGGTTAATTCCTCTCTTCTTTGTTTCAATTCTCGAAATATCTGATGACGTCAACCTATTTTATGATTTAGTGCAGCCATCAGCGCTTAGTTCATTAGTGTGATGTGAAACGCCTACAACAGCAGCTGCAGGTACAAGTAGTGTGATGTGATACATTATAACCCCACTTTTTGATGAAGAAGAAAAAGTCTTCATCTAAGGCCGACTCGCGTTGCCAGACCTGACCTGCCACGGTGACTTGCGCCGTAAACGACGATGCCAAAAGGGCCTTATCAGCGGTAGAATCCGCCTTGCGTATCTAGGTAAATTACCCACGTACAGAAAAATTTTATTTTTGCCTTTTTTACACCATACCAAAACTACCCCTAAAAATCATCCCCCTAAAAAACCACCCCTTTTTGAAAATAAGGACTTTTTGACCTAATCTACCCCTCATCTTCATAACAACAAACAATTCATGCACCGAGCACCATTTTTTCCGAGATCTGATGACACCTATCGAGGTGCCTTGCGCCGTAAAACCGCTGTGATTCTCTACCCGCCCAAGAAACGGTGTTGCCAGTTGTGATCTGAGTGGTGGCCCTTTTGGCATCGTCGTTTACGGCGCACAGAGCACCATTTTTTTCCGAGATCTGATGACGTCACATGACCATATTAGGGCATCGCGACAAACTCGCTCGCTGATTGGTCAATTCCTCTCTTCTTTGTTTCAATTCTCGAAATATCTGATGACGTCAACCTATGTTATGATTTAGTGCAGCTATCAGCGCTTAGTTCATTAGTGTGATGTGAAACGCCGACAACAGCAGCTGCAGGAAAAAAGCGTTAGATTTGTTTTCAACGGAGGTTGTACGGGTTACTGACTTGGTAAGTAGATTATTTAAAACAAAGGAAGACTATTAAAACATATAGGTATTTTTTTTTTTTAAATTGATATTTTAAAAGGGTTTAAAAAGCAGAGTCTGTGTGAATCGTTTAAGTAATGCGGGTTCCGATTTATGCATTTTTTGAAAATTCTTTTTTAGAAAAATTTAAATTATTCTTCCTAAGGAATTTTTAAACAACGCCAACGCTTTTCGTAACCTTACATATCAATTTTACGCTGACAAAGAAAGCAATAGCCTATTTACACGTTTATTTTTTTTAAACTTTATAATATACAACGGTTTTCCCAACTTCTACAACTCATTCTAGTCTTATCCAATACACAATTCTTTTTTTTATCTATACCTTTCATTTATACTTTATTTCACGAAAGCTTCAATAGTGTAAATGCTAATACAACGGAACTCTATCGCAAGGGTCGACGGTTCGTATTCTGGCTAAGTGAACCTGGACTTTTTTTTTTCATTTAAATAATTTACCAAAAATAGGTTAAATTACCCTCGTACAGAAAAATTATATTTTTTGCCTTTTTTACACCATATCAAAACTACCCCTAAAAATCATCCCCCTAAAAAACACCCCTTTTTGGAAATAAGGACCCGGACCTGTCTCGGTGCGCTTGCGCCGTAAACGACGATGCCAAAAGGACCACCACTCAGATCACAAAGACCCTTTTATCATAACCTTAATATTTTATGTGATAACTTTACTAACACTCGCTTAGAAGAAGTCTCTGTGGATCTGTGACATAGATGCAAAATTTGTAGTACGAGAAATAAAGGTTCGAATTCTGATCATATACCTATACATATTAAAAATTAATTTACGCTGACAAAGAAAGCATTCGAAGCGAACTTCCGACAGTGCGCCGTTAACCATCTCAAGTTTATAACATATATTTACATATTAAAAATCAATTTTACGCTGCCAAAGAACGCAATACCCTATTTACACATGAATAAGACAAGGAAAGCATTCGAAGTGGGTTTCCGCCGGCTGCGCGCCGTGGATCGTCTCTTGATGTATGTGATCTCAAGCATGCAGCGTCAACGACGCGCTGCCGGCGGACGGGGTGACTTTTTACAAGGGTCGAAAAAATTTTTATTGCACAATTGTGCGTTTTAACACCCCCCACCACCAAAAAACACCCTGCCTCGCAAAAATTTTCATTCCAAAAAATTTCCGAATTTTACCGTCCTTATGAAGTATGAATAATATGTAAAAAATCAATTTACGCTGACAAAGAACGCAATACCCTATTTACATATATTACCCTATTTATATATAATAAGGACTTTTTGACCTAATTTACCCCATCATCTTCATAACAACAAACAATTCATGCACAGAGCACAATTTTTTTTCCGAAATCTCACATGACCATATTAGGGCATCGCGACAAACTCGCTCGTTGATTGGTCAATTCCTCTCTTCTTTGTTTCAATTCTCGAAATATCTGATGAAGTCATATAAGGACCTTTTGGACACCTTTTACCAACTTCTCTAGTCACATCTTTTTTTATGTCATCCCAATTATTAAACTATCTCGTACGAAACCTATTTGGCTCAGTGGTAAAGCCGCTGGTTTTGTAGTATTGAAACCGAAGATACGAAGGTTCATATCCTGGTCTAGACCTGACTTTTTTTTAATTATATTAAAATTTCCTCTGGCCGCCAACAACTGAAAACCGCCGTTGACTGACATCTATCGTGATAATACCTAACTTCACGCGTATTCATAGGTTTGGCATCACTGTATCAATATGACGTCATCGAACTGGCAACACCGTCTCAGCTGTCAACAGTCATTGACTGACATCTATCATTATAACATATAAACAAAATAAACAAATAAAATAAACAAATTAAATAATTCACACATGCGTTTCCGGGAACACTGTCTCAACTGTCAACAACGTCAACCTTACCTCGCACATGCGCTTCCTGGATGACCTTGAAATGGTTACAAAAATGCAGAATGAGGCTCCATAAGAAATAACATGGGAAAAATATCTCGTACTGTCATAGCCCTATCTACTATATATTGTAACCTTTGAACTTGCCCTCTTTTTAATTTCTGAGAATGAATTGAGTGAATAATGATTTTAAAAGAACTAAAGAAATTAAACAAACACTAGCTCAGTTTTCCTTGGTAGAGAAATATGGGTAAGAGATAATTGTTATACGTCTTTTTGGAATTATTTTCTATTTTTAAAAAGCTTCAGTTGTACAAATTTTGGGCACCATTCATTTTAAAATAGAAAGGATCTAACTTCAGTTAAAAAAATGAAAAAATACTGAAGTGTTTTACGGTTGTTACTACAGAGAATTAGTCTAGTACAACTTTTCTTATCCTGAAAAGAAAAATAGGTATTCAGTGAGACACTAGCTTTAATCAACAAAAAAGAAAATTTATTCCTGATTTAAAATAAAAGTTCCAACCTTTGTAGTTTTAAGAAGTACAAAAAAATTCTAGCCTAAAAGTAGTTTTTATAAATTAGAGTCCCTAAATCAGAGGTTTTACTTCTAAAACTTGACTACACCCGAAATCGAAGAGTCGTGATATTCACTTCGCGATTTATTAGTTCAAATTGCTGTTAAAACACTTATTTGCGGGAATAGATCTATTGATGTATGTTCTGGTAACTTACGGTTTTCCTACAGGCTTCTAGGCCTTCAATGGAACACAAAACCGATTTCACACTTTTGAGAAGAGCCTACTTTGGCTACTCCATTTATAAAACACACAGAGCCCACTACGGCTTTATGATAAAAAACTCGTGCTTAACTTGGCTCTCTTAGATATTGTCGTAAGCCTCTATGCGGCTCGGTGGAAGTCAACCTTCTCGGCATCATGGTGGAAATTAGCCTGGCTGCGGCTTGATGGTAAACAGCCTCGATTCGCGTCCTCCGGACCCTTAAATAAGCCGTGGGCACTCTCTCTGTAATATGGCGACGCCGGAACCAACACTCCGGATACAAACATTTGACCAATCCCGGCGTATCGATAGATTCGGTCGAAAACCCGCACAGCACACTATATAACGAGCGGCTAGGAATTTCTGATTAATATACCGCTCGATACAAAAATGAAAAGAAGTACATTATAAAGCGAAAAATCAGTAACATTATATGGTCTTAAAATCTAGGAAAAAATGAATGTTACAATATATATATATATATATATATATATATATATATATATATATATATATATATATATATATATATATATATATATATATATATATATATATATATATATATATATATATATATATATATATAATAAGTAGTATTATAACCCATGAACTGCGACCGAGGATGGCCACTGTTCATGCGTCACACCAAAGATTGGGCGTGGCCTTAGTTCTTGCAGCCCGAATTGACCTTGAGCGGTGAAGACTGACCTTGGGGAGCTGAAGAAGTGACGTACTAGCGGCAATTGACCAGTGGTTGTTGACCCTGGGGGCCTTAATTGTTACCTGTGAATAGTAGGTTGACACCTGAATTACCTTGTTTGGTGAAGAAGTAAGGTGAGCCGAAGAGGTCCAGTGGTAGTTGAAACAGTGTCCTTTTGGCAAGAGATTAGGGGGATTCGGTTCGTGTTTTATCGTAACGGTAAATGTGTGTTTTACGGTAACGTTATAGGGGTGTTTGGCAATAGAGCCGATTAGCAGGGTACCTTAACTTCATTAGAGGAGAAGTCGTGAAGGGTAATATGGGGTAAAAGTGGATCATGAGGTAATATTTGGGTGTTAAAAGGTGGTCAAAAAGGCGTTATTTGTGTATATTTTAGGTGTTAAAATTGGTAAATGTTCCCCTATTTCGTTGTATGGTGCCGTAAAGTCGGTAAAAATGTATCGTATTTAGTTGTTTGGTGCCTAAAAGTCGGTAAAAATGTGTAAGATAAGGTAAAAATGTAAACAAAATGTGTGATTTATGGTAGTTTCCTTGAATTGAAAACAAGTAAACATGTGCCTCGATAGGTCATAATATGATAAGGGAGGTTAAAAATAGCTGATAAGGAGTTGAGTAAAATGCATTGAAGTGTTGTAAAATTGGTTATATTTGGCAAAAATAGCAAAATAATAGAATGAAATGAGCTAAAATTAGTTTAAAACAACGAGTTTGGAGGAAATAGTTTGAACTCGTTGGCCTGTAATCATAGTAAAATAAATGAACCTAACTTTTTATGTAAAAGTAAAATTTTTTTCAAGTTCCTGCTGTAGAGTGGATATTATGTATGAAATGAGCCTAAATTAGTTTAATTTGGCCTTGTTGGATTGTAATAATAGTAATATATATATACATATATATATATGTTAAAATGAGATGGGCCTAGCCTAGTTTGGATTCGTTGAAATGTTTTTTTTTTTGTTTGTAACTTGTTGGTTTTCTATAGGAGAAGATGAGAGAATAAAACACAAGTATGAGCACACACAGATATAAGAAAATATATTAATAAAATTTAAAATAGTACAAAATGTTACAAAATATTAAAATTTATATTGTTGAAATAATTCATTCAAGTCATCTGTTTCCATTTCGTTCGTTGGCTTCTCTCTCATTTCCTCGTTGTTCTTTACTGGTAATATACCTTGATGGCATGTGTTTTGCACCATCCATTAATTTGAAAACCTTTTTAGCATCACATGCCAAACATCTTTCATTATACAGATCTGTTTCTCCTTTACATTTGGGACATTTTATTCGTACAATAACTGGCATTTTTAATGATAGTTTTCTCTCTTAGTTGTTGTTGTTGTTGTTTACTTTTTATAGAGTTTTTAAATTATGACAACCTATATCTAAGAGGTCTATAATAGTATTATTGGGAAGAATATGTAGGTCCCTCAGCGATGCAGGGGCTGGACCATCAAAACTTAATATTACAATAATAACCTGTATGAATGAGCTTAGCACCGTCTGATCAAATCTTGGTGACTACTACTATATATGCCTTAAAAAGGAGAAAATTTGGTATGAAATGAGCCCAAATTAGTTTAATTTGGCCTTGTTGGATTGTAATAATAGTAAAATATATATATGTTAAAATGAGATGGGCCTAGCCTAGCCTAGTTTGGATTCGTTGAAATGTTTTTTTTGTTTGTAACTTGTTGGGAGTAAAATAAAACACAAGTATGAGCAGAGATTTAAGAAAAAATATATTAATAAAATTTAAAATAGTACAAAAAAATGTTAACAAAATGTGTGATTCATGCTAGTTTCCTTTGTTGAAAATAAGGGTAAATGTAAACAAAAAGTATTATGTAATAAATTAAGGCTTTTTTTATAATGATATAAATTCTATTAATATGTTCAACCTTTCCTTGGACATCATAGCAGATACATTCATCAGGTCCTTCACGAGTCCCTGGAAGTGATCAAACACATGACACGAAATGTGTTTCTACTCTTTCTTCCCCATAATAGTCTATGGTCAGAGTTACTTGTTCTTGGTTGATATATGGTACTAAAATTTTTTTAATATCAAGACAATTTTCAATAAATATTTGTGGATAAACACCAAAATATTTCGGTAATTCTTCTATAATAAAATTAATTTTTATACAAGCTTCTTGAACATTATTATTCTTACTTATCGAAGTCATGATTAATACTAACCTATATATTGGAGAATGATTTAGAGGAAGGGTGCTACAAGCATGCAAAATTTGAAAGTAAATATTTGTGAGAGTGCTAGCATGCATGCAACTTAAAAAAAATAAAACACACAGTTTGAAAAAATGCTAATTAATTTATATATATATATTAGATATGAATACACAATTTTTTTCTGTAGATCCAAATCCGTTTTCATTTCTTTCTGTCTCTATTAGAGATGTAACTTCTTCCAGACGGGGATGGAAATTTTTTTCACATATTAATTGCGCTATTCGGTCTCCAGATTTGACGTGGAAATCTTTGGTTGAATCGTCGAATAGTAACACAAAAAGTTCTCCTCTGTAGTCTTCATCAATTACACCAGCTATATGAAAATAAAAAAAAAATTTAGTGTAAGATAATAAAAGAAAATATATTTTTAATCTTTACCTCCTACATCGATGAAGTGATTTATAGCCAATTCAGATCTGAGAGCTATACGACCATAACAATTTTTAGGCAATTCAAACTTTAGACCTGTAGAAATTTTAACTCTTCCCATAGCTGGGACAGTTATGTCATTAAGACTCTTGATATCAAATCCTGCTGCTCTTGGACTACTTTTACTTGGTGAGGAACAATTTGAGAAATTTTAAACTGTGATCTTCTTCTTGTTCACGAAGCATATTTGAAACTGTAAGACAATTAAGTCGAAAAGGACTAGATTAAGTGGCTAATATTTTTTAAATTTGATAACCCCAAGGCAGTGTATCAGTTGACAACACCTGGAAGAGCAAGTGTTTGTTATATGCTATATATATGTTAAAATGAGATGGGCCTAGCCTAGCCTAGTTTGGATTCGTTGAAATGTTTTTTTTTTTGTTTGTAACTTGTTGGTTTTCTATGGGAGATGAGAGAATAAAACACAAGTATGAGCACACACAGATATAAGAAAATATATTAATAAAATTTAAAATAGTACAAAATGTTACAAAATATTAAAATTTATATTGTTGAAATAATTCATTCAAGTCATCTGTTTCCATTTCGTTCGTTGGCTTCTCTCTCTCATTTCCTCGTTGTTCTTTACTGGTAATATACCTTGATGACATGTGTTTTGCACCATCCATTAATTTGAAAACGTACAATAACTGGCATTTTTAATGTTGTTTGCTTAGAATTACAATATTTTTATAGAGTTTTTAAATTATGACAACCTATATCTAAGAGGTCTATAATAGTATTATTGAGAAGAATATGTTTCCACCTGGTAAAAGAGTTAGTTGACACCTTTTTACCTGTGGTTTGCAGGTGTAAAAACACCTGGAAAAGCAAGTGTTTGTTATATGCTATATATATGTTAAAATGAGATGGGCCTAGCGAGAGAGAGTAAAATAAAACACAAGTATAACCACATTAAGAAATATATTAATATTACGGAAATAAGTAAAGTAAAATTTTAAATGAGCTTAGCCTAACTGAGTTTGAATAAAACTCTTTGAAAATGTATACAATGGGTTGAGGTAAATAAAGTATGTGCAAAATATTTTTTTGTTTTATCCTACAATAAGAACGAAACACTTTCAAAGTATTAATAAAATGAATTCAAAACTAGAGACAAGGTGTTCCTCTATCAAAAACTTAATAAGAACAACCTGTATGAATGAGCTTAGCCCCGTCTGATAAAATCTTCTTTACAACTACTATATAACTATGAATTGTCTAAATTATTGACTTAAGAGATAATGAGAATTTCGTTTGATACAAAAAGTACAAAATGTCTTAAAAATAGGAGTAAAAATCACAAAATCCTAATAGTATATATATGTTAATTAATATATCTTGACAATAAATTTAAACAGTTTGTTGTAAAATTCAAGATATAAAAATACTGCTCTTGTTGCTAATTCAATTATGATAAGAGATATGTTTATAATAACAAATATCTTGTGAATGGAAAAATTTGTTGGTCTGATTTAATTAGCGCTATCTTTGATTTATTTTTAAAACAAATTGCAATAATAACAGTATCTGGTGATAGAAAAAATTTTTTTCTTTAATGTATTAGCCAAAAACATTTATTTTTTAAAACAGCTCAATAGACTTACAAATAGTTTCGATAATTGATCAATAAACTTTTTACTATTATTTTTATGGTTGCAATGAATACTACATTGTACACATTGGTTTGATGTCAACAACGATGATAATTCTTCATTGACACGTCTTAATACCATACGTACGTAGAAACATTCACATGTATCGGGTCCTTCTTGAACTCCAGGATGTGACCATACACATGATACGTAATGTGTTCCTAACTTGTTTGTTGTAACTTGTTTGCAATCGATATAAGGTGTTAAATATTCTCGATAAGATATTAATCGAATCCTTGATTCACAACATGCTAATTTCTTGACAAAACTATCAATTCTTTTACAAGTATTATGTACTATATTATCTTGATTGAATAAATTCATTATATTTTATACTAACGTTCTTGTATTAATAAAATGAATTCAAAACTAGAGACAAGGTGTTCCTCTATCAAAAACTTAATAAGAACAACCTGTATGAATGAGCTTAGCCCCGTCTGATAAAATCTTCTTTACAACTACTATATAACTATGAATTGTCTAAATTATTGACTTAAGAGAAATGAGAATTTCGTTTGATACAAAAAGTACAAAATGTCTTAAAAATAGGAGTAAAAATCACAAAATCCTAATAGTATATATATGTTAATTAATATATCTTGACAATAAATTTAAACAGTTTGTTGTAAAATTCAAGATATAAAAATACTGCTCTTGTTGCTATTGTTGTTGCTAATTCAATTATGATAAGAGATATGTTTATAATAACAAATATCTTGTGAATGGAAAAATTTGTTGGTCTGATTTAATTAGCGCTATCTTTGATTTATTTTTAAAACAAATTGCAATAATAACAATATCTGGTGATTGAAAAAATTTTTTTTCTTTAATGTATTAGCCAAAAACATTTATTTTTTAAAACAGCTCAATAGACTTACGAATAGTTTCGATAATTGATCAATAAACTTTTTACTATTATTTTTATGGTTGCAATGAATACTACATTGTACACATTGGTTTGATGTCAACAACGATGATAATTCTTCATTGACACGTCTTAATACCATACGTACGTAGAAACATTCACATGTATCGGGTCCTTCTTGAACTCCAGGATGTGACCATACACATGATACGTAATGTGTTCCTAACTTGTTTGTTGTAACTTGTTTGCAATCGATATAATTTCTTGACAAAACTATCAATTCTTTTACAAGTATTATGTACTATATTATCTTGATTGAATAAATTCATTATATTTTATACTAACGTTCTTCTTCTTTGAGAAGGGTTATATATGTTGTCTTTAGTTAGTAATAGTAGTAGTCAGTATTTGATACACATAAAATCAAATAAACAATGAGTGAAGATCGTCAAAGACAACAACAACAACAACAACGAGACGAAGTATATTTAGTAACAAAAAGAAATGGAGTTTGGATTAATCGTGATGCTGTCGACTTAACACCTGGTAAATTGTTAAGTGGAGTCGGTTTATATCAAAATGGGGGATGTATAGCCTGTGGTGTTCGTGATAACGATCTGTTATATCGTTCAGTGGGTCAACAACAAAGAATCCATTCAAAATGTCATGATATCTGGAAGGCTGGTACACATGATCTTATAGATAAATATGTACAATCAATATTTCCACGACCCATTGGTGAACGAGAATACCAACAACGATTGCAACAACAACAACAACAACAACGGGAACAAAGAGGCAACCCTTGATAATTCTTATTACATATACAGAATGTTTAGTTTTACGTGATATATATATATATGTATATTTGTTCTAATAAATTCCTTATATCCTTAAATATTGAATGTTTTGTTTTTTAAGTGGTATTTATGTAGATTTTTAGTTTTGGTACATTCTAATAAAGTCATTATATTCTTACTACCTTTATATAGTTAATAAGTCCTTATATCCTTAAATATTGGATGTTTTAAGTGGTATTTATCTATATTTTTAGTTTTTGGTATCTAATAAAGTCATTATATTCTTACTACGTTTATATAGTTAGTATTTGAATAAAATATGTTATTACTACTACTATGGTCTTGTGTTTTTAAGAGCTTTTTATAGGTTTTTTTAGTCGTATTAAAACCTTTATAGGAAATGATTTCTTCTGTCTACCAATAATAAAACACACAGGTTTGACATAAAAATAATTTATTGCATCATCGATTTTTCTACAAATTATTCATTTTAACATGGGTTACAAATTTCTTAAATCTAAGTTTATTATTATTTGACTTCCCACGTAGACATTATGGGATGAATATTGAGAGCCATGTCAATAGTGCCATACAATTTGTTGTACTACATTGAACTTTAGCATTGTAGGTTAGATTATGATCTAAACAGGAAGATTTTGTCGGTTTAAATGTCGGCAGGTTCCATACATTCAAAGTATCTACATCAACCATCTTGAAATTGGGATTAGTAGGAGTAGTACTAGCAGCAATGTTGTCTTGAATAAATCGAAACACATGTTTTCCTTTTACATACAATACATCAATATTGTCCAGCACTCTATCCAAAATTTCTCCAACTTGATTGTAATTTACATAGCCGGAAGAATATCGTATACCATGTTCCTTTTCAGCTTTACGAACAGCTCTTTTATTGAGTCGAGATAAGCTGTTAAATGCAATTTTCGGTTTCAACACATAATGACTTGTCTGTAAACCATTTGATATCGTAATTTCTTTAGCATGGAATTCTTCCACATAAACCTCTTCATTAACATCATCATCAGCAGCGAATAAAAAGTTAAATCCCTGAATATCGAGAACAGCCAACTTCATCATGTCACAGTTACTCTTCAACTACTACAACATTTACAAAGCACACAACATATATCATCAGAATTGACTCAATTTTTCTTGTTTAACTGATTTGATCTCAATATCACCCTTATTTGTTTTCATAGTAGTTTGTATTATCAAATAGTTAGGTCTCTAGAGATTTTTAATGATAAAATTTTACAGAAGAAGGGTTAATAAAAATTTTTAACTAAGTTTTATATGAAAGAAATATTTATTTTCTTAAAAACATTTATACAAAATACATAAACTGAAAATCTATACAACTATATATATAAATATTACAAAATCTTATATCCTAACTATTATTAAGGAATGATTAGATGAAAAGTTGAATTTGTATTGATTTTAATACCATTCTATACAAATATTTATAGGGGATTTAATCACGTACATAGTCGTCATACTGGATTAGATTGGGATCAATTTAATTTTAACAATTTACCATTTGAAAGTTTTCTACAAGGTGTAGTGAAAAACGAGAAAGTTTTTTGTGAAAGGAAACCAATAAAAAAAAAAAAAAAATTGGTTAAGTGATTTAATGTCTAATGATATTAAAGATTTATTTCAATTAGGATGTAAAAGTTTAGGCAATTTAAACGCTTGAAATTATGCTACATGTTGTAATAATCATGTTGAGTATATAGTACAAAATGTCTTTTGGATAGAGGTTGAATTTGAAATTTGTGTGTTAAATTTAGTTTTAGTAAATTCTAATAATAATAAAACATGTTATTACTTAAACATATTGTTTATTTTATAACTGGATACAATTTAAAATACAAACACACAAGTACTAAATATTAGCTAATTACATATTAAAAAAAATATTCTACAACTATTGTTTTTTCTATTTATTCCTCGATAAGATACCAAATAGTAGTACGCTCACACTTGTAACAATAATCCCGTAGTCTGAGTCGAGGTTGAAGTTGTCGAACAGCATTGTTACGTCTAGTGATTAAATTTACTTGAGCTATATGTGGTTGAAATGGTATACTTTTCGATTTTTTCCAACAATCACTACATAAATAAGTAAAATTCATGTTGTTATTTCTATGAATATTTTCTAGGAGACTGATGTCAAATTATTCCTCGAGAAGATACCACATAGTTATACGGGCACATTTGTAACAATAAACCCTTACTCGAGTTCGAGGTGGAAGAAGATGAGTTGGATATGGAACACTATGTTTTTCTCTCCAACAACTACTACATAAATAAGTAAAATTCCAAAGCATGTTTTTTCTTAGAAGTAGAACACAAAGTTGTTTCTATAAATGAAATCTCTATGATACTGATGACCGATACTTGTATGTTTAACTATTAAATTTTAACTTTCTCCCCCTCGCAGTTTTCTATTATTTTTTCTACATGTTGACAATCGAATAATATATTTGTCTTTCGTTTCCAAAAGTACTTCTTCTCGTTCTAAACAGTCTTTCAGATTTATGAAAATTTTCGTTTCATCTTTCACTTGTTGTTCTAAATCCTTTTGACATTTGAACAAATCGTTATCTAACTGATAGATTTCACGAGTCAGATGGGTCAAATTACGTTTAAAATTTGCTATTTCCTCCTTAAAATCGGCAATTACTACATATGCTACTTTGTTTTTTTTTCTTGACAAATTTGTAATGTTTCCGTTAGATTTGTTCTCAATAAATACAAATCCGATTCCAATTTGATATTTTCCTTGAGCAGAGTAATATGTTTCGTATAATTTACAGACATTGTTAAATTCGCAGCCAGATTTTCATATTCTTGAATTTTTCCCATACAAATATCATTAACAGCTTGTTCATTATCGTATAAATCCATATAATTGTCCAGTGATTTAATACATTCCTGATACAAGTTTAAACTGGTATTATAAAGTGAATGATAATCTTCTAATAAATATTCATAATTTTGATTACAAGAATTATTGACGATGACATCATCATCGTAGTTGTTTGTACTTTGAACCAAAACAACAGCAGTTGTAAACAAATAGTTTAACAAAAGATATGTAGAGAACATTTTTGGACAATGTTAGTTGAGTGAATGATGATGTTTCCTATTAAAATGAGCCAAAAATTTATTTAGCATCTGTTTTATAGAGATCGTTTTCCTTCCGAAAAGAATAATAAGAAAAACCTCTTGTTGCTTGAACCATATAAATAATAGTTTCAACAAAAATGGAAAAAGTAAATTTTAACTGTTTAAAATGTGGAAGTCAAGTTAAAAGAACTATAAATAGTTACTATCGAGATCGAGTCAGAATACGCAAATATTGTACATATTGCTTAATTAATTATGTATATGGGAAAAAATAGTCTAATTTCCATGATTCTATCAATTACGATGACGACGACTAATAGTGACATGTGACTACATTTATCACTAGTAGTAATAGTAGTAGTAGTAGGGAGAGATAATAGAAAGTACTTGGAGAGAGCATTAACTAATATACACATCATATCATTTATTCATTCAAACAAAAAATGCCAGTTATTGTAAGAGTAAAATGTCCACAATGTAAAGGGGAAAGTGAAATACGAAATCAAAAATGTTTGTCATGTGTGGTAAAAGATCGAATCAAAGAGACAAAAGGAGCAAAACATGTGCCTGCTGAATTGCTTTCCTTTGGCAAAGAAGAACGAGGACTTGAAAGAGAGGAGAGAGAGAGAGCTGCTGCAAGACAAGGAAACAGATAAATTGAGTAGATTTATATAAAAACAAACATCAAGAATACAATCATATTATTAGTATCTCTGCTTACTATTGACACACATATAAAATTAATGGCTTGTATAAGAGCTTGGTGGAATGAAATATCCAATTTTCCCGATTTACCATCAAAATTTATCATTTATTTTCAAGATTTTGTCAATTGGAATATCATATCACGAAAACAACATTTAGACGAAGATCTAATACGAACTTGTATCAATAAAGTCAATTGGGAACTCATCTCCCAATATCAGCAATTAAACGAACGATTTATGACGGAATTTGCCGGAATGTTGGATTGGAATGCAATTAGTATCCATCAAAACTTGACTGAAGATTTTATCCGTCGACATAGAGAACAAGTTAATTGGACATTTATTCAAAAATTTCAACTTGAAATGAAACCCTACATTGATCAACAAGAACAGTTCAATTGTTGTTAAATCAATATAATTTTAAGTGGTACTTGTGTGTATCAATTTTCTATATATTTTTTAATAAAAAAGTTATCAACAGTACAAGTTTTTGTTATTTTTTAAACTACATACTGCTAATACACTTTAATTTTATTATTGCATACAAGCACGCGTTACGATAAAAACCATTTATATTGTACATTCAATGCATTTTCATCTTATTTGTTTTTGCTGAACTCTCTCGCTCATACATTTTTTAGGAATTTTGTTGTTATAAAAGATTTAATTGGTAAATACAAACATCAGTTATCAGCTTTCCTCTCACAACATAATAGTTTTTGATTTTTGTTTGACATTGTACTTAATTGATCAGATGAGTTTAACGGGAAAAATTTTTTATACAAACCACATCATATCTAATTCGAATGGTTGTTTGCAGTATGTTATCATCAGCATCTTTAAACGAATCTACTATGCCTACAACAAGTAAATCATCTAATCTATTGATTGATATGGATGCAACAGAACAAACTCCTACTACTATATATATAAAAAACAAGGAAAAATTTCCACTTTGTAAAAATATATTTTTGGATGGTCTTACATATATGGGACTAATCAATTTTCTCAAGAGATATTCAAATGCAACAACAACAAAAAGAAACAGAGAAATCTCTATTTGAACGTTCACCACTATCTCAATTGTATTTTTCCTTAATTTTTGACTCGTTGGAAAATTTTAATGAAAAGGATGTCATCGCTAATATAAAGGAAATTCCCACAGAAATATTTGAACAATTTCCATCGGTAATAATTATCCCTAATAAGTCAAATATTAAGGACATTGTTTGGAAAATTACGCAAAAACAAGAGAATGAAATAGATTTAAGTTCAGCCATAAAATATGTAAACGCTCAAATTAATTTTTTTACCTTATTGTCAAAATACAACTTTTTCAACGAATATATATTTTTACCCCCTTACCCCAAAATGTATAATAAAGCTTATTTTCCCGACTTGTATGTACGTATAGAAAGGGCAATTCAAATACTCGATGACAACGACGATGATGATAACTGTAATTCGAAAACAGCAAATATAATTATTCCTGGGAATAATTCTTGTTGGAAAGCCTATAAATCAGATGCAGGTTTCGATCTTTGTATTAAACAGGATACATTTTATCCCGCAGGGAAAGCCACAAAGAGTGAACTGATTGAAAGGGTAAATATTCCTATAGGATTCTATGGACAAATTGTTGCAAGATCCTCTACGAATGCTATAGGAACTATACGGACAGGTATCGTAGATGCAACCTATAATGGACCTCTTAGTAATATGTCCTTTGGTAAATGCTTCAATTGAAAGAAATATTACAAGTCTGAAGAGTAGTTTTATCAGAAAATCAAACAATTTTGGTTCTTCGGGAAAATATAAAATTCCCTTTACCCAATTCTTTCGACAATATTGTGCACAACCTCAAACAGATGTTAAAATTTCCGATTATAATCGATGCACTAGAAATTTAATCTATTCCGATTCTGAATAAATTATTTTATTTACTTATATGATTATTGTTGTACCTCTAAGAATCTTTTTTATTTTTACCTATTGTAGTACAAACTTTCTCACACTAGATTAGTTTTAAGATTTATCTATTATTAGTAAATATTCATAAGTTTAACCTAGTAATAATTTGGATGTAAAATAAAACAATGTTTATAAGATTTTTGGATTTATTACAAGTCTGAAGAATAGTTTTGTAAGAAATAAAACAATTTTGGTTTTTCGGGAAAATATAAAATTCCCGTTACCCAATTCGTTCGACAATATTGTGCACAACCTCAAACAGATGTTGAAATTGCCGATTATAATCGATGCACTAGAAATTTAATCTATTCCGATTCTTCCGATTCTGAATAAATTATTTTATTTACCTATATGATTGTTGTTGTACCTCTAAGAATCTTTTTTATTTTTACCTATTGTAGTACAAACTTTCTCACACTAGATTAGTTTTAATTAGGTTTAATCTATTATTAGTATATATTCATAAGTTTAACCTAGTAATAATTTGGATATAAAATAAAACAATGTTTATAAGATTTTTGGATTTATTTAAGACTACATCATTTCCATACAAAAAAACCTTTTTCACGGGAGGCCTCGAAATTTCATCCCATACTTCTTGTGTCGGTTCCAACTTTAATTGTATATGAATACTCTTCAGATTCAAATATTAAAAAGATCATACTTTGCTTTCAAAACTAACTAGAACGAATCTTTACACAACAAAATTGACTCGTCATAAGACTTGTATTTATATATTAAATAAAGTAAATAATCTCTATTAATCATCTGATATACAGTTTATTTTTTAGGAATATATGCGAATTACACAAGTTTATCAGTATAAATGCAACTTAACAATTTAATTTTGGAAAATTACCAATTATCTAATAAACTCATATATTTGAAGTAACTAATTTAAAAATAACAAATTATAAAATATCCTGGGGAAACTATTTCTAAAGGGTCTAAGAAGTAGGAAATACATACATCAATATATTAATATATACGTATATTTTATTAGTTTTAGTCAGTCATTCCATAGATCATTCAATATGATTGAATTAAATGTGTTTATTGATATTCATGGATATAATTGCTCTTTTGGATAAACCACCATTTTCAAAACTATGATATCTGCTGCTAAAGATCAAAAATTGGTTGATTGGTCAGAACAATATCATGGTTTATGTTGGGAAAATGGATTTGTTGAAATAAATGATATCGAGAACATTTTACAAAATGTATTGAAAATTTATTAAACTCCATAAATTAAGTAAATTTAAGATGATTCCAGAGTGTTAATTTTATAAAAATATTAATCCATGGTATTGTGCATTATCCAATGTAAAACTACTATATAATTATCGAAATTGTTGGAAATAAAGAACTTATTTGTGTGCTTTTAGACAAATATTATATTTACAAGTTATTTCAGTTTATTTATTATTCAAATCTTTAATAGTAACTTGAGAAAAACAATTTTTACGTTTACATTTTACGTTACGACAACGATATACGGTAAATTTCATATCAGATAAAATTCTTATCAGCTCTTTGGATTATAACTAATATAGTAGTTGTAAAGAAGATTTTATCAAATTAGACGAGGTTAAGCTCATTCATACAGGTTGTTCTTGTACCTTGTCTCTCTGGTTTTGAACAAATAAAAATTCATTTTATTAACACTTTTGGAAATGTTTCGTTCTTCTTGTAGGATAAAACAAAAAACGACTAAAAATAGCTCATTTAAAATTTTACTTTACTTATTTCGTAATATTAATATATTTCTTAATATTGATTAACATATATATATATAGACTATTTATTATTGTTTTATAGATATTTTATACTTTTAAATATTTAAGTAAGTCAATAATTTAGACAATTCATAGTTATTCAAATTTTCTCCTTTTTAAGGCATATATAGTAGTAGTCACCAAGATTTGATCAGACGGTGCTAAGCTCATTCATACAGGTTATTATTGTAATATTAAGTTTTGATGGTCCAGCCCCTGCATCGCTGAGGGACCTACATATTCTTCCCAATAATACTATTATAGACCTCTTAGATATAGGTTGTCATAATTTAAAAACTCTATAAAAAGTAAACAACAACAACAACAACTAAGAGAGAAAACTATCATTAAAAATGCCAGTTATTGTACGAATAAAATGTCCCAAATGTAAAGGAGAAACAGATCTGTATAATGAAAGATGTTTGGCATGTGATGCTAAAAAGGTTTTCAAATTAATGGATGGTGCAAAACACATGCCATCAAGGTATATTACCAGTAAAGAACAACGAGGAAATGAGAGAGAAGCCAACGAACGAAATGGAAACAGATGACTTGAATGAATTATTTCAACAATATAAATTTTAAT
The DNA here is from genome assembly GCA_019049505.1 of Pachyrhynchus sulphureomaculatus. Lineage (NCBI taxonomy): Eukaryota > Metazoa > Arthropoda > Insecta > Coleoptera > Curculionidae > Pachyrhynchus > Pachyrhynchus sulphureomaculatus. The sequence continues at coordinate 160,582 of CM032450.1, forward strand.
ATTTTGTAACATTTTGTACTATTTTAAATTTTATTAATATATTTTCTTATATCTGTGTGTGCTCATACTTGTGTTTTATTCTCTCATCTTCTCCTATAGAAAACCAACAAGTTACAAACAAAAAAAACATTTCAACGAATCCAAACTAGGCTAGGCCCATCTCATTTTAACATATATATATATGTATATATATATTACTATTATTACAATCCAACAAGGCCAAATTAAACTAATTTAGGCTCATTTCATACATAATATCCACTCTACAGCAGGAACTTGAAAAAATTTTACTTTTACATAAAAAGTTAGGTTCATTTATTTTACTATGATTACAGGCCAACGAGTTCAAACTATTTCCTCCAAACTCGTTGTTTTAAACTAATTTTAGCTCATTTCATTCTATTATTTTGCTATTTTTGCCAAATATAACCAATTTTACAACACTTCAATGCATTTTACTCAACTCCTTATCAGCTATTTTTAACCTCCCTTATCATATTATGACCTATCGAGGCACATGTTTACTTGTTTTCAATTCAAGGAAACTACCATAAATCACACATTTTGTTTACATTTTTACCTTATCTTACACATTTTTACCGACTTTTAGGCACCAAACAACTAAATACGATACATTTTTACCGACTTTACGGCACCATACAACGAAATAGGGGAACATTTACCAATTTTAACACCTAAAATATACACAAATAACGCCTTTTTGACCACCTTTTAACACCCAAATATTACCTCATGATCCACTTTTACCCCATATTACCCTTCACGACTTCTCCTCTAATGAAGTTAAGGTACCCTGCTAATCGGCTCTATTGCCAAACACCCCTATAACGTTACCGTAAACACACATTTACCGTTACGATAAAACACGAACCGAATCCCCCTAATCTCTTGCCAAAAGGACACTGTTTCAACTACCACTGGACCTCTTCGGCTCACCTTACTTCTTCACCAAACAAGGTAATTCAGGTGTCAACCTACTATTCACAGGTAACAATTAAGGCCCCCAGGGTCAACAACCACTGGTCAATTGCCGCTAGTACGTCACTTCTTCAGCTCCCCAAGGTCAGTCTTCACCGCTCAAGGTCAATTCGGGCTGCAAGAACTAAGGCCACGCCCAATCTTTGGTGTGACGCATGAACAGTGGCCATCCTCGGTCGCAGTTCATGGGTTATAATACTACTTATATATATATATATATATATATATATATATATATATATATATATATATATATATATATATATATATATATATATATATATATATATATATATATATATATATATATATATATATATATATATATATATATATATATATATATATATATATATATATATATATATATATATATATATATATATATATATATATATATATATATATATATATATATATATATATATATATATATATATTGTAACATTCATTTTTTCCTAGATTTTAAGACCATGTAATGTTACTGATTTTTCCATTTCAAATTGTACTTATTTTCATTTTTGTATCGAACGGTATATTAAACAGAGATTCCAAGACGTTCGGTATATACTGTGTTGTGCGGGTTCCTGACCGAACCTCTCGCTACGCCGCGATTGGTGAAATGTTTGATCCGCAGTTTTGATTGGAGCGTCGTGATATTACAGGCAAAAGTCGCACGATTATTTAAGGCTCCGCAGAGCTTGAATCAGGGTGGTCTTCCATCTAGCCGCAGCCAGGCTATTTACCATCTAGCCGACAGGCTAAATTTTCATGAGAGTCGCCAAGTAGGCTCACTTCGACTGAGCTAAAAAAAATTAAAGCTCAGAACAACCATCATGCGAGCTAAGTACCAGTTTCTTAAATAAAAGCCGTAGTGGGCTTTCTAAGTGGTTGCTAAGAAAAAGTGTGAAATCGGGCGTAGTCCATCAAAACAGGAATAAGAACAGTAAGTCAACAAAACTTCCTTCAATAGACTTATCCCGGAGTAGTGCCTTAACTACAATTTAAAACAGACTAAAAAGTGAAGTGTAAAGCACGACTTTTCGTCTTCGGGGGTTATAATAGTTTAGAATTTAAATGTAACAACTACTAGATAGGCTAGAATTTTTTTTGGTAAAACTGCAAACGTTAGAACTTTTTAATTTAAAAAAAAAAAAAAACATGAATAAATTCTCTTTTTTTGTTGATTAAAGCTAGTGTCTCACTGAATACCTATCCTACTTTTCAGGACAAAAACGGCTGTACCAAACTATTTTTTTTGTTTACCAACAATACTTTCCTTCAGCATTTTTCCATTTTTTTTAGCTGAAGTTAGATCCTTTCTATTTTAAAATGGATGGTGCCCAAAAATTTGGTACAGCTAAAGCCTTTTAAAAAAATAGAAATTAATTCCAAAAAGACGTAAGAAAATTATCTCTTACCCATATCTCTCTACCAAGGAAAACTGAGCTAGTGTGTGTTTAATTTCTTTAGTTCTTTTAAAATCAGGGTTCACTCAATTCAGTATCAGAAATTAAAGCGGGTAAGTTCCAATGTTACAAAAAGGACGCAGCCTACGTGGGGCGCAATTAAACACCTTTGCATAGGCTACAAAATTGCGCTCAAGCGTGGGACAAACAACTTCTCACAGGGTACAAAAAAAGATGCCTCAAACTGAGGACAGTTTTCATAGATCACAAAATAGCGCTGTCAACGCGGGGCTTTTGGAATTTTATTTTTTAAAAAAGGGTTCAGTGTACTAGCTTTCGAACAAAATAAAAGCTCTAACTTTGCAGATATTTTTATTTCATAATATTTAATAAGCGATTCCTACTTGTTTCTTAAAAGCTAACTTTATAGTTCAGATTTGCAGATGTGCTGGTTTACTTTAATTTTTTGCAGTGTTAGATTTTGCGGTTAACCGAACAAAAAAACTGTTCTTTTTTCTCACCTATATTTTGCATGAATATTAAAAATACTTAGCTGATACGAAACGATACATTTGGTAAAAGGATTTTAATACAAGGCAATACTTAAAATTTTTTTTTGAAATTGTCGAAGATTTTTTTTAATGTTTAGTAAAGAAGTTTACATATTTTAAGTGCCTTTACATATTTTTTATTTTTTTTTGACTATTGGGAGCACAGGAGAAATATTTTTACGATTTTTTAAACGATTCTTTTAAATTTTATAATCTGAATTATCATGGAAGTTTTCAATTTTAAAGTCAATCACCTACTGGAATATGAATTAGACTGAGAATCCGTCGTACTTTCTCAGAACGTCCGGTCGCGGATAAAAGAAAGATTCCAACGGGGATCTTAAGTAAAGAAATAATCCAATAGATCAGATTGGACTAAATAGTTACAAAAGTTTCTGATTTTTTTTTAAAAAGTCTAATAAAAATTCTCCTTCTCAAATTAAAACTCCTGCTTCTCCAAATGGTCACATGTCTCCTTTATTCGTGCATAAATATTCAGATAACAGACCGCATATAAAGATAGATCTATTAGGTGCCCATTTCTCGGCTTTACTTGACTCTCGTGCAAATGCCTCCATTTTAGGTCAGAATGGTATTAAAATTTTAAGTCGTTTAAGTATAAAAATATGCCATGTCGAAAATAGAAGTGTTACCACTGCAGATGGCAGCCGTCTAAAAGTTTTAGGTACGGTTGAGTTGCCGCTAGTCTGATGCCAGTCCTGTAAAGACAAGGCCCTTCGCCATGTCTCCTTATATGTCAAAAGTATTAAATAAAGAGTTAGACGAAATGTTGAAACTCGGAGTGATTGAAGAATCAAACAGTCCCTGGTGTTCTCCAATCTTATTGGTGAAAAAGGCCGATGGACAGTATCGTCTGTGCTTTGACGGAAGAAAGCTCAACGAGGTCAGCAAATTTGATAACTACCCATTACCGAACATCGACAGAATTTTGACATCACTCAGGAATGCTAAGTATGTATCTTCGATAGATCTTAGAAAGGCTTTCTGGCAAATTCCTTTAGACAAATCCTCTAAGGAAAAGACCGCTTTTGCAGTAGTAGGTCGAGGTCTATTTCAGTTCGTCACTATGCCGTTTGGTCTAAAGAACGCTGCTCAAACTCAGCAACGGTTAGTAGACGCTATATTTGGTCCGAAATATGAGCCACATATTTTTACCTATCTCGATGATATTTTAGTAACATCGGAAGACTTCGAATCGCATATTCGCTTACTTAAAGAAGTAAAAAATAAATTGAAAGAGGCCGGACTGACGATAAATTTGAGCAAATGTGATTTTTTCAAAACTTCTCTAAAGTTTTTAGGCTATATTGTAGGCTCAAATTCCTTGCGTACCGATCCGGATAAAGTAGCAAGCATGGTTAATTATGCGAGACCTACTAATACTACAGAAGTTAAGCGCTTCGTAGGAATGTGTTCATGGTACAGACGTTTTATCGAGAATTTTTCTACCTTGTTGTCGCCTATTAATGATCTTTTGAAAGGACGAAAAAAAGGACAATCGATAGATTGGACTAAGGCAGCCGAAGAATCTTTTATAAAGATTAAAGAGCTATTGGTTTCAGCTCCCATTTTATCCCAACCAGACTTTTCCCAACAGTTTTATATTTCTAGTGATGCTTCTAATACTGGTTTAGGGGGCGTCCTAACACAGAAAATCAATGGTGAGGAAAGAGTGATAGCGTATGCCAGTAGAACTTTATCAAAGGCTGAACGTAACTATTCGGTTGTTGAAAAAGAATGTTTAGCCGTACTCTTTAACATCGAAAAGTTTCGACCTTACATCGAAGGTGTTCCTTTCACGGTCATAACAGATCATTATAGTTTATTGTGGCTTAATTCTATTAAAAACCCTAGTGGCAAACTAGCGCGTTGGGCGATTAGGCTGAGACAACACACATTTACTTTAATTCATAGAAAAGGAGTCCACAATGTTATTCCTGACGCTTTGTCAAGAATCCCAGATCATATAGCGGACGAAAACAGTCTTAATGCACGGTTTGGCGTAAGAATCGATACAGTTGATGTAGATCGCATTGATCCATGGTACGACAATTTACGGCAGCAAATTAAAGAATTTCCTCAAAATTTTCCGCAGTGGAAGGTGGAAAATCATTTCGTGTACAAATTTATCCCAAACCAGTTGCCTTTAAAAGTTAATGTACCTGAGTGGAAAATACTAGTTCCTAAACCACAGAGAGAGGAAATTATAGACTTGTGTCACACTCCTCCTACTTCTGGTCATTTTGGTTTTTATAAAACTCTTCACAGGGTTCAGGAACAGTATTATTGGCCAAAAATGCGTTTTGACATCGTAAAGTTTGTGAGGACTTGTGAAGTATGTGGAGCGCAGAAATCTCCAAATGCACTACCTATGGGACTGATGGGAAAAGAGAAAACGGTTAATTACCCGTTTCAAGTCATAGCAGCTGATCTAGTAGGCCCATTCCCACGTTCAAAAAAGGGAAATAAATGGCTTCTCGTGGTTTCTTGCTGGTTTACAAAGTATACCATGCTATTTCCTTTGAAAAGCTCTAAACCACCATACCACCACTCACACGGCCAGATAATTCTATTGCAACGACACCTGTTGAGAAAGCGAACTTGTTGGCTGAACTCTTTGCTTCACATTCTACTGTCGATTTCCAAGGAAAAACACCACCTACTATTCCCATAGCGCAGTCAAGGATGCCCGATATTGTCTTCAGACAGCGTATCATAAAACGTATTTTGATGAAGCTAGACACCAAAAAGGCTTCAGGCGCTGACGGAATACCTGCCATAGTTCTCAAGAACTGTGCGAGGGAACTAACACCAGTTTTCTGTAGACTTTTCAACCTATCCTACAGAAAGGGAATATTTCCTTCCTGCTGGAAATGTGCCACAGTTCAGCCGATACCTAAAAAAGGCAAGAAGACCTTGCCAAATAACTACCGACCAATCGCACTACTCTCAATAATATCGAAAGTCATGGAAAAGGCTATCAATCAGCATCTTCTAAAATATCTTGAAGGATTCAACATTATTAGTGATCACCAATATGGCTTTCGTAAAAATAGATCAACAGGAGATCTTCTGACTTATGTAACACATGTTTGGAACAACGCAATTGAACACTTTGGAGAATCTCGAGCGGTTGCTCTTGACATATCCAAGGCATTTGACCGTGTTTGGCACGATGGGCTGTTGGCTAAGCTACGTTCTTGTGGTATGTCTGAAAAGTTCTGTTTGTGGCTCTCATGTTTCCTCAGAGAGCGTTCTTTACGAGTGGCAGTTGACGGATTTCTTTCTAACACCTTCACTATCAACGCCGGTGTGCCCCAAGGTTCCATACTGTCTCCTACTCTCTTCCTCATTTATATTAACGATCTGCTGGAAAAGACCGAGAATCCAATCTACAGCTTTGCAGATGACAGTACACTTATCTCTTCATTCACTTTGAACGCTCGGACATCGACTACTCAGACGAATATCCGCAGACAGCAGGAAGTCATTCAACTTAACAAAGACCTGGAAGAAATTCTATCTTGGGGTGACAGTAACCAAGTGGAATTTAACGCTACAAAAACCCAGGCGGCAGTTTTTTCTAAAAAAGTTAACGTTGCAGAACCCGACATAGTTATGTCGGGGCGCTCCATCTCTCTAACATCGTCACTCAATCTGTTAGGCGTTAATTTGGGAGCAAATATGTCCTGGCATGAACATGTTGCAGGCATAGCAAGAAGAGCTTCTCAAAAGTTGGGAATATTGTTTCGAACTAGAAAGCTTTACACTCCACAACAACTGTTAATTCTTTACAAAGCTCAAATTCGACCAACTATGGAATACTGCTCCCATGTTTGGAGCTCCGCTCCCAAACATACACTGCATTTGTTGGATTCTATCCAGAGAAGAGCTGTTCGTCTGATTGGACACCCGGAACTGACCGACGGCCTTGATTCGCTGGAACATCGAAGAACGGTTGGCGACTTGAGCCTATTCTACAAGTACTTTCATGGAAAGTGTTCGAAGGATGTGGCCCGTTTAATTCCTCCCAGAGCGGTGCATATTAGAGGTACGCGTCGCGCTAATGCTTCACATCCGTATGAGGTTCAGCTTGTTACTCCTCGTACAACGCTTTTCAAGCAGTCTTTTATATGGAGAACATCATACCTTTGGAATGGTTTACCCAGGACTGTGTTTCCCATCGAGTACAATCTACAGCGATTCAAGAACAACGTGAATCGCTTTCTCCGCACACGTGTCGCTCCTGTAGCGCTTTAGGGACTTCCCTGTAGCACGTGTGCTAGACCCATAAAAAAAAAAAAAAAAAAAAAAAGCTGGATATATAGAGAGAATTTTGGAAAATAATGTCTTTCTAATCCACGGTGTTCCATCGCTCTTAATATGCGATAACGGTACTCAGTTTACCTCTAAGAGTTTTAAGAGCTTAAGTGAAACTTATGGATTTAACTTCCGTTTTAATCCCGTGTACTCCTCTCCCCAATGTAATTTTGTGGAACGTAATAACCGAACTGTCGGGACCGCTTTAAGAAGTTACGTGGATTCACATGACACTTGGGATAGCAATATTTCCAAAATCCAACAAGCGATAAATACCGCAAGACACGAAGTAACAGGGTTCACACCGTCTTTCTTAGTTTACGGCAGACATATACCTCTATATGGATCATATTATAAAAACTTAGATTTGGATGTCAATGTTGACAGCGAAATAATTCCGGGTAACAGGGGTGCGTACGCCGAAAATTTAAAGGGTTTAAAGGATATTTTCACTGACGTGCGTAGTAGGATACATAAGGCTTATGAACGGAACTGTAAGTCTTACAACCTTAGAAAAAGGGATTTTGCCTTTAATATAGGTGATCACGTTTGGCGAAAAAAATAAAATTCTTTCCAGTGCAGCAGATAAATTCACATCTAAGTTGGTACCTAAGTATGTGCATTGCGTGATTAGAGAAAAGATTTCAGATTTGGTTTATGGTTTAGTTAATTTAGATGGGACTAAAATAGGACGATGGCATATTAAAGACTTAAAACCATTCAATGAACCTAACCCTAATGAAAGTTTGTCAGAAGAAGAATAGGTTATACTTACATTATCTTAATTGCTTTACCTTTTTTTTGATGTTGCTCTGTAGAGGTGACGACCTCGTCTTTTTGACTGTTATAAAAGTTGAGCAGAGAATAGCTTACTTTTATTGTTTAAAGCTAAGGTTTTGGGTATTGGCCATATCCCAAACTTAGGTTGATTGTAGTTGATGTTTAGCATCGACTCAGCTGTTGCGAGCTTGCGAAAGAGTCACACTCAGGATATATCATAAGACTGGTATGTCGGTGGTCGCGGGATTTGATTTGCTTATGACCCCAAATAATATCCAGTTCTTGACACTTGGAAGCGAAATTTTGATTATAGGCAATCCAAGGTGATCTTGAGTTAGGACAAGCGCAAGATGTAGCTCGTGTAGTATGATGTTGAGTCAAAATTTTTATTAGGAGCAATTTCAAAGTTTGTTACCCGAGTGGGTGTATTTTTATTACCTTAATGGTATATGTTGGGTGCAATTAAGAGTAAATTGATTTTGGTTTATCCTGTAAGTCTAAGACTTGGGTTATTTTGGTTTAGATCTTCTTCTGAATTGACAAACTGAGGGTATTTTCTATTTTTTTTCAGAGCCGTTTAAACGTTACCTTTGAGTTACAAATTTTTTTAAAAATTTTTTTTGCATAGACTCATAGGCGTCTGATGAGTTTTTTCGGTTTACTATCAGATTGATAGGAAATTGAAGTTCTGCAGGAGAACTAAAGGCTGATCATTTACAAGAGATGAGAGCAGAGTAAGACAGTCGTTTCACAAAGAAATGATCAAAATCTGATACCGAGATGAGAACCTTGTCAAGAGAGGCTAAGCGCAGTGAAGGAAGATTCCTAACCGAATTTTTAGATTTCCAAGAGGTAATCTAGAAGTTTGGGCTGACAGAAAACGGTTATGCCTGATACCTGTAGCAGTTTCTTCTAGAGGCTATTGTTTAGGGAGACGATTAACACCATGATCGAATATTTTAGCTGTCAACGATGTTTTCTTCTTGTTTCTGATTAAGCTGGAAAAGCTCTTGTCGTCTTCAAAAGTTTTGTTGCGTTGCCACCGAAAATTTGAGAAATTTTTGCTTCATGTAGCTTTTTAAGCTCATTTTCGTTTTTTTTTAAAATTTCGTTAGAAGCTTGGTTAAGTCAACCTTGTAAACCTTTAGGTTGTATCCCATGAGTTATCTGTTTTTACAGGCTGTGATGCACCGGGTGCTAACAGATGCCGTTACGACGTTTGGCAGGGAGTTAGTCTTCCTGAGGAACAGACTGATTGGAAGGGTAGTCTATGGGGGGTGAACGTTTGACCTTTGGGACCTTTAGGGGTTTTGTTACCCAATGGTTATTTCTATTTGAACCAAAGGAGAGCCTAACTACTGTAGTCGACCTCAGCTCCAATTAGCCTATTAGTGGTGACAGGCTGTTGGCAGTAGTGTGTTTCGGAACACCCTATTGATTAATTTTTTTGACTTATGGTGGTGTGGTAGACACCGTTTCAGTTTAGTGGATGCTATAATCTACTCCCTTTTGTTGGTGGACACCAGGGTCACCAATTCTGTATTTTATTGTCTCTCCACCATTCAGTATATCGTGGTGAGGTGTTTGTCTCCTGTTATGTGGGATGGATTGAATGCTTTTCGTTGTTGTTCTAGGGCGAGACCAGTACACGAGGGTTCTTCATGCAACTTGAAGAGGCGCAATGCTGGTTAAGTTTTATATCTCAGAGTAGCCACCCTGAGGAATGACGGAGGGCGTTTCTTCTGGCTCATGTTTCTAGGCAGATTTGTCACTTTGGTGCGATGTGCTGAAGATTTGATTAGCTTTTGCTAAGAGCTTTCACCAAGCTCAGTATGGAGTTATCGTAACCAAGAGTTTGGGATTTGAACTCCTGAATGTTCTTCTGTATATATTTCTGTATATATTTCTGTATATATTTCAGTGTATGTTGGTTGCCTGAGGGCATGTGCTCAAAATGCGAGATTTTGAGTCGTTTTGCTTATGGACTCCCATATATAGGATTATGACTTTAGGGAGGTCCTATTTCGAGACTTGCTGTCTCATATAGTTATGTTGGGAATGTTTCCTTGAATGTTAGTTGTGCGCAGACTAATCATTCTGTTCTTAGTGAACATTGCTTTTTGAAGCAGGATCATTCAGTTTGGTGAATTTTAGCTTTTATAGCTATTCACTGTGCCTATAGTGATATTGTTAGCTTTTATAGCTGCTCATTATGTTAATGGCGAGATTGTTCTTTAAGAACGCAGACTTTGTATAGTCGAGGACTATTTACAGAGTGTTTTCTTGGCGAGGAGCCGAGTTTTTTTCTGGCGATATACCAGAGTGTTTTGTTGGCGATAAGCTGACGAGTTTTTCTGGCGATCAACCAGAGCGTTTTCCCTGGCGATTTTAGCATGTCTGGATGTCTTAGGACGTCGACAGTGCGATGTAGAGTGCGATTATTTTCTGAGTGCGACTAGTAGTGATACTAGATTTGGAATGTTCTCTTAGCGATGAGCTAGAGCATTGATAGCGATTTTTCCCGAGCGTTTGCCTGGATATTTATCCAGATATTTTTTTTTGGCCTAGTGCTAAATGGTCTGACAAGACTTTTTCTTTTTAGTGTAAGTGTTTGCACTAGAATCATTTTTTTATTTTTTTTTTCTTTATTTAAGAATTTTTATAAATTTCTTTTGCTGAAATAGAAAATTTTCAGACAATCCTTAAAATATTTTAAGGGGGGTGTTCATATTTTATTTCAGTTCACTTTTTGATTTAGACAAGAGTCTAGACAAAGATATAATTTTTTGTTTTGGTAACAATAATAGAGCTGATTCTTTTATATAAGAAGACCGCGATTGTTACTTTGAACAGGTATTTCTTATGTTCATGCAAGGATTTTTATTTGCTTTTTGATGTACTTAACCTTAGTGTCTAATTAAGTTAAGTCTAGTTATAAGATTCTTGTGATCATGCAAAGATTTTCATTTGGTTTTCATTGTACTTAATATTAGTGCTTAATTGAATTAAGTCTAGTAGTAAGGTCCGAAGTTTGTAATTTTGTTTTAAGTTCTGACCTTAGTATTAAGTGATAGTGTACCACTTTGTACCTTTTCATAAGTAGCCTAAGTTTAATAGACTAGTGTAGTCTATTTCTTTTTGGAAGGGGGTAAATGTAACATTCATTTTTTCCTAGATTTTAAGACCATGTAATGTTACTGATTTTTCCATTTCAAATTGTACTTATTTTCATTTTTGTATCGAACGGTATATTAAACAGAGATTCCAAGACGTTCGGTATATACTGTGTTGTGCGGGTTCCTGACCGAACCTCTCGCTACGCCGCGATTGGTGAAATGTTTGATCCGCAGTTTTGATTGGAGCGTCGTGATATTACAGGCAAAAGTCGCACGATTATTTAAGGCTCCGCAGAGCTTGAATCAGGGTGGTCTTCCATCTAGCCGCAGCCAGGCTATTTACCATCTAGCCGACAGGCTAAATCTTCATGAGAGTCGCCAAGTAGGCTCACTTCGACTGAGCTAAAAAAAATTAAAGCTCAGAACAACCATCATGCGAGCTAAGTACCAGTTTCTTAAATAAAAGCCGTAGTGGGCTTTCTAAGTGGTTGCTAAGAAAAAGTGTGAAATCGGGCGTAGTCCATCAAAACAGGAATAAGAACAGTAAGTCAACAAAACTTCCTTCAATAGACTTATCCCGGAGTAGTGCCTTAACTACAATTTAAAACAGACTAAAAAGTGAAGTGTAAAGCACGACTTTTCGTCTTCGGGGGTTATAATAGTTTAGAATTTAAATGTAACAACTACTAGATAGGCTAGAATTTTTTTTGGTAAAACTGCAAACGTTAGAACTTTTTAATTTAAAAAAAAAAAAAACATGAATAAATTCTCTTTTTTTGTTGATTAAAGCTAGTGTCTCACTGAATACCTATCCTACTTTTCAGGACAAAAACGGCTGTACCAAACTATTTTTTTTGTTTACCAACAATACTTTCCTTCAGCATTTTTCCATTTTTTTTAGCTGAAGTTAGATCCTTTCTATTTTAAAATGGATGGTGCCCAAAAATTTGGTACAGCTAAAGCCTTTTAAAAAAATAGAAATTAATTCCAAAAAAGACGTAAGAAAATTATCTCTTACCCATATCTCTCTACCAAGGAAAACTGAGCTAGTGTGTGTTTAATTTCTTTAGTTCTTTTAAAATCAGGGTTCACTCAATTCAGTATCAGAAATTAAAGCGGGTAAGTTCCAATGTTACAAAAAGGACGCAGCCTACGTGGGGCGCAATTAAACACCTTTGCATAGGCTACAAAATTGCGCTCAACCGTGGGACAAACAACTTCTCACAGGGTACAAAAAAAGATGCCTCAAACTGAGGACAGTTTTCATAGATTACAAAATATATATATATATATATATATATATATATATATATATATATATATATATATATATATATATATGTATATACATATAAGATGTGACAAAAATCGTTTAATATATTGAAACTGGTGAGTCCTCATAGAATAAAAAGGATTGCAAAAAAAATACTGGTAAATAGCGGTTCTGTTTTATAAGGCAAAAATTTTACCCTAGAGAAATGAAATGAATGAAATAAAAAGATCGTTTTCACTCTTTTACTGATAAACAAACCAAAGGGGATTTATAATGTTCTTGTAGTTAAACTAGAAGTTTTATAACAAAATTTATAAAAAAAAATAAAAATTGTTATTAACTCTAAAATTCTACAAATCTGTTAACATAAAACTTACTATACTAAACTAAAAATTTTACATTTTGAAAATAATTGTATAAACATTCGAAAATAATACAAGAAAAACTGCACTACCTAAACGAGTAGTGTAAAAAGTATTTATTTAAATATGTGCCATAATACGCACACCGTTGATTTTATTTATTTATTGTATAATAATTAGAGAAGTGTTCCAAAATCAACAACGACTTTCCCAAAAAAATAGGCCTCGCGTCGTACTTTTTCAGTAATAATTTAATATTGGTATTTCAATAATTAGACCCGTAATATCCGTAAGCAGTAACTGTCAAAACCAGCTGACTAAAACAGATGATAGTTTGGATACTGTAGTTGAAAATACTAACAAAGTGATCGAATACGCTAACGAGTTCCATTTTATATAAATTACACATAATAAATTCACAGGTTGAAGCTTAATCACTATATGATTCAAATTGTATAAGCAGAAGAGTTTCGATATGGGGAATTTAGTTATAATCTTTGTTGACCCTTGATAAGGAGGTAAGACTGAACTCGATGCAACGTACACCTCCTGAGATACCTCAGCTAGCAGATATAAAACTTAGCTTATGGAACCATTGATAAGGTTTTTAATCATCCCCTATACTACAATGATTAAAAATATAGAAAGAATAAGTTCCATATTTAGTTTGATATAAGCCAAACTTGATAAAGGTGTAGGCTACCCCTATTAGAAAATTATTAATAAAATTAACAACATACTTGAATTTGTTCGTGCTTTAGTTTGACAAATGTAATACCTCTGGAGATTCTGTATTTATATTTCTTCATAATTCTTTTTAAAACTTTTAAATAAAGGTATTTTATAACCGTAACTATTTACTTCATCCAACTTAATGTGAAACAAATTGTATGTGTGTATTTTTTTTGAAATTTTTATTGGTTTTAGAATAAAGGTAGTTGAAACTTTTATCAAGGGTTCAAGGCGCTAAGTTGTATATCTACTAGCTAACTTGTCTCACGAGATATACAATGTATTAGTCTTAAATTCAGAGATATTCTATGTGTATATTTTTTTAATTTTTTATTTCATATTTAACCTTGGTCGTATAAGTTTCTTACACCCTATCAAGAATCAACGAAAGCTCTTTTAATAAATAATCAAATGATGATTAATTATTAACCAGTGAGCTGAATATACTTAACTTCTATAAAATGGCAACTCATTGAGATTTCGTTGCTAGCTTCAGACACACGCTTGCATAGACCAAGGATTCCCAAATTAGTCTTGGAAAACGAACCTAAAATTGATTGAATTTGCATTTAGTGACAGTTTGCAAAGAGTAAAATATCTATAAAAATAATTAAAATAAAAAATCATTTGTAAATTTAGTCGATATATTTTACAGGAATTAATAGTTTTATATAACTTTAAAAAAATTAATGCCTAATCATTGAATTATTAGTTTCAGAATAAGACAAAGTAAGTAAATAAATTATCTCCACCCCTAAATTTACTGTTATTAGGGATATCTGTGACTTTATCGTTAAAAAACCTTGAATTTGCTACAAGAACATTGTTTACCATTTCGACATTACACTTATTATTAGAACAATATTTCGCAATATTCGCAATAAGGTGGCAATAACCTGGAAGATGTGGAAACGCACATCTTGTCAAGGCTTATCAAGGGATGACTTTTGAAATAATAGATAAAAAATCTTCTTTATTATAATTAATTTTTTTTTTGCTATATACGAGTATTATTTTTTATTATTTTAATTTATTATTAGATGAATTGTTGCTGAGATGTAAAAATTTACAGTTATTAAATACAATTATATTTTTGGCAACATTGGACGACAATGGTAGCCATTGATCTCAAATCAAACGTTGGTTAGTCTGGCGTTAAAATTTAAATTTTTTACAAATATTAGAACTTTTTTTTCAAAATATTGATTGTGTTTTTATATGACCCTATGAGTCACCTATGTCAATATATATATATAATATTAAACTATTTTCATGACGCCCTATATATACATATATATATATATATATATATATATATATATATATATATATATATATATATATATATATATATATATATACATATATATCCATATATATCCATACATATATATATATATATATATATATATATATATATATATATATATATATATATACTAGCCGGGCCCGCGGCTCCGCTCGCGTGGACTTTATTTACCACTATCGTCAATGCTTATTCCTTATGTTACCCAACGTAATAAAATATCTCCCATTATTTCCCCTTATCTCTCAATATTTCTCCTTATCTCCCATTATCTCTACCTAATTTCCATTATCCAGGCTTATCTCTGCTCATCTTCCATTATTTCTCCTTATCTCCCATTATCTCACTTTATCTTCCATTATTTCTTCTTATCTCCCATTATCTCACCATAACTCCCATTATCTAGACTTATCTCTGCTTATCTCCCATTATTTCTCCTTATCTCCCATTATTTATGTTTATCTCCCATTATCTCACCTTATCTCCCATTATCGAGGCTTATCTTGACTTATCTCCCATTATTTCTCCTTATCTCCCATTATCTCACCTTATCTCCCATTATCTAGGCTTATATCGAATTATATAGAATCTATGTATAAATTCATAAAAATACGTAAATCGGATGAGTGGTTCTCGAATGATAAGCACACTAAGGGACAGACAGAGAGACGTTGCGTTTTATATATATATTATATAGATTATTATTATTATTATATAACATGGTCAGAGAACATATGTATGAATTTAAAAAATCACGTAAATCGGATAAGTGGATCTCGAGGGATAAGCGCACTAACGACAGACAGACAGAGAGAGAGACATTTTATATATATTATAGATATAGATTATTATTATTATTATATAACCTGGCTAAAGAATATATGTATGAATTTAAAAAAAGACACATAAATCGGATAAGTGGTTTTCGCATGATAAACGCACTAATGGACAGACAGACAGACATTGCATTTTATATATATTATAGATTATAGATATTCTCTGTTACATAATATTGTTCCATATTTAATGGTTTAGGCTGTATATTGCAATGGAACGCGCTAGCGGCAAACCTTTTTCCGACTTCATTCACTATATTACGTCACTACTCATTCCTTATGCTACCTATCGGAATAAAATATAGCCTATAACCTGGCCATAGAACATATGTATGTTTTAAAAAAAAAAGTACGTAAATCGGATAAGTGGTTCTCCAGTGATAAGCGCACTAACGGACAGACAGACAGACAGACAGAGAGACGTTGCATTTTATATATATTATAGATATATATATATATATATATATATATATATATATATATATATATATATATATATATATATATATATATATATATATATATATATATATGTATATATATATATATATATACATATATATATATATATATATATATATATATATATATATATATATATATATATAATAACAAAAAATGCAATAGACTACATCATGGCAACAAACAGAGGGGTTTTTGAGGACGTCACAGTAATGAAGTCATTTGGTACGGGAAGTGACCACCGCTTGGTTAGAGCAAGAATACATATAAATAAGAAATTGGAAAGATTAAAACTTATCAAGAGAATAGCACCTATAGACACGCGAGCACTCAGGGAGAAGGGTGACAGGTACAGAGAGGCATTGGAGCAAGAGCTGGACAGACACGATGAAACTACCGGTGAGAACATAAATGACAAAAATGAGAAAATAACGAAGGCTGTTTTGAAGGCGAGGTTGAAAGTGGCTCGAAAGAGAGAAAAAAAAGAAGAAAAAATCAGCATTAATACAAAGGACATGCTGAAACATCGACGAAAACTATTAGAACAGGACAAATGAAACACAGTAGAATACACAGAGATAAACAAGACAATAAGAGGGATGATTAAAGAAGATATCAAAGAACATAATGAACAAAAGATAGAAAAAATAATACAGAATAATAGAGGAATGAAGAGCCTGCGACCAACACTGGGTAGAACTCAAATAATCGCTTTAAAAAGTCCTGATGGCAGAGAACACAGAGGTAAACAACAAATAGTCACAAAAACGGAAAAGTACTACAAAGATCTGTACAGTTCTAAGAGAGTCCCAGAAGAGGAGACAAAACAGCAATTGACAAAAAGGATCATGAATGTGAACTCTGAAGAATTACCTGACATCGAGAAATATGAAATATTAAAGACCCTAGGAGAAATGAAGAATAACAGGGCACCGGGCCAGGATGAAGTGATAGTAGAATTGCTGAAGGAAGGTAGGCAAGAACTAATGGAAAATATTAAACAGCTGTTTAACGATTGCTTGCATTATGGAAGGGTTTCTAGCAGCTGGAATGAAGCAGTGACCATTCTATTGCATAAGAAAGGAGACAAGCGCGAATTAGCGAATTACAGACCGATCTCTCTGCTGTCTCAAATTTATAGGCTGTTTATGAAAATAATCACAAACCGCTTGAGTGATAAAATGGATGCCTACCAACCAGTTGAGCAAGCCGGCTTTCGAAAGGGTTACAGCACTTCCGACCACCTGTTAAATATGAAAACCCTTATAGAAAAAAACAATGAATATCACATGCCACTGTACCTGGCCCTGGTCGATTATGAAAAGGCCTTCGACACAGTGGAACTGTGGGCGGTAGAATGTGCCTTGAATAACAGTAGAATTGATTCCCGTTACAGGGACCTAATACATAACATCTACAAAGAAGCATGTATTATAATTAAATTAGAGGAAACTACGAAACCTATACCAGTCCATCGAGGTGTAAGACAGGGAGACATAATATCGCCAAAGCTGTTTACGTTGGCATTGGAAGACATCTTTAAAAGCTTACCCTGGGAACAAAAAGGCATAGAAATCAACGGAAAACGATTGAATCATCTACGATTTGCCGATGACATCATCCTGATCACCGACAAGTTTGAAGACCTACAGACAATGTTTACACAACTAGTGGAAGCCTCTAAGAAAATAGGATTAAACGTAAGTCTTGCAAAAACGAAAACGATGACAAATGCTGACGATCCAAGAAACATCAGTATGGGAGGCCAACTTATTGAGGGTGTGGAGGAATATGTATACTTGGGTCAGGTAATAAAACTAAACAGGGAAAATCAAACTGCCGAAATCAAGAGAAGAACAAGACTTGCGTGGGCAAGCTTCGGGAAACTGAGACACATCCTTAAGAGCAGTAAATTACCACAATACTTGAAGACTCGCGTCTACGATCAGAGCGTGCTGCCGGTTTTGACCTATGGCTGCCAGACGTGGACGCTGACCAGGGCAAACATGGACAGACTCGCTAGGACGCAGAGAGCAATGGAGAGATCTATGTTGGGTGTCGGTTTGAGAGATAGGAGGACCAACATCTGGATTAGACAGAGAACAAAAGTGAGATAGGTGGTTGATCGGGTAGCAAGATTGAAGTGGAACTTTGCAGGCCATAATGCAAGGCAGAGCGATGAGAGATGGAATGCTGTAATACAAAAGTGGAGACCGTATAATGGAAAGAGAAATAGGGGAAGACCTCAAATGAGATGGGGCGTCGACCTGAAAAGGGTGGCTGGCTTTGGATGGATGAGAACAGCTCAGAACCGACAGCATTGGCACGAATTGGAAGAGGCCTATGTCCAAAGATGGACGATGGAGGGCTAAAAGAAGAAGAATATATATATATATATATATATATATATATATATATATATATATATATATATATATATATATATATATATATGTATACGTCCTGACGAATTTCATAATTTTCCTTCTGTCGTTTTTTTTGCATTTCAGAAAACTTCTTTGATTACTCATATCTATTTCCTCATAAGAGCGTTTCCCAGAAGTCAAACTTTGGATTTGGATATATATATATATATATATATATATATATATATATATATATATATATATATATAAATATATATAAATATATATATATATATATATATATATATATATATATATATATATATATATATATATATATATATATATATATTTGTAAATTAACTTACAGAATATACAGCGAAATTTGCGAAAAAAGTTATACAAATTACTGCTACAGCAAAAGTTAGAAAACCCATCAGTGCAAACTCTAGATAATTTTTATGAATCCTAAAAAAATATAAATAAGTAAATTAATTATTTATTTGCCTAAATCAATATAAAAATTATTTTTTATTGTACTATTTGGCATATTTTTTTAATCTTTGTTATCTTTTATTCTGCTATATAAATCTTCTTACTTTTTATTGAAAGAGCTCTAAAAACTTTTTAAAAATCCTAATTAATTTTCTAATAAAGCACTGTTTCTACTCCTATATGACTGGATGTATTTTTTGTTGCATGTGACATCTTACAGAGGCTGTAACATTATAATGTTGATTACACCTCGTGACATCATGGGAAAGAATTGGCTAGGGCTTCCAGTGGATGTCTTGACAGTTTGGCAAACGGTTTAAATAATTTTTATATTTTGGCAAGCCATGTGTTCTAAAAGTCACTACCAACTTCTAGTAAAAACTTAAATTTAATAGATTGTAATTGTAACTGACAGCAAGTCACTAGAAAGAGAAAGAAAAAGCCTTTTATTGACTTGTGAGATTTTATGTCTGAATAAATATTCATATAAAAACTTACATCACAATTTTCTGATGACGTGAAACGATGGTCTTAAGATTTCGTGTAGCATATCTCTGGTAATTATTTGGAAAAACTATTTTCTTCTTTTCAAAAGTATGTAAAATATATTCAGTAAGAGCGTATAGTTGACACTTTATTAAGGTCTCAACCATCAAATAATAATACGGGACGTACCACAACATCATAATTGCTGCATAAGCCGTTGGTAAAAAAATCCCTAGTAATGGAATTATCATTTTAGGTGCATAGGATTGCAGGAAGAGAACTACGTTGCAAAATGCCCCTAGATTCTTAACCCACATATTGGTAATTATTATAAATAATATATTGTGCAGAATGCAGTCACATAAAAAAAAAACCGGTCAAGTGCAAGTTGAACTTGCACAATTAGTGTTCCGTACGTTGATTGTTTTTAAAATAAAAATTTTTGTTAGGGTGGTATAAAATGATCAGTGACTTCACAAAACACACCCCAAATGAGTTTTCAACAAAGTTTGTTTCCAATCTTGACTGAAAACTGGTGACCTTGAAATTTTGTTTTTTTTTTATATACCAAATAAATTATTAAAGATAATGCACTCGTGATAATTTTCGTTCAATCTATACCCCGTGGAGAATATTCCAGAATTTTTTCAAAATTTTTTGATCAGTACTTTTCGAGATAAGGTAGGGGACAGCGATTTTTTTAAAAGTAATACGAAGAAAAGTGTGCGCAAGTATTACATTATATATATATATATATATATATATATATATATATATATATATATATATATATATATATATATATATATATATATATATATATATATATATATATATATATATATATATATATATATATATATGTATATATATATATATATATATATATATATATATATATATATATATATATATATATATATATACTCGTGTTTTCATAAGCTTTTATTTGACACCACACTCGATGACCTAGTAAAAAAAAATTTTTTCACTTCCGATTTCACCCTTCAAAACGAACCCCTTAAGTCAAAATTTATGTTACGGTGGTATAAAATGATCAGTGACTTCACAAAACACACCCCAAATGAGTTTTCAACAAAGTTTGTTTCCAATCTTTACTGAAATCTGATGACCTTTAAATTTTTGTTTTTTTTTATATACCATATAAATTATTAAAGATAATGCACTCGTGATAATTTTCGTTCAATCTACACCCCGTGAAGAATATTCCAGAATTTTTTCGGAATTTTTTGATAAGTACTTTCCGAGATAAGGCCCGGGACAGCGATTTTTCGCGAATTTTTAAAAATAATACAAAGAAAAGTGCGCGCAGGTATAATATTATATATATATTTTTTACTCGTGTTTTCACAAGCTTTCATTTGACACCACACACGATGACCTAGTAAAAAATTTTTTTTTTTCACTTCCGACTTCACCCCCCTAAACTAGCCCCTTAAGTCAAAATTTAATTCTCGAAACTACATGGTTCTGATGAGGCCATCAATTCCTATATTATTACCAAATTTCACCTGTCTATGTCAAATAGTTTCGGAGAAAATCGGGTGTGACAGACAGACAGACACCGAAGTGATCTTATAAGTGTTCCGTACGGAACACTAAAAATTCTCTGCTTTTTTAGTTTCTGCAAGAATTTTTCTTTTTAAATACATATTGATCATACTTAAATCCGATGAAAAATCGGTTCTATAAACTTGGATTAGTGTCCACCATCTTTGGTACGTAAATCGTAGAATAAATATTGGAACCGCAGCCTAAAAAAATTAATTGAATACATTAGTGACTCGGGCGAGGAAAACTACTTAGAGAAACAATTAAATAAATTGTAATTTTTCAGTAAAATTAAACGATCAAAATCCTTCTGATGTAATTACCAACAATTTTTTTATTTCAAATGAAATCCTATACTTTTGATTAGATGGAAGCTGAACGATTCTATGAAAATTAAAGAAAAATAAGTTTACTTAACTGACAAAAGTTAATTTAATAATTTAATGTATGAAGAAGGTTATCTTTTAAGATATTTATAGCCACCCATCGTAATGTTATATTGAATTAATATTTTAGGTTATGGGAAACAAATTAAATAGGTGGGCATATTTATGACAGATGTTATAGTATGTTTTATCGAAAACGGAATTTGCTCTTTGTAATTTCAGATTGTCAACAAACATCGAGGACAGTAAGATCTGGTGTTAAACAGGCGTTATTAATCCGTAATAAATACTGAAACCCTGCCTATGTTTTAACAGTTTCGTTCTTATAAAATTTTAAAAGGGCAATAGTTACTGCGGCTACTCTGTTACCTGCAAGATGAGTGCATTTTTCTTGCCAGATTATTTCGAACCAGAAAGCTTTACACCCCACAATAACTGTTAATTCTTTACAAAGCTCAAATTCGACCAACTATGGAATACTGCTCCCACGTTTGGGGCTCCGCTCCCAAACATACACTGCATTTGTTGGATTCTGTTCAGAGAAGAGCTGTCCGTCTGATTGGAGACCCGGAATTGACCGGCGGCCTTGATTCGCTGGAACATCGAAGAACGGTTGGCGACTTGAGTCTGTTCTACAAGTATTTTCATGGAAAGTGTTCGAAGAATGTAGCCCGCTTAATTCCTCCCAAAGCGGTGCATGCTAGAAATACACGTCGCGCTGTTGCTTCACATTTGTATAAGGTTCAGCTTGTTACTCCGCATACAACGCTTTTCAAGCAGTCTTTTATATGGAGAAAATCATCCCTTTGGAATAATTTGCCCAGCGCTGTGTTTCCTACCGAGTACAATTTACAGCGATTCAAGAACAACGTGAATCGTTTTTTCGCACACATGCCGCTCCTGGAGCGCTGTAGGGACATCCCTGCAGCACGTGTGCTAGACCCATAAAAAAAAAAAGATTACTCGTTTTTCAAGACTATTATTACCTGAGGTCTCTTACTCAAATAAAATTAAGATATTCAATAAAAAAGGTTTCCATTCAAATTGAAGATATTACTATAACTTGTGTTTAAGCTGGAAGTTATTTTGAAGATTTAAATATACCAAACCTTACAATTTAAATACTTCTGAAGTACGGAAAAAATTCATCATTTTTAGTATTGAATTACAAGCTGGACTGTTATTTTAAAAATGGCGGGAAACAGGGCATTTAATAAATATTTTTACTAATGTTACATATAAAATTACTAAACGTAGAAACACTACTTAGAGTAAGAATGTATATATGAAATTTCTATAACAACCATCGTAAGGAAGTGAACGAAGCTTTTGATATGCTTTGCTATAGTATATGATTCCACTCTGCTTTTTAAAGCAATAGGTATTGAGCTTGGGAAGAATTTTAAAAACTCAACAGTTTTTTTGAATAGTAACAAAACAATATTTTTTTAAATCAAACTTCTGCTGACTTCTAAAATATTTAAATTGTTAAAATAATGTTAGAGACATTTTTTGTCAGAACATTCAAATGATACAACAAAAAAACCGTGCAAATTGGAATATAACTGATATGGTTCCGTTTCAATGTCTGTGACCTTTATGTTTTGAGCTTTCGACCTCCGTCATTTCCATGGTTCGAGTTCTATACCACTGAATTATTCCGCAATTCACTCTAGTGTCACATAAAAAGATAGACGAATATACAAATAAAGGTTCAATAAATCCAGTTTAGTAAACTTAATGACGACTAAAAGTAGTATTATGAATCAAGCAAGTAAATCATAAAGATCATCATATCTTAAATTAATGTAAGTAACTGAAATAATAACTAATTCTTTTTTAGAGAGTAAAAAATGCTTAGTCAACTTGAGGACATCATTGCACATAGCCGTTTATTTCAAATTCGCAATCCGCTTGAGAATCCTGGCACTTATAATTTAACTCTAGAAGAAAATAATTAATTCCACACCCTTGCATCTAACATTATTACTATAGACTAAAGAATTAGTCAGTATCAGTAATTATTATACAGTAGAATTTCGCTGCCATATTAATACTCGTCAACAACATTACTTGCTTTCCTTCAGGTTTGCTTACAATCTCCATAGCCCCTAACTATTTATAGAACCTGTCAAATAAGAACGAGACCGCAATAAATTCATTTTTGGTGGATGCGAATCCAGTGATTCAACAAAAATAGAGGAAACTTTTGTCTACGGTGCATTTTTGTGAAAGTATCAGCAGATTCCGAACTTTCGTCGAAATCGCGTAAAATCATTCTTGTTCCCATACAAAGAGGCTTAAAATGGCATATTCTGCGGCTGCTAAATATATTAAAAAGTTGGTGGTGTCGTTTATGAAGAAGTGAGTAAATCGTTTTAACAAGACGAAAAATGTCGAGGACTTGCCAAAATGTGGCTCGGTAGGCAAAGACACTCCGAAAGACAAAATACGAATCGTGTCTTAGTTTTCACGAGACCCGAAATTGACGCTGCGTCAAGGAGCAGCAAACTTAAGACAATCGGGCTTAAATGTGTCCCATGACAACATCCTCGTGCTCATGATGTCAAATTCCGAAGCACCAGAAACCTCTGTGGAGTGAAAATCACGTCGCGAAGCGGCTCGCTTGGACCCATGATAAGATACTAGAATGACTCTCTCCACACAATCGCCGGGCAACAACCCTGTTGAAAAACGTATGGTCCCTTGTAAAGAGAAAGCTCAGAGGAAAGACTTTGGGGACTTTGACTCAGTTGTCTCACAAGATTCGAAAAATATAGAGATAATTGCCGCTCGAGTAAGCAAAAAATCTCGTCGACAGCATGCTTCGACGATACCAGGTAATTATTGATGCAGGAGACGACTGGACAACTTACTAAGGTAATGCGTAGTTGTTAGGACACCAAAGAATACATTGATGGCAAAAAATGTTCTCAAAAAACGTTTTTTTTCAAGAATAAGGGGTCACATTCTTATTTGACAGACTGTATCTTAAAAGTTTCATCAAGAGCTATATATTATTATATATTATATACAACATCCAACTGATGTGCGTCCATTTTTAGTGTTCCGTACGGAACACTTATAAAATTACTTCGGTGTCTGTCCGTCTGTCTGTCCGTCTGTCACACCCGATTTTCTCCGAAACTATTTGTCATAGAAAGTGGAAATTTGGTAATAATATAGGAATTGATGGCCTCATCAGTAGTTTTGAAAGTTAAATTTTGACTTAAGGGGTTAGTTTTGGGGGGTGAAATCCGAAGTGAAAAAAAAAAAAATTTTTACTAGGTAATCGAGTGTAGTGTCAAATGAAAGCTTGTGAAAACACGAATAAAATATATATATATATATATATATATATATAATGTAATACTTGCGCGCACTTCTCTTTGTATTATTTTTAAAAAATCGCGAAAAATCGCTGTCCACCCGCCTTATCTCGAAAAGAACTTATCAAAAAATTCTGACAAAATTCTGAAACATTCTCCACAGGGTGTAGATTGAATGAAAATTATCACGAGTGCATTACCTTTAATAATTTATCTGGTATATAACAAAAAAACAGAAATTTCAAGGTCATCAATTTTCAGTAAATATTGGAAATAAACTTTGTTGAAAAACTCATTTGGGGTGTGTTTTGTGAAGTCACTGATCATTTTATACTTCCGTTACAACATTTTTTATTTTAAAAGCAATCAACATACGGAACACTAATTGCGCAAGTTCAAC
The DNA here is from genome assembly GCA_019049505.1 of Pachyrhynchus sulphureomaculatus. Lineage (NCBI taxonomy): Eukaryota > Metazoa > Arthropoda > Insecta > Coleoptera > Curculionidae > Pachyrhynchus > Pachyrhynchus sulphureomaculatus. Next base: position 185,783 of record CM032450.1, read on the forward strand.
TTGCACTTGACCGGTTTTATTTGTTTTATATTGACTACAGATAAATGCTGTTTAATATTTACACAGCCACAATTGAATAACAAAGGTCTATACTAAAGAAAAAAGTGAAACTTAAATTCTGTAAGCATAATAATGGCCTGGGAGAATATTACGAAAGACCACAAACTTGCAATCACATATATAAAATATAACATATACTAGTATTTATAAATAGTTAGAACAAACATCATCTTTAGGCAGTAAGTTTTCTAAAATCAAAAAAAAACCGGTCAAGTGCAAGTTGAACTTGCGCAATTAGTGTTCCGTACGTTGATTGTTTTTAAAATAAAAATTTTTGTTAGGATGGTGGTATAAAATGATCAGTGACTTCACAAAACACACCCCAAATGAGTTTTTAACAAAGTTTGTTTCCAATCTTTACTGAAAACTGGTGACCTTGAAATTTTGTTTTTTAGTGTTCCGTACGGAACACTTATAAGATCACCTCGGTGTCTGTCTGTCTGTCACACCCGATTTTCTCCGAAACTATTTGTCATAGAAATTTGAAATTCGGTAATAATATAGGAATTGATGGCCTCATCAGAGACATGTAGTTTTGAAAGTTAAATTTTGACTTAAGGGGTTAATTTTGGGGGGTGAAATCGAAAGTAAAAAAAAATTTTTTTTACTAGGTCATCGAGTGTGGTGTCAAATGAAAGGTTGTGTAAACACGAGTAAAAATATATATATAATGTAATACTTGCGCGCACTTTTCTTTGTATTATTTTCAAAAAATCGCGAAAAATCGCTGTCCCGCGCCTTATCTCGAAAAGTACTTATCAAAAAATTTTGAAAAAAATCCTGGAATATTCTCCACGTGGGGTAGATTGAACGAAAATTATCACAAGTGCATTACCTTTAATAATTTATCTGGTATATAAAAAAAAAACAAAAATTTCAATGTCATCAGATTTCAGTAAAGATTGGAAACAAACTTTGTTGAAAACTCATTTGGGGTGTGTTTTGTCAGGTTACTGATCATTTTATACCACCGTACCATAAATTTTTACTTAAGGGGTTCGTTTTGAGGGGTGAAATCGGAAGTGAAAAAAAATTTTTTTTGCTAGGTCATCGAGTGTGGTGTCAAATAAAAGCTTGTGAAAACACGAGTAAAAAATATATATATAATGTAATACTTGCACACACTTTTCTTCGTATTACTTTTAAAAAATAGCGTAAAATCGCTGTCCCTTACCTTATCTCGAAAAGTACTGATCAAAAAATGTTGAAAAAATTCTAGAATATTCTCCACGGGGTATAGATTGAACGAAAATTATCACGAGTGCATTATCTTTAATAATTTATTTGGTATATAAAAAAAAAAAACAAAATTTCAGGGTCACTAGTTTTCAGTAAAGATTGGAAACAAACTTTGTTGAAAACTCATTTGGGGTGTGTTTTGTGAAGTCACTGATCATTTTATACCACCCTAACAAAAAATTTTTATTTTAAAAACAATCAACGTACGGAACACTAATTGTGCAAGTTCAACTTGCACTTGACCGGTTTTTTTAAAAGTAATACGAAGAAAAGTGTGCGCAAGTATTACATTATATATATTTTTTTACTCGTGTTTTCACAAGCTTTCATTTGACACCACACTCGATGACCTAGTAAAAATGTTTTTTTTCACTTCCGATTTCACCCTTCAAAACGAACCCCTTAAGTCAAAATTTATTTCTCAAAACTACATGGCTCTGATGAGGCCATCAATTCCTATATTATTACCAAATTTCACCTTTCTATGTCAAATAGTTTCGGAGAAAATCGGGTGTGACAGACAGACAGACAGACAGACAGACAGACAGACAGACAGACAGACAGACAGACAGGGCAGGCAGGCAGGCGGCGGGCGGGCGGGCGGGCGGGCGGGCGGGCGGGCGGCGGGCGGGCGGGCGGACGGACGGACGGACGGACGGACGGACGGACGGACGGACGGACGGACGGACGGACGGACGGACGGACGGACGGACGGACGGACGGACGGACGGACGGACGGACGGACGGACGGACGGACGGACGGACGGACGGACGGACGGACGGACGGACGGACAGACGGACGGACGGACAGACGGACAGACGGACAGACAGACAGACAGACAGACAGACAGACAGACAGACAGACAGACCAGACAGACAGACAGACACCGAAGTGATCTTATAAGTGTTTCGTACGGAACACTAAAAATAGCTACTTCGTTTAATTACACAGTGCAACACATAAAATGTAAACTAAATTCTGATTTTAGTTTCTGGAAGTGCCCACCCAAACTAGCAAAACCCTATTTTTTTTGCCATCAATTTTTTTGATCGAGCTTTGGTTTTGCACGGCTATATCTCGTAAATTATTGGGAATTTCTCAATGCAATCTTCAGACGAAATGTTCTTCACACCAAAATACACAATTTCTGTGAACATGTCGAGGCCAGATTTTCACTTTTTCGGGGTGTTTTTAGTGCAGAAATCCCGAAAAAATGCCATTTTTTCACATTTTCGACCATAATTCACACACCGTGCATATTTTAGCATAACTGTCTTAGACAAAAATGTTCTCTGCATCAACACGAGTAACTTTGCTGAACATTGCAATAACTTACAATAGATCCTTATAGTTTTTTTGGTCGTTGTAAGGAATTTTGCCACCAAATAGTAAATTTTACAACAAAATTTCAGCTTTCATCAGCAATTATATCTTTTTAGTGTTCCGTACGTGTCTGTCTGTCTGTCTGTCTGTCACACCCGATTTTCTCCGAAACTATTTGACATACAAAGGTGAAATTTGGTAATAATATAGGAATTGATGGCCTCATCACAGCCATGTGGTTTTGAGAGTTAAATTTTGACTTAAGGGGTTAGTTTTGGGGGGTGAAGTCGGAAGTGAAAAAAAAACATTTTTACCAGGTCATCGAGTGTGGTGTCAAATGAAAGCTTGTGAAAACGCGAGCAAAAAATATATATATAATGTTATACTTGCGCGCACTTTTCTTTCTATTATTTTTAAAAATTCGCGAAAAATCGCTGTCCCGGACCTTATCTCGAAAAGTACTTATCAAAAAATTTCGAAAAAAAATTCTGGAATATTCTCCACGGGGTGTAGATTGTACGAAAATTATCACGAGTGCATTACCTTTAATAATTTATCTGGTATATAAAAAAAAACAAAAATTTCAAGGTCCTCAGATTTCAGTGAAGATTGGAAACGAACTTTGTTGAAAACTCATTTGGGGTGTATTTTGTGAAGTCACTGATCATTTTATACCTCTGTAACAAAATTTTTTATTTTAAAAGCAATCAAAGTACGGAACACTAATTGCGCAAGTTCAACTTGCACTTGACCGGTTTTTTTTTGTGTTAAAGTTTATTTCGCAAATTTTTATTCATTTTATAGAGCTATTGAAAATTCAAAATTTAAAAAAAAGGCGAAAAAGACGTATAATCAATTTTAAACACACGTATACACACACGAAAAATTGACAACGTTTAAGTACAAAGTTCCTACTGTGCAACAATCCATACCAACACTAATATGGAATTGGCGCTCACTGTGCTAGTATTGGTACAGTGCCATATACTTAACATGCGCAAATGTTAGAAATATGGTACTGTACCAATACTAGCACAGTGCCCGTCAATTCCATACTACACACAAGCGATTCCCCGTTCAAATGTATGTGTATTTATTCCAGCGTGTGTGTGTGTACCATAGCAGTTTACAAACAATTTCTTTTCCAAAAATAGATGCTAATGGTTAGTAAACATTCAAAAGTGAGCTAAAAAAAAAACCAGTTTCTTATACGTAAAACCTGAAAAAAGCTGAAATTTTGGTGTGAAATTTCTTACAACGGCCAAAAGAACTATAAGGATAGATTATAGGTTATTGCAATGTTCAGCAAAGTTACTCGTGTTGATGCAGAGAACATTTTTGTCGAAGATAGCTATGCTAAAATATGTACGGTTTGTGAGTTATGGTCAAAAATGTGAAAAAATGGCATTTTTTCGAGATTTTCGTACAATGTTTTATGGACTGATGAAGCCACGTTTACTTCTAATGGAGTAGTAAGTTCACAGAATAGTCGATGGTGGGCCCAAAAAACTCCAAACTTCATAATTAAGTGTCGTGACCAATACCCGTTTAAAACTAACGTTTGGTGTGGCATTGTAAAGGACCAAATAATAGGGCTATATTTTTTTAGACATAATTTAAACTCACAACGATATTTAGATTTTTTAAATAACGAAATTTTAGAAGTTCTGGATAACATGGCTGTGGATCTAAGATATGCTCTATGGTATCAATTAGATGGTGCACAATTACACAATACTTTGCTAGTAAAAAACACTTTAAAGGAACTATTTCATGGCAGGGTCATTGGGGGAGATCGGGATATAATTGTTGACCACCTCGATCGCCCGATATCACCCCATTGGATTTCTATTTATGGGGTTATCTCAAACCAAAAGTATACAAGTTTAGACCATTTAGAGATATCGATCATCTAGAAACTATAATTAGGAAGTGTGTTCAGGAGATACCTCCCGAGTTTGTGAAAAATTCTGTCAAAGAAATTTCTAGAAGAACCATTCATTGCATTGAACGAAACGGTGGACACATCGAAATGTAGACTATTGCAATATGCGTGTATTTGATACAAAGTATTTATTAAATAGGTTAAAATAGCCAATTGTTAATTTAGCGTTTATAGAAAGAAACATTACATTGTTGAAACTTTAAATACATTACTAAAAAGATCAAAATGTAAGATTTGTGTTAATTTACAAACGTTCAAGTATGTTCACTATCAAACTACGTAAGCGAGAAATATTTTTCTATTTAAAAAACAAAAGTTAATCGGACTTTGCATCAAATGCGATTCATCATAATGTGTGAATTTTAATATTCTATAAAAAAATTATGGACACGACTTCATTTTGTTCTTAAATAGATTATAGGTGCCTAGTTTTTGACAAATTAAATGTTTTAAATAAAGTTGCAATAAATTAAGATGAAAAACAATTGCCGAAATGTCAAAAAAGTGCCAAAAATTCAAAATTGTAGTAGGCCGTTGAAATTTAACAAACGGATCTAGAATTACAAAATAAACCATTTTGTCTAATAACTTTTTTTAAAGTCTGACCAAATTATACGTTTTTTTTTTTTTCAAAAATTTTTACGAAAATGTCATTTTTGACAGGTGATGTCATGCGTAAAATTGACTTACTATACTTTATTTCTAATATTATTTGTTGTTCAAAATCTGTTACAAAAATTCTCGTATATGATGAATTAATTACAAAACAATTTGTTACATAGCTGAAAAGGTGTGTGAAATACTGTTACCAATAAAAATCATAAAATATCTACGGGGATGTTGTTTTAAAATATCTACCCAGATATGAAGACTACTAACTTGTAGAGTTATAAAAATATATATTTTTCTACGTAACTATGATTTATACGTGGGCCAGTGTTTCACAAGTTGTTTTATTCCATCCAGAAAAAAAATATGTTTGCCTAAAAAAACGACCCTACAGGTGCTGTCAACCCATTATATAACAAACATTTTAGGCCGTTGAGGTACTTCACACGTTTGAACTAAATATGTAACATGGCGTTAAATAGGTAGGTGTAGGGTGGATGCTGTAACTCAGTGAATTTGCAGTTTTCGTTATTCGTTTGGACTGCGAACCTTGTCGACCCTTCTTCTTTTTAAACCGAAAGTTTGTATACAATTGTATAATAACAAAATTTTGAAGATTTGAACATTTTTCTCTAATAGTCTGCTTCATGATTTTTCACTGTTCTTTCGTGAACTTCATAATTAATTACGGAACATTTTTTCATAAACTTATTATTATATTATTTAAATTGCACTGAGACAATTTTAATATTTTGTTATCATTTTTTTAGAATTCATTTTAAAACATCAACTCCAAAAGATCCCATTACCTATTGAGTCAATTCTTAGAATAGTTCCTTCGCATAATTAAATTAACAAGCGATTATATATGTAGCCTAGCCTGAAAACTGGTTGACTGGATATCATGCTAACGAATCGGTCAAATGTATAGTGTTGTCATACGACCCAAAATTTAAAAAATTCCTTGATTCACTGGGCTTCATAACGGCATTCATTCTAATGAAATACATAATTTTAGCCAATAGAGAAGAAAGTAAATAACACTGTATTTGTAAGAAGCAGTTGCACACTTTCTAAATTTGTAATTTAATAACAACTAGCCGTGCCCGCGGCTCCGCTCGCGTGAACTTGGTTCACTAATATCGTCACTGCTTATTCCTTATGTTACCTAACGTAATAAAATATCTGCCATTATTTCCCCTTATCTTCCGTTTTTTCTTTTTTTTTTTATGGGTCTAGCACACGTGCTGCAGGGAAGTCCCTAAAGCGCTCCAGGAGCGGCACGAGTGCGGAAAAAAAAGCGATTCACGTTGTTCTTGAATCGCTGTAAATTGTACTCGGTGGGAAATACAGCGCTGGGCAAATTATTCCAAAGCGATGACGTTCTCCATATAAAAGATTGCTTGAAAAGCGTTTTACGCGGAGTAACAAGCTGAACCTCATACGGATGCGACGCACCAGCACGACGAGTATTTCTAACATGCCCCGCTTTGGGAGGAATTAAGCGGGCTACATCCTTCGAACACTTTCCATGAAAATACTTGTAGAACAGACTCAAGTCGCCAACCGTTCTTCGATGTTCCAGCGAATCAAGGCCGCCGGTTAATTCCGGGTCCCCAATCAGACGGACCGCTCTTCTCTGAACAGAATCCAACAAATGCAGTGTATGTTTGGGAGCGGAGCCCCAAACGTGGGAGCAGTATTCCATAGTTGGTCGAATTTGGGCTTTGTAAAGAATTAACAGCTGCTGTGGGGTGTAAAGCTTTCTGGTTCTAAATAATATTCCCAACTTTTGAGAAGCTCTCCTTGCTATGCCTGCAACATGTTCATGCCAAGACATATTTGCTCCCAAACTAACGCCCAACAAATTGAGCGACGATGCTAGGGGAATGGAGTGCCTCGACATACTATATCGGGTTCAGCAACGTTAACTTTTTTAGAAAAAACGGCCGCTTGGGTTTTTGTAGCGTTAAATTCCACTTGGTTACTGTCACCCCGAGATAGAATTTCTTCCAGGTCTTTGTTAAGTTGAACGACCTCCTGCTGTCTGCGGATATTCGCCTAAGCAGCCGATGTCCGAGCGTTCAAGGTGAATGAAGAGACAAGCGTACTGTCATCTGCAAAGCTATAGATTGGATTCCCAGTCTTTTCGAGCAGATCGTTAATGTAAATGAGAAAGAGAGTAGGAGACAGTATCATGCCCTGGGGCACACCGGCGCTGATAGTGAGGGTGTTAGAAAGAAATCCGTCGACCGCCACTCGTAAAGAACGCTCTCTGAGGAAACATGAGAGCCACAAACAGAACCTTTCAGACGTACCGTAAGAGCGTAACTTAGCCAACAGTCCATCGTGCCAAACACGGTCGAATGCCTTGGATATGTCAAGAGCAACCGCTCGAGATTCTCCAAAGTGTTCAATTGCGTTGTTCCAAACATGTGTTACATAAGTCAGAAAATCTCCTGTTGATCTATGTTTACGAAAACCATATTGGTGATCGCTAATAATATTGAATCGTTTAAGATATTTTAGAAGATGCTCATTGATAACCTTTTCCATGACTTTCGATATTATTGAAAGCAGTGCAACTGGTCGGTAGTTATTTGACAAGGTCTTCTTACCTTTTTTAGGTATCGGCTGAAACCGTGGCACATTTCCAGCAGGACGGAAATATTCCCTTTCTGTAGGATAGGTTAAAAAGTCCACAGAAAACTGGTGTTTAGTTCCCTTGCACAGTTTTTGAGAACTATGGCAGGTATTCCGTCAGCGCCAGAAGCCTTCTTGGTGTCTAGCTTCATTAAAATACGCTTTATGATGCACTGTCTGAAGACAACATCGGGCATCCTTGACTGCAATATGGGAATAGTAGGTGGTGTTTTTCCTTGGAAATCGACAGTAGAATGTGAAGCAAAGAGTTCAGCCAACAAGTTCGCTCTCTCAACAGATGTGGTTGCAATGGAATTATCTGGCCTTGTGAGTGGTGGTATGGTGCATTTCGTAAAATTTTGACTATTTTTCCTTACCTCCCATTATCTCTACATAATCTAGGCTTATTTCTGCTCATCTATAATTATTTCTCCTTATCTCCCATTATTTCTCCTTATTTCCCCTTATCTAGGTTTATCTCGACTTATTTCGCAATATTTCTACTGATCTCCCATTATTTCTCCTTATCTCCCATTATCTCACCATAACTCTCAATATCTTATCTCTGCTTATCTTCCATTAGTTCTCCTTATCTCCAATTATTTATACTTATCTCCTATTATCTCACCTTATCTCCATTATCTAGGCTTATATCGAATTATATAAAACATATGTATAAATTTTATAACAACACGTAAATCGGATAAACGGTTCTCAAGTGATAAGCGCACTAACGGACAGACAGACAGACAGAGAGACGTTGCATTCTATATATATTATTATCTCTACATAATTTCCATTATCTAGGCTTATCTCTGCTCATCTCCCATTATTTCTCCTTATCTTCCATTATTTCTCCTTATCTCCCATTATCTTACCTTATCTCCCATTATCTAGGTTTATCTCGACTTATCTCGCAATATTTCTCCTTATCTCCCATTATTTCTCCTTATCTCCCATTATCTCACCATAACTCCGATTATCTTATCTCTGCTTATCTCCCATTAGTTCTCCTTATCTCCCATTATTTATACTTATCTCTCCTTATCTCACCTTATCTCCCATTATCTAGGCTTATATCGAATTATATCAAATATATGTATAAATTTATAAAAACAGGTAAATCGGATAAGCGGTTCTCAAGTGATAAGCGCACTAACGGGCAGACAAACAGACAGAGAGACGTTACCTTTTATATATATTATATTCTTTGCAACATGATATTGTTTCATATTTAAAGGTTAAGGCAATGTATTGCAACGCGCTAACGGTAACCTTTTTCCGACTTGATTCACTATTATCGTCACTACTTATTCTTTATGTTACCTAATGCAATAAAATATATCCTATAACCTGGCCAGAGAAAATATTTATATTTAAAAAAAAAACACGTAAATCGGATAAATGGTTCTCCAGTGATAAGCGCACTAACGGACGGACAGACAGACAGGCAGAGAGACAAGCAGACAGACAGGCAGAGATTCGTTACATTTTATATATATCATAGATAGAAGATTACAGATAACCTGGCCAGAGAACAAATGTATGAATTAAAAAAAAAAAAACACGTATATCGGATAAGTGGTTCTCGAGTGATAAGCGCACTAACGGACAGACAGACAGAGATACGTTGCATTTTATATATATTATAGATGTAATAAAATATATATCTATAACCTGGCAGAGAACATATGTATGAATCTAAAAAATCACGTAAATCGGATAAGTGGTTCTCGAGGGATAAGCGCACTAACGGACAGACAGACAGACAGACAGACAGAGAGACGTTGCATTTTATATATATATATATATATATATATATATATATATATATATATATATATATATATATATATATATATTTTATTGTAGCTATAGATTATTATTATTATTATTATTATATAACCTGGCCAAAGAATATATGTATGAATTTAAAAAAGACACGTAAATCGTATAAGTGGTTCTCGCCTGATAAACGTACTAATGGACAGTCAGACAGACAGAGAGACATTACATTTTATATATATTATAGATTATAGATTGTAGATATTCTCTGCTACATAATATGGTTCTATATTTAATGGTTTAGACTGTGTTTTGCAAGGGAACGCGCTAGTGGCAAACCTTTTTCCGACTTCATTCACTATTATCGTCACTGCTCATTCCTTACGCTATCTATCGTAATAAAATCAGCCTATAACCTGGCCAGAGAACATATGTATGTTTTAACAAAAAAAAGTAAGTAAATCGGATAAGTGGTTTTCCAGTGATAAGCGCACTAACGGACAGACAGACAGATAGACAGACAGAGAGACGTTGCATTTTATATATATTATAGATTATGTAACCACATTTAACCTGATATTAAAATTAGCAAATATAAGTTATCCAAGGCAAGATTTACTACAACACCACGTGCCATTATTCAGTTTCTTAGCAGTGTTGCATGGAAGGATAGTAGAGTAATTTTTTTGATTAGGCTAGGGTTGCAATTCTGGTCAATCTTTTCTATTTACCTTACCGCACTTATTTAAGTTTCTAATGAATTCTTTGCCTACTGGTAAGATATTTTTGGGTCCATATTTTCCCTATGAGATATTGTTTACTTACAAGTGGTGTCGAGAACATTTTAATATTTTGTGTTTTTTTTTCATTTTATTTTGAAAAATGCGCTCAAATAGATTAAGTTTTTTACCCGTAAACTCGATTTGAGGGAGCTCATCATGTTGCAGATTTCGGAAACATGACAATAAAACATCACGACCACTGACAAATGTATGCGACTTGATCTAAAAAGGGAAACATTTAAGGAAATCTCGTGATGGTTATGGAAGGTAGAATTTAACTTAAATAAAACCTCAGTAATTTAAAAAATTCAAAAGTTACTGAAAAGTAACTGGACAAGTAATTATGGAAAATTCGCTAAAAATCTCAAGGATAACAAAAGCATATATATATATATAAAATATATATATATATATATATATATATATATATATATATATATATATATATATATATATATATGTATATATATATATATATATATATACATATATATATATATATATATATATATATATATATATATATATATATATATATATATATATATATATATATATATATATATATATACATATATATATATATATATATATACATATACATATACATATATATATATATATATATATATATATATATATATATATATATATATATTTATATATGGTTGTAGTTTGGCATAATTCCGGAATTATGCCAAACTACAAATCAAAGAGATCGAAATAAAAAAAACCGGTCAAGTGCAAGTTGAACTTGCACAATTAGTGTTCCGTACGTTGATTGTTTTTAAAGTAAAAATTTTTGTTAGGGTGGTATAAAATGATCAGTGACTCCACAAAACACACCCCAAATGAGTTTTCAACAAGGTTTGTTTCCAATCATTACTGAAAACTGGTGACCTTAATTTTTTTTTTTTTTTTATATACTAAATAAATTATTAAAGGTAATGCACTCGTGATAATTTTCGTTCAATTTATACCCCGTGGAGAATATTCCAGAAATTTTTTCAAAATTTTTTGATCAGTACTTTTCGAGATAAGGTAGGGGACAGCGATTTTTTAAAAGTAATACGAAGAAAAGTGTGCGCAAGTATTAGATTATATATATATATTTTTTATTCGTGTTTTCACAAGCTTTCATTTGACACCACACTCGATGACCTAGTAAAAAAAATTTTTTTTCACTTCCGATGTCACCCCTCAAAACGAATCCTTTAAGTCAAAATTTATGTTACGGTGGTATAAAATGATCAGTGACTTCACAAAACACGCCCCAAAGAGTTTTCAACAAAGTTTGTATCTAATCTTTACTGAAATCTGATGACCTTGAAATTTTTGTTTTTTTTATATACCATTTAAATTATTAAAGGTAATGCACTCGTGATAATTTTCGTAAAATCTACACCCTGTGGAGAATATTCCAGAATTTTTTCAAAATTTTTTGATAATTACTTTTCGAGATAAGGCCCGGGACAGCGATTTTTCGCGAATTTTTAAAAATAATACAAAGAAAAGTGCGCGCAAGTACAATATTATATATATATATATATATATATATTTTACTCGTGTTTTCACAAGCTTTCATTTGACACCACACTCGATGACCTAGTAAAAAATTTTTTTTTTCACTTTCGACTTCACCCCCCAAAACTAACTCCTTAAGTCAAAATTTAATTCTCAAAAACTACATGGCTCTGATGAGGCCATCAATTCTTATATTATTACCAAATTTCACCTTTCTATGTCAAATAGTTTCGGAGAAAATCGGGTGTGACAGACAGACAGACAGACAGACAGACAGACAGTCAGACAGACACCGAAGTAATCTTATAAGTGTTCCGTACGGAACACTAAAAAGACGTAAACATTGTGAATGATAGGACAGAGCAATCAGTCACACATACACAAATTTAATTAAAAACTAAATATGGTGGCTCAGATATCCTCTTAATAATACAGAATGGTATATATACTTAATATTAATAAAAGTTTATTTTGTTAATACACCCGTTGTACATAAAAAACTTGTCAAGTGCAAGTTGAACTTGCACAGTTAGTGTTCCGTACGTTGATTGTTTTTAAAATAAAAATTTTTGTTAGGGTGGTATAAAATGGTCAGTGAGTTCACAAAACACACCCCAAGTGAGTTTTCAACAAAGTTTGTTTCCAATCTTCACTGAAAACTGGTGGCCTTGAAATTTTGTTTTTTTATATACCAAATAAATTATTAAAGATAATTAACTCGTGATAATTTTCATTCAATCTATACCCCGTGGAGAATATTCTAGAATTTTTTCAAAATTTTTTGATCAGTACTTTTCGAGATAAGGTAGGGGACAGCGATATTTTAAAAGTAATACGAAGAAAAGTGTGCGCAAGTATTACATTATATATATATTTTTTACTCGTGTTTTCACAAGCTTTCATTTGACATTACACTCGATGACCTAGTAAAAAAAAAATTTTTTCACTTCCGATTTCACCCCTCAAAACGAACCCCTTAAGTCAAAATTTATGTTACGGTAGTATAAAATGATCAGTGACTTCACAAAACACACCCCAAATGAGTTTTCAACAAAGTTTGTTTCCAATCTTTACTGAAATCTAATGACCTTGAAATTTTTGTTTTTTTTATATACCATATATATTATTAAAGGTAATGCACTCGTGATAATTTTCGTTCAATCTACACCCCGTGGAGAATACTCCAGAATTTTTTCAAAATTTTTTGATAAGTACTTTTCGAGATAAGACCCGGGACAGCGATTTTTCGCGAATTTTTAAAAATAATACAAAGAACAGTGCGCGCAAGTATAATATTATATATATATTTTTTACTCGTGTTTTCACAAGCTTTCATTTGACACCACACTCGATGACCTAGTAAAAAAAATTTTTTTTCACTTTCGACTTCACCCCCCAAAACTAGCCCGTTAAGTCAAAATTTAATTCTCAAAACTACATGGCTCTGATAAGGCCATCAATTCCTATATTATTACCAAATTTCACCTTTCTATGTCAAATAGTTTCGGAGAAAATCGGGTGTGACAGACAGACAGACAGACACCGAAGTGATCTTATAAGTGTTCCATACGGAACACTAAAAATTAATGAAGAAATGCGAGACACGATGTGTCGATAAGAAATATAAAATTTAAAATTCGCTACTCGTATACCAATAGTTGACTTTTAAGGTGTGTACTTTTGATTATTTTATATTGTTTTATTTTACGCGTATCTATTTCAAATGCCCGAGTGTGCGTGAAATGTTGTTTTTAGTGTTCCGTACGGAACACTTATAAGATCACTTCGGTGTCTGTCTGTCTATCTGTCTGTCTGTCTGTCTGTCTGTCTGTCTGTCTGTCTGTCTGTCTGTCTGTCTGTCTGTCTGTCACACCCCCGATTTTCTCCGAAACTATTTGACATAGAAAGGTGAAATTTTGTAATAATATAGGAATTGATGGCCTCATCAGAGCCATGTAGTTTTGAGAATTAAATTTTGACTTAAGGGGTTAGTTTTGGGGGGTGAAGTAGGAAATGAAAAAAAAATTTTTTTACTAGGTCATCGAGTGTGGTGTCAAATGAAAGCTTGTGAAAACACGAGTAAAAAATATATATATATAATATTATACTTGCGCGCACTTTTCTTTGTATTATTTTTAAAAATTCGCGAAAAATCGCTGTCCCGGGCCTTATCTCGAAAAGTACTTATCAAAAAATTTCGAAAAAATTCTGGAATATTCTCCACGAGGTGTAGATTGAACGAAAATTATCACGAGTGCATTACCTTTAATAATTTGTATGGTATATAAAAAAAACAAAAATTTCAAGGTCATCAGATTTCAGTAAATATTGGAAACAAACTTTGTTGAAAACTCATTTGGGGTGTGTTTTGTGAAGTCACTGATCATTTTATACCACCGTAACATAAATTTTGACTTCAGGGGTTTGTTTTGAGGGGTGAAATCGGAAGTTAAAAAATGAAAGCTTGTGAAAACACGAGTAAAAAATATATATATATGTAATACTTGCGCACACTTTTCTTCGTATTACTTTTAAAAAAATAGCGAAAAATCGCTGTCCCCTACCTTATCTCGAAAAGTACTGAACAAAAAATTTTGAATGAATTCTGGAATATTTTCCACGGGGTATAGATTGAACGAAAATTATCACGAGTGTGGTGGGTCACCAGTTTTCAGTAAAGATTGGAAACAAACTTTGTTAAAAACTTATTTGGGGTGTGTTTTGTGAAGTCACTGATCATTTTATACCACCCTAACAAAAAGTTTTATTTTAAAAACAATCAACGTACGGAACACTAATTGTGCAAGTTCAACTTGCACTTGACCGTTTTTTTAAACCTGTAAATATACCAAAATTTAAATTTTAGAGAGAATAAAAAAAATTTTTGAAAATGCCTAAAAAAAATAAGGCTAAACATCAATAAACAACTAGCATTTTATTTTTTCAAAAGAACCCAAGAACAACCAACCAATTATATATATATATATATATATATATATATATATATATATATATATATATATATATATATATATATATATATATATATATATATACACGTATAACATATATGTTACAATAGAGGTTTTTACGGATGGTGGAATATAATACATGAAAATTCCGGATTTCAATCCGTTTGTCTAACGCTGAATTTGCACGATGTTTCGCCAAAATTTCATTTCACATTTTCAAATGCTCTTGCTGTTGCTGCTAAGCGATACTGTGATATTGCTGCTGCTGCCGCTCGAAGTTGTCCAAGAATTGTTTTATTTATAATAGTAACAGGTTGATTATGAAAAAGTAAATACATTTTAGGCAGCCCAAATAAATGTCATCAATACATTTAAAAGATATTTGCAGGTTGGAATTTTATTTATATATAATAAAAGACTGTTTTTAGTCAATTTCCACTGGTTTATTTAAATTGCGATGACGCGTTTCGCTGTCGATGCAGCTTCTTCAGATCACGCTTCATCGCAATTTAAATAAACCAGTGGAAATTGACTAAAAACAGTCTTTTATTATATATTTATAATGAATTTCCATCAAGTAGAAGCTACAACCATCCAAAATTTGGAATTTTATTTGTTTTAAGTACGATATAAAGTAATTTTATTTTGACTGCTTGTTTACAAATTAGATTTTTGAGACCTGGAAGTACGCGGAAGTCATTCTTAAGTTCTTATTATACTGAATGTGTATAAAATAATTAGGTTAAATATAGGATCTATTGACGAACGTCTTACATTGTAACTATTTTAGAAATCTGGTTTAACATGAAAATATTAAATGAAGTATTAATTACAAGAAGTTTTATTCTATATGAGTTAGACCATCATATATATATATATATATATATATATATATATATATATATATATATATATATATATATATATATATACATATATATTAGAAATACATCAAGAGTGTAAATACTATAGAATAAATTGGGCTTTGTTTCAATTTAAGTAGTAAAACAGTTACTTTAGGTATTGTATATTAAGGGCCAAATTTAAAGAATAATATCTTTGTGAAGAAGTTGAGAGAAAGCCTAAATTGGACACGCCCTTCTAATAGTAATGTAATGTACGCAGGTTATTTGAAGATACATATAGTTAACTCGAGTATTAAAAAATAGCGTCAAATAAAAGCAGATAATTAACAATCCTTTGTAGAAACATAGCAAAAAGAGGCCACTAAATGTACAAAAATATTAAGTTTAATAAGCCCTAGATATTTCGTTCGTTACTACTATATATATATATATATATATATATATATATATATATATATATATATATATATATATATATATATATATATATATATATGTATATATATATATATATATATATATATATATATATATATATTTATATATATAATAATAATAATAATAAACCATTTTACCGAAAGAAAGGCTTTCTCCATTTTCTAACATTGTTTAGACACTTATCAGATTGTCCTGTAAAAATTAATTTGCACAAATTATTACTGTACTCTTTTATAATTAACCTAACCATCTACTCTCTGTGAGTTAATGACACTGTGTTAAACTAAATGTCTTATTTTTTACTATTTAGAAACTACCACAAAGCAAATTTGTCGTCATTAGAGATTCCTGTAAATAAAACCATTCTTTATTGTTTGTAAAGTCAATTTATTAATAAAATATGTTATTGAAAATTTATTAAAAGGATAATCGACCCAAAGAAAAAAGAAGGACATATTACTATTAATCTACTGCAGGATTATGTTTTCCTATGTTTTTAACATATTTATCGTCCTGAAAAGTGATGCCAACAAACTGTATCGAATGTTTTATCCACTAAGATGGACATAGTTCTCAGCTGTTCTGTTTTAGTATAGAATTTTAATTGACTACACAATTATTATTTTATTTTTAGTGACCCCTTCTCTTTTTTTCGAAAATATTTATTATTTGAATGTATTTTTACTTCTCCAACCAAGAAAAGTGTATTTGTAAAAAATCACCTCCTGAATTCTTTTGATTTTATCGGACTCCAACATCCCTGGGTTACGAAAAACGGTTGATACCGAGTTGCGGTAAGGGTCGGTGAAAGCCAATAAAAAGTTCCGAGTTGCGGTGCAGACCTTTTTGAACCCAAAACTGACGGCTGAGTTGTGGTCCGTCACAGGCAGGTATAGAGCTATAAGTATGCAAGTTATATGTGAAAATTAAAACAAAAGACATATGTCAGTAATTACTATATTTGTAAGACATGCATTTGATAAACGTTACAGCATCAATTTCTTTATGTACATATTAAATTATCTTATTTTCTAAAAACGCTGAATTGTACCTATTAGTCGAACACTTTGGTGCACTAGTTTGTACAGCATTGATTTTCGCGTATGTTTTAGTCTAGAAACCCTTGATGACCTCTAAAAATGAGGCGAACGACTATATCCTTTGCAAATTTTGAATCAAGCCTCAATCCCGTTATTAGTTTTCCAAACGCTGGCGTGGAGCGCGGCCCAAAAGGTTGTAGGGAAAGGAGCACTATCATCGATATAGTTTTCAACTATGTAGTCAGCAAATAATGTTACTTGTTGGTGGACTGGCTGATTTTCTAATAATTAGACGAAAACATCTCCCACGTCATCGGCAGGAAGAAAAGTTAGCCCGAACATGTGGCGAAGCAATTTTCCTATGGTAGAATTTTTTTCTTTGTATTCTCTAGTTAATCTTAGATTCTGAATTTTTCTCCACCGGGACTGTCCTAAATGGAATCTGCATCCCACAAGAATTGTCAATGGAAATTCGGTTAAAACCGCCCCGTGAAAACTCGTTCAAAATCTGACACGACCCTTGTAGGCGAGAAAACACATATTTGGACTTTACCGCAAAGAATACCAAAGAATACGAAGTTTCTTTCTTGTCGTGCAATAGGCTGAACCCTAAGGGAATTTTTTTTTTTTTTTATTTTTTTTTATTGGTCTAGCACACGTGCTGCAGGGAAGTCCCTAAAGCGCTCCAGGAGCGGCACGAGTGCGGAAAAAAAAAAAAACTAAGCGATTCACGTTGTTCTTGAATCGCTGTGAGGGAATATATCGGCCATTGATATATTCCAGAATAGTAAACATTTGTAGAAAAAACTTCGCATAAAATTCAAATGTACCTTCCACCATCACCATTCTAAATTATTTTTAAAGGAAAATGTCGCGGCCAAGATAACGAAAATTCAAGCAGCATAAATATCCACCGCCCAATTGCGAACCGTAGTGTTTGAGATAAATGGCACATTCAAGAATAGAACAGAGGGAATTTTATATATGAAATGCTCTTGTAAAGCCGGTGAAGGTGAAAAATGCAAACATATCCTCGCAAGACTTTTGTGTTGTTACCGGTAAAATTCTAACCTAAAAATGTCTAATATTTACATTTCAATTTTTGTTTTGAAAATTAACGCAAAGGATGTATTTAAATCCAGAATATTTATACAAATTTTAGTGAAATGATACGTTACAATCAATGACAATGTGAAAAATTTTATCTGGTTTCAAATCAAATGTCAATTCACTTCGGAGGTTAATATTCATTAACTATTTTTGACTTTAAATGATTACTAAATAATTGAAACAGTATTTTATCAAAATAAAATTTGAATTTGAAAAATATTTTTAATAAGAACACATCACACACACATCTTAAGAGTACCAACACCTAATAAATTTCACCTTTTTAGTGTTCCGTACGGAACACTTATAAGATCACTTCGGTGTCTGTCTGTCTGTCTGTCTGTCTGTCTGTCTGTCTGTCACACCCGATTTTCTCCGAAACTATTTGTCATAGAAACTTGAAATTTGGTAATAATATAGGAATTGATGGCCTCATCAGAGCCATGTAGTATTGAAAGTTAAATTTTGACTTAAGGGGTTAATTTTGGGGGATGAAATCGGAAGTGAAAAAAAAAATTTTTTTACTAGGTCTTCGAGTGTAGTGTCAAATGAAAGGTTGTGAAAATACGAGTAAAAAATATATATATAATGTAATACTTGCGCGCACTTTTCTTCGAATTATTTTCAAAAAATCGCTAAAAATCGCTGTCCCGCGCCTTATCTCGAAAAGTACTTATCAAAAAATTTTGAAAAAACCCTGGAATATTCTCCACGGGGGGTAGATTGAACGAAAATTATCACGAGTGCATTACCTTTAATAATTTATCTGGTATTTAAAAAAAAAAACAAAATTCAAAGTCATCAGATTTCAGTAAAGATTGGAAACAAACTTTGTTGAAAACTCATTTGGGGTGTGTTTTGTGAAGTCACTGATCATTTCATACCACCGTAACATAAATTTTGACTTAAGGGTTCGTTTTGAAGGTGAAATCGGAAGTGAAAAAAAAACTTTTTTACTAGGTCATCGAGTGTGGTGTCAAATGAAAGCTTGTGAAAACACGAGTAAAAAATATATATATAATGTAATACTTGCGCACACTTTTCTTCTTATTACTTTTAAAAAATCGCTGTCCCCTACCTTATCTCGAAAAGTACTGATCAAAAATTTTTGAAAAAATTCTGGAATATTCTACACGAGGTATAGATTGAACGAAAATTATCACGAGTGCATTACCTTTAATAATTTATTTGGTATATAAAAAAACCAGTTTTTCAGTAGAGATTGAAAACAAACTTTGTTGAAAACTCATTTGGGGTGTGTTTTGTGAAGTCACTGATCATTTTATACCACCCTAACAAAAATTTTTATTTTAAAAACAATCTACGTACGGAACACTAATTGTGCAAGTTCAACTTGCACTTGACCGGTTTTATCTTATCTATTATCGGCATTCTATAGAATCCCTGAATTATACACTTTGAGATTGCTAGTGCTGTGGGCATCTCGACTGAACGGGTACATAATATTTTGCATAAACATTTGGACATGAGAAAGCTATCCGCAAGATGGGTGCCGCGATTGCTCACGCTTGACCAAAAACGGAATCGTGTGAAGTGTTGCAAGGATGGTTTGCAGCTGTTCCAGAAGAATCCGAGGACTTTAAGCGTCGTTTCGTCACTATGGATGAAACATGGATACATTACTATACTCCTGAGACCAAACAACAATCTAAACAATGGGTTACCAAGGGGGAATCTGCACCAAAAAAGGCGAAGACCGTTCCTTCGGCCGGAAAGGTTATGGCGACTGTCTTTTGGGATTCGCAAGGGATAATCCTCATCGACTATCTGGAAAAGGGTAAAACTATTACAGGTGAATATTATTCATCGTTATTGGACCGTTTGAAAACCGAGCTGCAAGAAAAACCTCCGCGATTCGCCCACAAGAAAGTCCTTTTCCATGACGACAACATACCAGCATACACCTCAGCAGTTGTGGTCGCAAAATTAATGGAAATAGGATTCCAACTCGTTTCACATCCCCCCTATTCTCCCAGACTTGGCTCCCTCGGACTACTATTTGTTCCCCAATTTGAAGAAATGGCTGGCGGGACAAAGATTTTATTCAAACGAGGAGGTGATTGCAGACACTAATAGATATTTTGCAGACTTGGACAAATCCTATTATTCGGAAGGGATCAACAAACTAGAACATCGTTGGACGAAGTGTATAAGCCTAAAAGGAGACTATGTCGAAAAATAAAAAAGGTTTACCCCAAACACATAAGTAGTTTTTATTTTTCCACGGACTTTTCAAACCAGCCTCGTATATATATATATATATATATATATATAAATATATATATATATACATATATATATATCTATATATATATATATATAAAAATTTGTATTTTAATAAGTTATATATAACCCGCAATTCTTAAACACAGAAATTTTTAATTTTTTACTTAAAATTTCCATTTTGGCTGTGGAGGGTACTATTTTTAGTGTTCCGTACGGAACACTTATAAGATCACTTCGGTGTCTGTCTGTCTGTCTGTATGTCTGTCTGTCTGTCTGTCTGTCTGTCTGTCTGTCTGTCGAAAAGTACTTATCAAAAAATTTCGAAAAAATTCTGGAATATTCTCCACGGGGTGTAGATTGAATGAAAATTATCACGAGTGCATTACCTTTAATAACTTATAGAGTACATAAAAAAAAAAAAAATTTCAAGGTTATTAGATTTCAGTAAAGATTGAAAACAAACTTTGTTGAGAACTCATTTGGGGTGTGTTTTGTGAAGTCACTGATCATTTTATACCACCGTAACATAAATTTTGACTTAAGGGGTTCGTTTTGAGGGTGAAATCGGAAGTGAAAAAAATTTTTTTTTTTACTAGGTCATCGAGAGTGTGTCAAATGAAAGCTTGTGAAAACACGAGTAAAATATATATATATATATATATAATATATATATATATATATATATATATATATATAATGTAATACTTGCGCACACTTTTCTTCGTATTACTTTTAAAAAATCGCTGTCCCCTACCTTATCTCGAGAAGTACTGATCAAAAAATTTTGAAAAAATTCTAGAATATTCTCCACGGGTATAGATTGAACGAAAATTATCACGAGTGCATTACCCTTTAATAATTTATTTTGTATATATAAAAAAAAAACAAAAATTTCAAGGTCACCAGTTTTCAGTACTTTGTTGAAAACTCATTTGGGGTGTGTTTTGTGAAGTCACTGATCATTCTATACCACCCTAACAAAAATTTTTATTTTAAAAACAATCTACGTACGGAACACTAATTGTGCAAGTTCAACTTGCACTTGACCGGTTTTTTAAATGAACGATTCGAAGACCAGTAAATTGCACATTATTTTGCTAATTCTTCTCCAGAAAGTTCTATGGACCTTCCACAAATATTGATCATTTTAAAAAAGCTATAAGGCAATGCCTAAATATCGTTACTCCGCACATGCTCACGGATCACAATAATATACATTAGAAAAACAGATTATCTTCATTTGTCTGGTAAAAATATTAAAGATTCGATTTTAGATTATCATCAAAATACTACCGCCCATCTTTAAACCAGCTTGCAATGCGGCAAATGCTCCAAAAAAACAATTATAGTTCTCGACAGTGCTATTTATCACAATATAAATAAAGAACAACAAATTATCTTGGTAAATGACACATATTTAAAAAAAACCGGTCAAGTGCAAGTTGAACTTGCACAATTAGTGTTCCGTACGTTGATTGTTTTTAAAATAAAAAATTTTGTAGGGTGGCATAAAATGATCAGTGACTTCACAAAACACACCCCAAATGAGTTTTTTAACAAAGTTTGTTTCCAATCTTTACTGAAAACTGGTGACCTTGAAATTTTGTTTTTTTTTTCTATACCAGATAAATTATTAAAGGTAATGATAATTTTCGTTCAATCTATACTCCGTGGAGAATATTCCAGGATTTTTTCAAAATTTTTTGATCAGTACTTTTCGAGATAAGGTAGGGAGAGCGATTTTTCACGATTTTTTAAAAGTAATACGAAGAAAAGTGTGCGCAAGTATTACATTATATATATATTTTTTACTCGTGTTTTCACAAGCTTTCATTTGAAACCACATTCGATGACCTAGTAAAAAAATTTTTTTTTTCACTTCCGATTTGACCCCTCAAAACCAATCCCTTAAGTCAAAATTTATGTTATGGTGATATAAAATGATCAGTGACTTTACAAAACACACCCCAAATAAGTTTTCAACAAAGTTTATTTCCAATCTTTACTGAAAATTGATGACCTTGAAATTTTTGTTTTTTTTTGTATACCAGATAAAAATTATTATAGGTAATGCAATCGTGATAATTTTCGTTCAATCTACACTCCGTGGAGAATATTCCAGAATTTTATCAAAATTTTTTGATAAGTACTTTCCGAGATAAGGCGGTTGGACAGCGATTTTTCGCGATTTTTTGAAAATAATACAAAGAAAAGTGCGCGCAAGTATTACATTATATATATATATTTTTTACTCGTATTTTCACAAGCTTTCATTTGACACCACACTCGATTACCTAGTAAAAAAAATTTTTTTTCACTTCCGATTTCACCCCCGAAAACTAAACCCTTAAGTCAAAATTTAACTTTCAAAACTACATGGCTCTGATGAGGACATCAATTCCTATATTACTACCAAATTTCAACTTTCTATGACAAATAGTTTCGGAGAAAATCGGGTGTGACAGACGGACAGACGGACAGACGGACAGACGGACAGACAGACGGACAGACACCGAAGTGATCTTATAAGTGTTCCGTACGGAACACTAAAAAAAATATATAAAGAAACCTGATTTGGTATAGATAGTCAAAGCATTTAATGTGAATCAACAATATGTTTGTGATAATAAGGCGAAACAAATGGGTCATACTGTTTTAAGATTGTCACCATATTACTATATTTTCAACCCTATAGAGCAAATAGTATATGGAACCAGATTAAGTCAGTAATAAGAGCTGAAAATACAATCCCAACTTTAAGTCCAAATACTCATGTATACTTAAATAAAAATAAAAACCGGTCAAGTGCAAGTTGAACTTGCGCAATTAGTGTTCCGTACGTTGATTGTTTTTAAAAAAACAAATTCTGTTACAGAGGTATAAAATGATCAGCGACTTCGCAAAACACACTCCAAATGAATTTTCAACAAAGTTTGTTTCAAATCTTTACTGAAATCTGATGACCTTGAATTTTTTTTTTAGTGTTCCGTACGGAACACTTATAAGATCACTTCGGTGTCTGTCTGTCTGTCTGTCTGTCTGACTGTCTGTCTGTCACACCCCGATTTTCTCCGAAACTATTTTACATAGAAAGTTGAAATTTGGTAATAATATAGAAATTTATGGCCTCATCAGAGCCATGCAGTTTTGAGAGTTAAATTTTGACTTCAGGGGCTAGTTTTGAGGGATGAAATCGGAAGTGGAAAAAAAAAATTTTTACTAGGTCATCGAGTGTGGTGTCAAATGAAAGCTTGTGAAAACACGAGTAAAATATATATATATATATATATATATATATATATATATATATATATATATATATATATGTATATGTATATAAATATATATATATATATATATATATATATATATATATATATATATATATATATATATACATATATATATATATATATATATATATATATATATATATATATATATATATATATAAATGTAATACTTGCGCGCACTTTTCTTTGTATTATTTTTAAAAAATCGCGAAAATCGCTGTCCCGCGCCTTATCTCGAAAAGTACTTATCAAAAAAATTTTGAAAAAAAATTCTGGAATATTCTCCACGGGTGTAGATTGAACGAAAATTATCACGAGTGCCTTACCTTTAATAATTTACCTGGTAACATATATAAAAAAAAACAAAAATTTCAAGGTCATCCGATTTTAGTAAAGATTGGAAACAAACTTTGTTGAAAACTCATTTGGGGTGTGTTTTGTGAAATCACTGATCATTTTATACCTCTATAAACAAAATTTTTTATTTTAAAAGCAATCAACGTACGGAACACTAATTGCGCGTTCAATCTACACCCCGTGGAGAATATTCCAGAATTTTTTCAAAATTTTTTGATAAGTACTTTTTAAGATAAGCGATTTTCGCGATTTTTTAAAAATAATACAAATAAAAGTGCTCGCAAGTATTATATTATATATATATTTTTTACTCGTGTTTTCACAAGCTTTCATTTGACACCACACTCAATGACCTAGTAAAATATATTTTTTTTTACTTCCGATTTCACCCCCCAAAACTAACCACTTAAGTAAAAATTTGACTCTCAAAACTACATGGCACTGATGAGGCCATCAATTTCTATATTATTACCAAATTTCAACTTTCTAAGTCAAATAGTTTCGGAGAAAATCGGGTGTGACCCACAGACAGACAGACAGACACCGAAGTGATCTTATAAGTGTTCCATACGGAACACTAAAAAAAAGAAGCAGTTTGTAAGTAGTAAATGCTACTTTCTACGTAAACAGGTACAAGAGGAACCCGACAGGGTGACACAATCTTGTCAAAACTCTTCATTCTGGCTATGAAAGATATTTTTAAGGAACTATCGTGAGAAGATAAGGGCATAAATATTAATGGAATGTATTAGAATCATCTATGTTTTGCAAATGACATATTTTTAATCTCTTCTCTCATCAAGGAAGTAGAACAGATGCGGACAAAGCTAAATTTAGCGTCAAGGAAGGTTGGTCATAGGATGAATTTTAGTAAGATGAAGATAATCAGAAAGGACAGTCCCCAGATCAAGATAGATGGTAACAACATAGAAAACGTAAATGAATACACATACCCGGGACATAATATTACAATTGGAAAAGAAAATTAAACATTAGAAATTTGGGCTGCTTTCGAAAGATTGAACTATATATTAAAGGATGGAGAAACTCCCATAAATCTAAAAAGACAAGTGCTTGATTCATATATTTTGCCTGTGGTCACCTACAGACTCGAAATAATAACTCTAATACAGAAAAATGCAAATTAGTTGAGAATAATGTAAAGAGCCATGAACAATGCTGGTAGTTTCTTTCAGAAATAAGATCAGAAGGAGGACATAAGACGTAGGATAGGTACAAAAGATATTATAGAGCGAATTACAAAATTAAAATGGGGTTGGGTAGAACATATTGCAAGGGATAACGGTAACAAATGGACATTGAAAATAGCTTTTTCGCCTCCTAAACAAACAACACGAGGGCGTAGAAGACCGCCAACGAGATAGGTGGTCGACGTAAGCAGAATAAGTGGAAGGTATTGGTGTCGGAGGGCTCAGAATAGGAACGAATGGAGGAGCTTGGGAGAGGTCTATGTCTAGGAATGGACGAGAAGTGGTTGATGATAAATTTCAGTGGAAAGTTGAACAAATTCTGTAAATTATATTATTAAAGTTAAAAATTCCTACATTTCTATAGAGAATGTTATTGAACCCATCGTGGTAAATTTAGATT
This sequence comes from Pachyrhynchus sulphureomaculatus, assembly GCA_019049505.1. Lineage (NCBI taxonomy): Eukaryota > Metazoa > Arthropoda > Insecta > Coleoptera > Curculionidae > Pachyrhynchus > Pachyrhynchus sulphureomaculatus. The sequence goes on from CM032450.1 coordinate 211,628, forward strand.
ATCACCAGGGACAGATCCAGGGAGTTGTGATTGGGGCGATCCCCCCCCCGGGGGCAACATAACCTAATAAAGAATAGTAAAAAAATAAAAGGGTGCATATACTAATCCTAATAACTCTATAAATTATAAATCTAACCTAACTTGATATTGAAAGGTTTGAAAAATAATGTAAAAACCAAATAAATTTATAAACTTAACATAATATACAACCTTTTACATATATTGATGAATTAAAAATATACAATGATTTGTAAAATGTTTTATAATATTTTAAAATTAATATAAATGATTATATTATATAATAATTACTGTAACAAATTTTATAAAAACTTAAACATAGAGGGTGAAAATAGATGTTATTATTCTTACACGTATATTTAATAACTCCGCCTGTGACATCTGATGTGTGGATTGAGTAGACCATTGGTATTTACTGCCGGTCCCAAGCCCCGATAAAGGAGAGGGGTTGGTAGGGAAAAGTTAGCAGTCAACTCACCGTAAAACATCTTATCCCTCACAGAAATGGTATCGTTGCCTCGGATGATAGGACGGACTCAAAGTTGACGAACACTGCGAGGAATAAGGCAAAAAGAAAAATATGTTACGAGTAGGTTGCTGGAATATTAATTCCTCGAGTAAAAAAGACCAAGAAGTAATCATAGAATTAAAATAAAAACCGGTCAAGTGCAAGTTAAACTTGCACAATTAGTGTTCCGTACGTTGATTGTTTTTAAAATAAAAATTTTTGTTAGGGTGGTATAAAATGATCAGTGACTTCACAAAACACATCCCAAATGAGTTTTCAACAAAGTTTGTTTCCAATCTTTACGGAAAACTGGTGACCTTGAAATTTTGTTTTTTTTTATATACCAAATAAATTATTAAAGGTAATGCACTCGTGATAATTTTCGTTCAATCTATACCCCATGGAGAATATTCCAGAATTTTTTCAAAATTTTTTGATCAGTACTTTTCGAGATAAGGTAGGGGATAGCGATTTTTTAAAAGTAATACGAAGAAAAGTGTGCGCAAGTATTACATTATATATATATTTTTTACTCGTGTTTTCACAAGCTTTCATTTGACACCACACTCGATGACCTAGTAAAAAAAAATTTTTTTCACTTCCGATTTCACCCCTCAAAACGAACCCCTTAAGTCAAAATTTATGTTATGGTGATATAAAATGATCAGTGACTTCACAAAACACATCTCAAATAAGTTTTCAACAAAGTTTATTTTCAATTTTTACTGGAAATTGATGACCTTGAAATTTCTGTTTTTAGTGTTCCGTACGGAACACTTATAAGATCTCTTCGGTGTCTGTCCGTCTGTCCGTCCGTCTGTCCGTCTGTCCGTCTGTCCGTCTGTCCGTCCGTCCGTCCGTCCGTCCGTCCGTCCGTCCGTCCGTCCGTCCGTCCGTCCGTCCGTCCGTCCGTCCGTCCGTCCGTCCGTCCGTCCGTCCGTCCGTCCGTCCCGTCGTCCGTCCGTCCGTCCGTCCGTCCGTCCGTCCGTCCGTCCGTCCGTCCGTCCGTCCGTCCGTCCGTCCGTCCGTCCGTCCGTCCGTCCGTCCGTCCGTCCGTCCGTCCGTCCGTCCGTCCGTCCGTCCGTCCGTCCGTCCGTCCGTCCGTCCGTCCGTCCGTCCGTCCGTCCGTCCGTCCGTCCGTCCGTCCGTCCGTCCGTCCGTCCGTCCGTCCGTCCGTCCGTCCGTCCGTCCGTCCGTCCGTCCGTCCGTCCGTCCGTCCGTCCGTCCGTCCGTCCGTCCGTCTGTCCGTCTGTCCGTCTGTCACACCCGATTTTCTCCGAAACTATTTGTCGTAGAAAGTTGAAATTTGGTATTAATATAGGCATTGATGGCCTCATCAGAGCCATGTATTTTCGAAAGTTAAATTTTGACTTAAGGGGTTAGTTTTGGAAGGTGAAATCGGAAGTGAAAAAAAAATTTTTTTACTAGGTTATCGAGTGTGGTGTCAAATGAAAGCTTGTGAAAACACGAGTAAAAATATATATATATATATATATATATATATATATATATATATATATATATATATATATATATATATATATATATATATATATATAATGTAATACTTGCGCGCACATTTCTTTGTATTATTTTTAAAATATCGCGAAAAATCGCTGTCCACCCGCCTTATCTCTGAAAGTAGTTAGCATAAAATTTTGAAAAAATTCTGGAATATTCTCCACGGGGTGTAGATTGAACGAAAATTATCACGAGTGCATTACCTGTAATAATTTATCTGGTATATAAAAAAAACAGAAATTTCAAGGTCATTAATTTTTAGTAAAGATTGGAAATAAACTTTGTTGAAAACTTATTTGGGGTGTGTCTTGTGATGTCACTGATCATTTTATATCACCGTAACATAAATTTTGATTTACGGGATTCGTTTTGAGGGGTGAAATCGGAAGTGAAAAAAAAAAATTTTTTACTAGGTCATCGACTGTGGTGTCAAATGAAAGCTTGTGAAAACACGAGTAAAAAATATATATATAATGTAATACTTGCGCACACTTTTCTTCGTATTACTTTTAAAAAAAATCGTGAAAAATCGCTGTCCCCTACCCTTATCTCGAAAAGTACTGATCAAAAAATTTTGAAAAAATCCTGGAATATTCTCCACGGGGTATAGATCAAATGAAAATTATTAATTTTTTATCTTGTATAGAAAATTAATAATTTATCTTGTATAGAAAAAAAAACAAAATTTCAAGGTCACCAGTTTTCAGTAAAGATTGGAAACAAACTTTGTTGAAAACTCGCATCGTGGAAGTTAAGTATAATTGTTTTTTCTTGCAGGGAAAATGCAGATTTACAGACTCCGCGAAGTTTGACCGGGGCAAAACTGAAAGTTGAAGCCATCGCTGTTCTGATTTGAACTAAGCATATTATAGGTTTTTGCTTTATTTTTATACTTACAGAGAATATTTTTATTGCATACTTAGGTACTTAGGCACCTACCTCCCGGTAAGTACTTTAGTTAATTAAATTCCAATAACTGCTAAAATCTCAAATAATTTTATTGTATTTATTTTTTATATACCAGCAATTCAGAGAAGAGCCGTTCGTCTGACTGGAGACCCGGAACTGACCGGCGGCCTCGATTCGTTGGAACATCGAAGAATGGTTGGCGACTTGAGCCTATTCTACAAGTATTTTCATGGAAAGTGTTTGAAGGATGTAGCTCGCTTAATTCCTACCAGAGAGGTGCATGTTAGAAATACACGTCGCGCTAAAACTTTTCAAGCAGTCTTTTATATGGAGAACGTCATCCCTTTGGAATAATTTGCCCAGGACTGTGTTTCCCACCAAGTACAATTTACAGCGATTTACAACGTGAATCGCTTTTTTCGCACACATATCGCTTCTGTAGCGTTTTAAGGATTTCCCTGCAGCACGTGTGATAGATCCATAAAAAAGCCATACATAAGCTTAGAAATGAATCTCTTTCCACAAAGCTTAATGTCTGCTTTATAACACTGTAGAATTCTAGTTCTTAAGAATTGTTAATTGTACTCATCTAGGCCTTTGTATGATACAAATAAGATTTTTAGTTTCATCATACGCTCGTCAAAATGGACTTTGAATTGCGTTGATTTATATAGCTTATTGTAAAGTTTAGAAGGAATACTACTCAGTATATATCACCACTACACCAAACACTTTATTTTTGCACTCGACGCGCGTTTCGCTAACCATGTTAGCTTCATCAGGAGCGATGATTGACTCAATCATCGCTCCTGATGAAGCTAACATGGTTAGCGAAACGCGCGTCGAGTGCAAAAATAAAGTGTTTGGTGTAGTGGTGATATATACTGAGTAGTATCATTGTGCCAAAGATTCCACATTCCCAACTTAGTTTAGAAGGAATAAAATATTTTTAAGGAAAAGGTCGCACTGTTGTATAGAGATAGAAAATAAAAGTGATTAAAACCAAAAATGCAAATAATTAGTAGAGCAAATTCGGACACTTATGGTTTATGACATTTTAATGTTTATAACCCATCATCAGTTCCAAACAAACGGACTTTAAATATATTTATATATATTTTTACTAAAATTATAGATTAAGGCTTTTAAAAGTGTTAAGGTTCTACATAATAGATGGCGTCAAATGAGAAAGAGATACATTTTTTAATGTGTTAAAGAATGTAGGTACACTATATTTAAATATATATCATTACCAAGTGCTCATACACTGGGAAAATGCTGTTCCAGAGATGAGGATGATTATATTCGAAACGTCGCGAAACAAATAATTACGCCATTGTCAGACCTCGCAAAATAAAAACTCACATACTTTAATTTTTTAGTAAGCGTCGTGTGGCTAGTGTAAATTTATGATTAATTTTCGTTGCATTTAAGATAAGAAAACAATAATTGAAACGGTTAGTAAAGCTATTTTATGTTCGATTGTTTTTTAGGTAAATACCTTAGACTACAAAGAGTGTGTTTAGTGTAGACTCCAGTCGTGAATAAATAGGTCCGTCGTCTTTGTTTCTATCCTATATATAGTGATTTACTTACCAGTGGTAGTGGAGTAGCAACTATATCATTATTTTTTTAAATTTTTTTGTAGAAATGAGCTGTTTAAAAAAATTCTTGGCTACATCTTTGATAATATTATAATGAATATATGTTGTAAATTTTAACAAAATCGGTTAAGTGAATCTTAAGATATCTTGTACAGGGTAAGTCAACAATGGAGTTGAGTTCATTATCTCATTTGTTTCGGGAATGACGAAAAAATGTTAAATAAAATAGTTTTAAGGAATGTTAAGGTGCACAGTTTAAAATTATTTTTGAGTATACAGGGTACTTCAAAAAAGTGTGGAAGATATAATATAGGTTTTTTTAAATGGAACATCCTATTTTCTAATTTGTTTTTAAATTCTGCATAAAATTTTATAATTTTTTATTTATAATATATATAAACACCTGAACAAAATTAACGCAACAATCTGAAAATTAATTTATCTTTTTCTTATATCAGTTTTAAAGTTTATCGAGTATTTGAATAGTAGGCTATGCATATTTTGTTTCGTTGTTCATGACAGAAATCAAAACAATTCGTTTAGATTTATAGTTTTAAAGAATTTTTTAGAAGATAAACAATTTTCTGTAATAATGCGATAGATTTTCTTTAAAAGTAAGCTTATAAATTGTTCCCTTTTTCAAACTAATACGTTTTTGTGGGTAGACTGTTTTATTTTTGACCCCAAAGAATTAGATAAATGAATCGAACAAGGAATTTAACTGAACACGAGGTAGTGCGAGCCTCAGTTTTATTGGACGAGGGATATTGTCAAAGTTATGTTGCCAATTTGTTAGGCAAACATCGTTCCACAATAAGTCGTATGGTAAGACGCTTGAATGAAGTAGGAACTTATTCTAGAAGGCTAGAGCAAGGGCGAAAACGATGCACTAGCGACCTAGATGAACGTTTTATAAGACAATATGCTTTAAGAAACAGGACTGTCACTAGTTCTATAATAAGAAACGAACTCGAAGCTGTTCGTAATGTCACAATTTCTTCTAAAACAGTTAGAAGACGGTTAAATGAAGCTGGAGTAAACAGCCACTGCGCCCTTGCTTACTAGAGAGAACAGAGTTGCCAGGTTACGTTTTGCTCGAAATCCCGAAAACTGGTCTGTGGATGATTGGAAACAAGTTTTCTTCACAGATGAAACTAGGGTTAGTATGAAACACCCAGATGGTCGTGAGCGAGTATAGCGAAGACCAGGAGAGAGACTTGCTCCTTGCAATATCTCTGCAAGGATTCCATTCGGCGGTGGCTATGTTATGTTCTGGGGTGGCATCTGCTTTGATGCTCGCACAGAGTTAGTTCCTGTCCGTACGAGATCCATGAATGCTGACTACTATCTTGAGAATATTGTAATAGAACATGTGATGCCTTTCGGTCATTTTGTGGGGCCCAATTTCCTGTTTATGCAAGACAACGCTCGACCTCATGTGGCTAGGGAGGTACTCGATTATCTTAATCAAGTTGATATACCGATTATGCAATGGCCACCAAAAAGCCCGGATCTGAATCCGATAGAACATGTATGGGATCACCTTAAGAAAAATGTGAAACGTCATATACCTGCACCTAGAAACCTGAGGGAACTTGAAGATACAGTTATCACAGAATGGGAGCAAATTCCTCAAGATTTTATCCAAAATTTAATTAGAAGCATGCCTGGGCGCATGAACGCTGTTATCCGAAGTAGAGGAGCCAACACACGCTACTAGTGTCCCAGTTACACCATTAATTTTGCTACTAGTGTCCCAGTTTATTTTTTTCATTATTACATAATTTCAACGATTTTGTTATTAGGTCTTAAGAATAATTTTAATTCGAATCTTATAGAGAAATTTGGTAGCTAATTCACTTTTAAAGTATCCGAATAAGTTTTTTCTAACTTTTAGTGTAACCAATGTTCATAAAAAATTATTAAAATTAATTCATTATAGAGATTTTTATGATATAATATAATTTTACGTTAATTTTATCCAGGAGTGTATAATGTAACCTATGTTAGTAGTTTTTCTAATATTTTAATTTTTTAAAAAAATACTAGTTTTCATTTATGTAAAAAATTGCCAGTAGCGCCATTGTTTCTGAAGGGGGAATACTCATAATTAGTACAAGCGTTCTATAGAGATGAAAAAAATATATATGTAAAGAAATTTGATTTAGATGCTACAGGGTGTTCAAAATAAATTTATACATTTCGACTATTTTAAATTGAAAAATCTCAAATTTTTTAAATAGCACAACCTGTATATTAGTATTTTTTCTGATAGATTTTACAAAAATCTCCAACTTCTATCATTTTTTTATTTTTTTTTTATGGGTCTAGCACACGTGCTGCGGAAAGTACCTAAAGCGCTCCAGGAGCTACATGTGAGCGGAAAAAAAAAAAAAAAAAAAGCGATTCACGTTGTTCTTGAATCGCTGTAAATTGTACTCGATGAGAAACACAGCTCTGGGCAAATTATTCCAGAGGGATGATGTTCTCCATATAAAAGACTGCTTGAAAAGCGCTGTACGCGGGGTAACAAGCTGAACCTCATACGGATGTGAAGCACCAGCGCGACGTGTATTTCTAACATGCATCGCTTTGGGAGGAATTAAGCGGGCTACATCCTTCGAACACTTTAGATGAAAATACTTGTAGAACAGACTCAAGTCGCCATCCGTTCTTCCATGTTCCAGCTAATGTGGGAGCGGAGCCCCAAACATGGGAGCAGTATTCCATAGTTGGTCGAATTTGAGCTTTGTAAAGAATTAAGAGTTGTTGTGGAGTGTAAAGTTTTCTGGTTCGAAATAATATCCCTAACTTTTGAGAAGCTCTCCTTGCTCTGCCTGCAACATGTTCATGCCAGGACATATTTGCTCCCAAACTAACGCCCAACAAATTGAGCGACGATGTTAGGGGAATAGAGTGCCCCGAAATAAATATGTCGGGTTCAGCAACGTTAACTTTTTTAGAAAAAACTGCCGCCTAGATTTTTGTAGCGTTAAATTCCACTTGGTTACTGTCACCCCAAGAGAGAATATCTTCCAGGTCTTTGTTAAGTTGAACGACCTCCTGCTGTCTGCGGATATTCGCCTGAGCAGCCGATGTCCGAGCGTTCAAAGTGAATGAAGAGATAAGCATACTGTGGTCTGCAAAACTGTAGATTGGATTCCCGGTCTTTTCCATCAGATCGTTAATGTAAATGAGAAAGAGAGTACGAAAGAGTATGGAGCCTTGGGGCACACCTGCGTTGATTGTGAAAGTGTTAGAAAGAAATCCGTCGACCGTCGCTCGTAAAGAACGCCCTCTGAGGAAACATGAGAGCCACAAACAGAACTTTTCAAATATACCACAAGAACGTAGCTTAGTCCTTACCACGTACAGTTCAGAGAATTTGATAGCTATCTTCGTTTTTGAATAACAGTGATTCAATTTTTATTTATTATAAAATTTCGACGTTTTCGGCCATAATGCTATGGTTTCAGTCCATCATGCCAAACACGGTCGAATGCTTTGGATATGTTAAGAGCAACCGCTCGAGATTCTCCAAAGTGTTCAGTTGCGTTGTTCCGAACATGTGTTACATAAGTCAGAAGATCCCCTGTTGATCTATGTTTACGAAAGCCATATTAGCGATCGCTAATAATATTGAATCGTTCAAGATGTTTTAGAAGATGCTGATTGATAACCTTTTCCATGACCTTCGATATTATTGAAAGCAGTGCGACTGGTCGGTAGTTATTTGGCAAGGTCTTCTTGCCTTTTTTAGGTATCGGCTGAACCGTGGCACATTTCCAGCAGGACGGAAATATTCTCTTTCTGTAGGATAGGTTGAAAAGTCTACAGAAAACTGGTGTTAGTTCCCCTGTACAGTTTTTGAGAACTATAGCAGGTATTCCGTCAGCGCCAGAAGCCTTTTTGGTGTCTAGCTTCATCAAAATACGTTTTATGATACGCTGCCTGAAGACAACATCGGGCATCTTTGACTGCAATATGGGAATAGTAGGTGGTGTTTTTCCTTGGATATCGACAGTAGAATGTGAAGCAAAGAGTACAGCCAACAAGTTCGCTCTCTCAACAGGTGCAGTTGCAATGGAATTATCTGGCCGTGTGAGGGGTGGTATGGTGGATTTGGTGAAATTTTGTCTAACTGCCTTAGCGACTGCCCAAAAGGAAATGGAATTGTTGGGAAAAGCGAGAAGTTTGTTTCTAATTCGATGATTGTGTGCCTTCTTGGTTTCGTCGATAATTCCTTTGCATCTGTTCCTAGCATGAACAAAAATGTTACGATTTATGGTGTTAGGATTTACACGCCATTGTCGGTAGGCAATATGTTTAGAAGCAACAGCTTCTTTGCATTTTCGGTCAACCCAAGGCATTTCTTCGAAAAAGGGATGTAAGCTTCCATACCAGCCAAAATAACACCGGAAACCTCCCTGGCGCAGTCAGATGGGTTGCCGGATCGAAAACAAACGTTCATCCATATTAAGTATGTCATAAACCTATTTCTAATAATTTTCGATTTATTTCGAATTTTTTGTATTGTTAGTGTTCCGTACGGAACACTTATAAGATCACTTCGGTGTCTGTCTGTCTGTCTGTCACACCCGATTTTCTCCGAAACTATTTGACATAGAAAGGTGAAATTTGGTAATAATATAGGAATTGACGGCCTCATCAGAGCCACATAGTTTTGAGAATTAAATTTTTACTTAAGGGGTTAGTTTTGGGGGGGTGAAGTCGGAAGTTAAAAAAAAAATTTTTTTACTAGGTCATCGGGTGTGGTGTCAAATGAAAGCATGTGAAAACACGAGTAAAATATATATATATATATATATATATATATATATATATATATATATATATATATATATATATATATATATAATATTATACTTGCGCGCACTTTTCTTTGTATTATTTTTAAAAATTCGCAAAAAATCGCTGTCCCGCGCCTTATCTCGAAAAGTACTTATCAAAAAATTTCGAAAAAATTCCGGAATATTCTCCACGGGATGTAGATTGATCGAAAATTATCACGAGTGCATTACCTTTAATAATTTATCTGGTACATAAAAAAAACAAAAATTTCAAGGTCATCAGATTTCAGTAAAGATTGGAAACAAACTTTGTTGAAAACTCATTTGGGGTGTATTTTGTGAAGTCACTGATCATTTTATACCTCTGTAACAAAATTTTTTTATTTTAAAAGCAATCAACGTACGGAACACTAATGGCGCAAGTTCAACTTGCACTTGACCGGTTATTTTTAATACACTTACGCTATTGTGAAAACATAAACAAACAGTTAATAATAATTTTAATATAGTTTAACGTATCTAATGGTTAATTATAATGAAGTAATAAATGTTCAAAAATATACCTGTCTTCTTGAATACACATGTTTAGTCGTTCTACTATATTTTCTTTCACTTTCCTTAGCATAAAGGGCGTTATTGTCCTGCACGCATCCTCTATCCTATTTTCCATATTTACTGGTGTTGTGGGGCGATTCACATAAACACGATCTTTAATTTAGCCCCACAAAATGAAGTCTAAAGGTTTAAAGTCACATGATCCCGAACTTCCCGGTGGTAATGAGCAGGAACTCCGTCTTGTTGAATCCACATTTGTTCCCTTTCAAAATTATTTTTTTATTAACCGCTATGTGAAGCCTTACTGCTAAAAGACAATTTTTTCCAGCCTCGCCCAGGATATAATCCATATCAATTAATTCATTTTTAGGAAAATTTATAACTTTGAACTTTATACGTCACTTACTACAACAATTAATAGATATGTCAAAATTTGACAAGGCCTACATTTTTGTTTTGTATTCGCAACTATGAGGTTATAGCGTAAGTGTATTAAAAATAAGGGTAAAAACTTAAAAATTCAAAATAAATCGAAAACTATTAGAAATAGGTATATATACCTAATAAAAGTTGGATTGTTTTGTAAAATCTATTAGAAAAATTAATAATATACAAGGTGTGCCATTTAAAAAATTTGAGATGTAGCATGTAGCATCAAACTCAAATTTCTTTACATATATCTTTTTTTTCATCTCTATAGAACACTCGCACCAATTATGAGTACTCCACCTTCAGAAACAATGGCCATAATGGCAATTTTTTACAAAACTGAAAACTAGTATTTTTTAAAAAATTGAAATATTAGAAAAACTACTAGGTTTAGGTATATATTATTAATAAAAAAATTATGAAATTTTACCAAAATTTAAAAATAAATTAGAAAATAGGATGTTCCATTTAAAAAAATATATGTTGTAGAGCATGCATCATCATGCATCTACAGCCTTACTTACATAAGCACAAAACATATTAAGATCACGAATACTACTTTCCAAACACTAAAGTTGTCACACAAGAAAGATATTCCCGCAAACTTCTGGTCAAAGAAATAATTCGTTTAAAAAGAAACTCGTCAAGTGCAAGTTGAACATGCGCAATAAATGTTCCGTACGTTGATTGCTTTTAAAATAAAAAATTTTATTACGGAGGTATAAAATGATCCGTGACTTCACAAAACACATCCCAAATGAGTTTTCAATAAAGTTCGTTTCCAATCTTTACTGAAAACTGATATATATATATATATATATATATATATATATATATATATATATATATATATATATATATATATATATATATATATAATATATATATATATATATATATATATATATGTATATATATATATATATATATATATATATATATATATATATATATATATATATATATATATATATATATATATATATATATATATATATATATATATATATATATATATATATATATATATATATATATATATATATATATACATTGACTTAAGGGGTTAGTTTTGAGGGGTGAAATCGGAAGTGAAAAAATTTTTTTTACTAAGTAATCGAGTGTGGTGTCAAATGAAAGCTTGTGAAAACACGAGTAAAAAATATGTATATAATGTAATACTTGCGTGCACTTTTCTTTGTATTATTTTTAAAAAATCGCCAAAAATCGCTGTCCACCCGCCTTATCTCGGAAAGTACTTATCAAAAAGTTTTGAAAAAATTCTGAAATATTCTCCACTGGGTGTAGATTGATGGAAATTAATCACGAGTGCATTACCTGTAATAATTTATCTGGTATATAAAAAAAACAGAAATTTCAAGGTCATCAATTTTCAGTAAAGATTGGAAATAAACTTTGTTGAAAACTTATTTGGGGTGTGTTTTGTGAAGCCACTGATCATTTTATATCACCGTAACATAAATTTTGACTTAAGGGATTCGCTTTGAGGGGTGAAATCGAAAGTGAAAAAAAAATTTTTTACAGGTCATCGAGTGTGGTGTCAAATGAAAGCTTGTGAAAACACGAGTAAAAAATATACATTTAATGTAATACTTGCACTAACTTTTCTTCGTATTACTTTTAAAAAATTCTTGAAAAATCGCTGTCCTCTACCTTATCTTAAAAAGTACTGATCAAAAAATTTTGAAAAAATCCTGGAATATTTTCGCCGGGGTATAGATTGAACGAAAATTATCATTACCTTTAATAATTTATCTGGTATAGAAAAAAACCAAAATTTCAAGGTCACCAGTTTTCAGTAAAGATTGGAAACAAACTTTGTTGAAAACTCATTTGGGGTGTGTTTTGTGAAGTCACTGATCATTTTATACCACCCTAACAATTTTTTTTATTTTAAAAACAATCGACGTACGGAACACTAATTGTGCATGTTCAACTTGCACTTGACTGGTTTTTTTTCGTTTTTTCAACCATATAAATGTACTTAAAAAAGTAATTTTTCACTTAACAATATAAAGAAATAACCGGTCAAGTGCAAGTTGAACTTGCGCAATTAGTGTTCTGTACGTTGATTGCTTTTAAAATAAACATTTTGTTACAGATGTATAAAATGATCAGTGACTTCACAAAACACACCCTAAATGAGTTTTCAACAAAGTTTGTTTCCAATCTTTACTGAAATCTGATGACCTTGAAATTTTTGTTTTTTTTAAATACCAGAAAAATTATTAAAAGTAATGCACTCGTGATAATTTTCGTTCAATTTACACCCCGTGAAGAATATTCTGGAATTTTTTCAAAATTTTTTGATAAGTACTTTTCCAGATAAGGCGCGGGACAGCGATTTTTCGCCATTTTTAGTGTTCCGTACGGAACACTTATAAGATCACTTCGGTGTCTGTCTGTCTGTCTGTCTGTCTGTCTGTCTGTCTGTCTGTCTGTCTGTCTGTCTGTCTGTCTGTCTGTCTGTCTGTCTGTCTGTCTGTCTGTCTGTCTGTCTGTCTGTCTGTCTGTCTGTCTGTCTGTCTGTCTGTCTGTCTGTCTGTCTGTCTGTCTGTCTGTCTGTCTGTCTGTCTGTCTGTCTGTCTGTCTGTCTGTCTGTCTGTCTGTCTGTCTGTCTGTCTGTCTGTCTGTCTGTCTGTCTGTCTGTCTGTCTGTCTGTCTGTCTGTCTGTCTGTCTGTCTGTCTGTCTGTCTGTCTGTCTGTCTGTCTGTCTGTCTGTCTGTCTGTCTGTCTGTCTGTCTGTCTGTCTGTCTGTCTGTCTGTCTGTCTGTCTGTCTGTCTGTCTGTCTGTCTGTCTGTCTGTCTGTCTGTCTGTCTGTCTGTCTGTCTGTCTGTCTGTCTGTCTGTCTGTCTGTCTGTCTGTCTGTCTGTCTGTCTGTCTGTCTGTCTGTCTGTCTGTCTGTCTGTCTGTCTGTCTGTCTGTCTGTCTGTCTGTCTGTCTGTCTGTCTGTCTGTCTGTCTGTCTGTCTGTCTGTCTGTCTGTCTGTCTGTCTGTCTGTCTGTCTGTCTGTCTGTCTGTCTGTCTGTCTGTCTGTCTGTCTGTCTGTCTGTCTGTCTGTCTGTCTGTCTGTCTGTCTGTCTGTCTGTCTGTCACACCCGATTTTCTCCGAAACTATTTGACATAGAAAGGTGAAATTTGGTAATAATATAGGAATTGATGGCCTCATCAGAGCCATGTAGTTTTGAGAATTAAATTTTGACTTAAAGGGTTAGTTTTGGGGGGTGAAGTCGGAAGTGAAAAAAAAAATTTTTTACTAGGTCATCGAGTGTGGTGTCAAATGAAAGCTTGTGAAAACACGAGTAAAAAATATATATATAATATTATACTTGCGCGCACTTTTCTTTGTATTATTTTTAAAAATTCGCGAAAAATCGTCCCGGGCCTTATCTCGAAAAGTACTTATCAAAAAATTTCGAAAAAATTCTGGAATATTCTCCACGGGGTGTAGATTGAATGAAAATTATCACGAGTGCATTACCTTTAATAATTTATATGGTATATAAAAAAAACAAAAATTTCAAGGTCGTCAGATTTCAGTAAAGATTGGAAACAAAATTTATTGGAAACACATTTGGGGTGTGTTTTGTGAAGTCACTGATCATTTTATACCATAATTTTTGACTTAAGGGGTTCGTTTTGAGGGGTGAAATCGGAGGTGAAAAAATTTTTTTTTACTAGGTCATCGAGTGTGGTGTCAAATGAAAGCTTGTGAAAAGACGAGTAAAATATATATAAATATATATATATATATATATATATATATATATATATATATATATATATATATATATATATATATATATATATATATATATGTAATTCCGCACACTTTTCTTCGTATTACTTTTAAAAAATCGCTGTCCCCTACCTTATCTCGAAAAGTACTGATCAAAAAATTTTGAAAAAATTCTGGAATATTCTCCACGGTGTATAGATACAGAGTACATTACCTTTAATAATTTATCTGGTATATAAAAAAAAAAAACAAAATTTCAAGGTCATCAGTTTTCAGTAAAGATTGGAAACAAACTTTGTTGAAAACTCATTTGGGGTGTATTTTGTGAAGTCACTGATCATTTTATACCACCTTAACAAAAATTTTTATTTCAAAAACAATCAACGTACGGAACACTAATTGTGCAAGTTCAACTTGCACTTGACCGGTTTTTTTAAAAATAATACAGAAAAGTGCGCGCAAGTATTACATTATATATACATTTTTTACTCGTGTTTTCACAAGCTTTCATTTGACACCACAATTGATGACCAAGTAAAAAAATTTTTTTTTCACTTCCGATTTCACCCCCTAAAACTAACCCCTTAAGTCAAAATTTAACTCTTAAAACTACATGGCTCTGATGAGGCCATCAATTCCTATATTATTACCAAATTTCAATTTTCTACGTCAAATAGTTTCGGAGAAAATCGGGTGTGACAGACAGACAGACAGACAGACAGACACCGAAGTGATCTTATAAGTACGGAACACTAAAAAGAAATTTTGTCTTTCCAGATGTCCTGAAGAAGAAATAAATATAATTTCGAAAGCTCGACTAACAAAAAAGGTTGTTTGACTACCCAAGGCCATAAATATTTAAATATAGACTGTAGCCCCACTAAATTGAGAATATATTTTCCTTAACTAGTCAGTAGCGACTACTCTTGTCTTTGTTTTTATGTGTGTATATATATATATATATATATATATATATATATATATATATATATATATATATATATATATATATATATAGATATACATATATATATATAGATATATATATATATATATATATATATATATATATATATATATATATATATATATATATATATACACATACATACATATATATATATATATATATATATATATATATATATATATATATATATATATATATATATATATATACTTGAAAGTAGTTTTACTAGAAAGCATTTTCTCTTATTCTTAATTTGTAGGCCTAAGAACATGCGGGATTGTTTACCTTCCATGGTAAAAAAGTGGAGATACGACCTTAGAAATTTACCTTTTAATGATATTGTTTTTGGTGCAAATATTGATATTTGAGGATTTTGCGTCTGGGTTTATGTGTATCTGTAAATGCTGTTCGTGTGGGCTCTATAAGGGAAAAATGCTAATTTTTTTTGCGGTTCTAGCACACGTGCTTCAGGGAAGTCCCTAAAGCGCTCCAGGAGCGCCATGTGTGCGGAAAAAGCGTTTTTTGTAATTTGTTAATTTGTTTACCATTAGCGTTATAAGGCAATGGCACCAGTTATAAGTTAAAGGCAACATTTTTAATTAAACGCAATCAAGAACTGTTTCTGTCGTCCATAGTTACATCTAGCTGCATCTGTGTACAGCTACGGTCACGAAAATTTCAGAACTCTACCATCAATGTGATTTTTTTTATAATTGTTTTTTTTTTCAGAAATACATCAACTAAAGGAACATGCTACTCAGTATATATCACCACTACACCAAACACTTTATTTTTGCACTCGACGCGCGTTTCGCTAACCATGTTAGCTTCATCAGGAGCGATGATTGACTAAAGCTAAACTACCAAATCTACCTTATTTATACTTAGCCTAACCCTTGAATTACTCAAGCGGAACTAATGACATAGGCAAGGCTATCAGTTCCGGTCAAGTAACCAGTAGAGGGGACTATAAGGAATAGGCCCTCTGTCTTTGTTTAAACTACTTTTACATTTTATGATTTCCATACTTTCGTATGCGTTCAACAATCTCCTATCAGATACATTTTTTATTAATCTTAGATTATCTAATGTTACAGTATGATCAGCTTCAAGAGCATGTTCGGCAATGCTAGACTTTTCTGTTCTGTTGTATTTTAAGTGTGCTAAATGTTCTTTAAATCGTGTTCTAATTGACCTTTTAGTTTGCCCAACATACTTTTTGTCACAATCATTACAACTAATTTCATAAATTCCACTTTTCTCACAATTAGGAATCTTATCTCCGAGAATTACTTAGAATGAATGACTTTGAAGACGAAATTATTCGTGAATACTTAATATTATCTAAACTCTGTATGGAACAAAATTATTTCCAATATAACAATCAATTTTATGTTCAGAAAGAAGGAACAGCTATGGGTAATTGCTTGTCACCTTTCATAGCCAATTTATTCATGAGTAAGTTTGAAATCGAAGCCAGTCAAGGATTCGAATATTTCCCAAGGGTATGGTATAGGTATGTGGATGATATTTTCGCGATTTTTGATACAAAGAAAGCAAATATTGATGATTTTGTTTCCAAATTAAATAGCCGGTATGATTCCATTAAATTCACTTACGAAGTTGAGAACAAAAGACAATTGCCTTTTCTAGATATTTTAATTATTAAAAATAATAATAGATTAGAATTTGATATCTATAGGAAGGACACAGTAACAGATAGATATATTTCTAATGATTCATTTCATTGCAAACAACATAAATTAGCCTCATTACATTTTTTAGTTCATCGTTTGGTCACTTTCCCTCTGAATAGAGTAATCTTTAATAAAGAAAGGAATCGTATTAGAAATATAACTAGAGTTAATGGTTATGACGATGGCTTAGTAAATAAGCTAATCAATAGGCATAAGTTTAGGTTTAATATTCAGAATTCCACCTTTTTTACACGCGAAGAAAATAACACCAAGTATGTCTCCATACCATATAATCCGAAATATTGCAAGGGACTCAATAAGGTATTTAATAAGATAGGCCTCACCTTAGTCTATAAGTCATCAGACAATCTGAGGAATATCTTAGGAAATCCCAAAGATAAGATTCCTAATTGTGAGAAAAGTGGAATTTATGAAATTAGTTGTAATGATTGTGACAAAAAGTATGTTGGGCAAACTAAAAGGTCAATTAGAACACGATTTAAAGAACATTTAGCACATTTAAAATACAACAGAACAGAAAAGTCTAGCATTGCCGAACATGCTCTTGAAGCTGATCATACTGTAACATTAGATAATTTAAGATTAATAAAAAATGTATCTGATAGGAGACTGTTGAACGCATACGAAAGTATGGAAATCATAAAATGTAAAAAGTAGTTTAAACAAAGACAGAGGGCCTATTCCTTATAGTCCCCTCTACTGGTTACTTGACCGGAACTGATAGCCTTGCCTATGTCATTAGTTCCGCTTGAGTAATTCAAGGGTTAGGCTAAGTATAAATAAGGTAGATTTGGTAGTTTAGCTTTAGTCAATCATCGCTCCTGATGAAGCTAACATGGTTAGCGAAACGCGCGTCGAGTGCAAAATAAAGTGTTTGGTGTAGTGGTGATATATACTGAGTAGTATCATTGTGCCAAAGATTCCACATTCCCAACTTAGTAAAGGAACATGGATAAAGTGGACCAGAAGAAAAATGCAAAACACCGAGGTAAGCCTAGAACGTAAAAAGTTTTTGAATCAACCCAATTTTTAATGAATTCGTCACACGCCAAAACAAGTCTATGTTTTGGCATGTGACAAATAATTTTAATAATAACCGATCAAGTGCAAGTTGAACTTGTCACTGTGTGAAGCACATAGTTCTTCATAGCTTTGAATATGTCGTGTTTCGTACCAGAAAAAGACTTTTTCCAGAACGTTTCATAACCTTCTTTCATTTGAAGAAAACGGCTGCTGGAAGTTATCGATTGTTGGTTGAAGCTTATGGTGAACATGCTCCAACCCAAAAAACTTGGGTAGACCCAGGCCAGCCTTCAACATCACAATCAGTAAGCATTATACAGGGAAAGAAAGCTTTTCTGTGTATTTGGTGGGATAGCTGTGTATTACGAACTGCTGAAACCTGGTGAGACGATTTCTTGCTATCGATACCGACAACAATTGATAAAGCTGAACAGAGTATTGAATGAAAAACAACCAGAATATGCCCAAAGACTCGATAAAGTCATTTTTCAACATGACGATGCTCGGCCCCATGTTGCAAAATGTGTTAAAAACTATTTGGAAAACATCAAATGGTACGTTCTACCCCACCCGCCGTATTTACCGGACTTAACCCCTTCAGACTACCACTTATTTTGATCAATGCAACACGGACTTTCAGAACAACACTTACATTCTTACGAAGAAGTGAAAATTTGGCTTGATGAATGGTTGACCTCAAAAGATGAAAAGTTCTTCTGGTGCGGAATCCATTCTTTGGTAGAAAGATAGGAAAAAACTCATAGCTAACGATGGCCAATACTTTGATTATTAAGGTGATTCATTTTGTGATGAAAATAAAAGCTTAAATGTTTAGAAAAAATCGACATTAACCGAAACACCTATTAGATCATATATTTCAATGTTTAATAGTAGAATCAATGAAACAACCTGGCGAGATTATGTACCAACACCTGAAGAAAACTGGGAAAATTATTACATGCGTTCAGAGTGTCGTCGGTTTTTGTATTTCTCTCACTGCGATCTATCGGAGAAGTATTGAATTGGGACTGAAGTCTTGCTAGTTGTTGGTCAAGTTGGACATTTTTGTACCACCCACGTACAAATAAGACGAAAATATGATATTTGAAGTCTCATTATGTTATATTATTTTATTTCTAGACAATCAATTTACATTTTAACTTATACCAAGAAAATACTTACTGTTGCATCTACCATAAAACACCTTCGTTTACTTCGATTATTGCGGCAGATCGATTAGTCGTCAATAGATGACACTGCATAAAGAAAAACCGGTCAAGTGCAAGTTGAACTTGGACAATTAATGTTCCGTACGTTGATTGCTTTTAAAATAAAAAAAAAATGTTATAGAGGTATAAAATGATCAGTGACTTGACAAAATACACCCCAAATGAGTTTTCAACAAAGTTTATTTCCAATCTTTACTGAAATCTGATGACCTTGAAATTTTTGTTTTTTTTATATACCATATAAATTAATAAAGGTAATGCACTCGTGATAATTTCCGTTCAATCTACACCCCGTGGAGAATATTCCAGAATTTTTTCGAAATATTTTGATAAGTACTTTTCGAGATAAAGCCCGGGACAGTGATTTTTCGCGAATTTTTAAAAATAATACAAAGAAAAGTGCGCGCAAGTATAATATTATATATATATTTTCTACTCGTGTTTTCACAAGCTTTCATTTGACACCACACTTGATGACCTAGTAAAAAAAATTTTTTTTTCACTTCCGACTTCACCCCCCAAAACTAACCCCTTAAGTCAAAATTTAATTCTCAAAACTACATGGCTCTGATGAGGCCATCAATTCCTATACTATTACCAAATTTCACCTTTCTATGTCAAATAGTTTCGGAGAAAATCGGGTGTGACCCACAGACAGACAGACAGACACCAAAGTGATCTTATAAGTGTTCCGTACGGAACACTAAAAATGGAAACGTCGTTGGAAAAGATCAATAACTTAAAAACAATTGTTGAGAAGAAAATAAAAGCTCCTAAAAATAAATCAGCTACCACTAAAACGAAAACTATTAAGAATACTATTAAGAAGAAGAAGACTATTAAGAATAAAATAAAAGCCGGTCAAGTGCAAGTTGAACTTGCGCAATTAGTGTTCCGTACGTTGATTGCTTTTAAAATAAAAAATTTTGTTATGGTGGTATAAAATGATTAGTGACTTCACAAAACACACCCTAAATGACTTTTCAACAAAGTTTATTTCCTATCTTTACTGAAATCTGATGATCTTGAAATTTTTGTTTTTTTTATATACCAGATAAATTATTAAAGATAATGCACTCGTGATAATTTTCGTTCAATCTACACCCCGTGAAGAATATTCCAGAATTTTTCGAGATAAGGCGAGGAACAGCGATTTTTCGCGATTTTTTAAAAATAATACAAAGAAAAGTGCGCGCAAGTATTACATTATATATATATATATATATATATATATATATATATATATATATATATATATATATATATATATATTTTACTCGTGTTTTCACAAGCTTTCATTTGACACCACACTCGATGACCTAGTAAAAAATTTTTTTTTTCACTTCCGATTTCACCCCCCAAAACTAACCCCTTAAGTCAAAATTTAACTCTCAAAACTACATGGCTCTGATAAGTCCATCAATTCCTATATTATTACCAAATTTCAACTTTCTATGTCAAATTGTTTCGGAGAAAATCTGGCACAGACAGACAGACAGACAGACTCCGAAGTGATCTTATAAGTGTTCCGTACGGAGCACTAAAAATGTATATATAATGTAATACTTGCGCGCACTTTTCTTTGTATTATTTTTAAAAAATCGCGAAAAATCGCTGTTGCCCCACCTTATTTCGAACAGTACTGTTTGTTTGTTTTCAGTAAAGATTGGAAACAAACTTTGTTGAAAACTCATTTGGGTTGTGTTTTGTGAAGTCACTGATCATTTTATACCACCATAACAAAATTTTTTATTCTAAAAGCAATCAACGTACGGAACACTAATTGTGTAAGTTCAACCTGCACTTGACCGGTTATTTAATCTGTATTTTAATGAGAAATTGATTTAGCTGCATATAGCCTTTAGCATTAAAAGAAGGCATACGAAAATAAGCTGGTATTCTAGGGCTTAACATTTCTAATAAGTTCGTTTGTAAACGAACATTAAAACAGTGTGGTTATTTGATGACATAAGATAATTGCTTGTACCTTATTGTGTTAATATTTGATCCGATTACTGCTTATTTGAAAATTAAAGTGTTTAGTGATTTTTTTTTTGCTCTTGCTTGGTGCCCACTAATCTGAAGTTAATCTAATTTTACTACAGCAGATTGGATGGCTGCATTGTATTCATTACCCCACCGAGATTTCTGCATTTCTTTACGTTTCCAGGTCCCTAGATCACGAGAAACATAGTTTTCCTCTTCCGTTAGCCTATCTGTTTTTCAGTCTGTTGCCGCGATAATCTTTTTGAAGCTTTTTTACTTGAGATTCCAACATTTTTACATTTCCGTTTGTCTATCTGTTGCTTGGCTGCGCAATACCTCCTGAACAAAATGAGATATGGATTTTAAATCAGGTACAGACGTAATACTTGAATAAAGAAAGCATCCTATAGTTTTTGAACGACATCGCTTTAGGAGAACCAATTTTTTTTATTGTTGCCTTTGTTCAAATTATTGATTAATTAACTACGTACATTATTGCAGTTATACGAGTGTATTTTTATGGATTTTTAATGTGTTATTGTTTTCAAGTGCTTTGGTCATAATTTATGATGTGATTCATTAATTGTTGAAGTTTTAAGTTATTTTAATGATTACTAGCCGCTACCGGCCACTTCGCCACTAATAAATATAATACCTTATACGTGGTGAGATCCAAAAGTTCTTAGACTAACGCAACATAATCTGAATTAGTTACTTTTAGGCTTCCTGACTTCCATCACCTTTAAAGGAGTTCCCCAGAATACAGCGGTCTTTCCGCTTTCATATGGGTGAACAGGGTGCGAAATCAAGCGGATAAGGAGGGTGGGGGATGACAATGGTGCAATTCTTCGTCAAAAACTACTGCGTACAAAACAATCTGTGAGCTAGTACATTATCGTGTTGCCAGAGGAAACTTTCCTCTCTATAAAGCTTTGACCATTTTCTATTTGTTCAGAGATACTCAGAGATATCCGAAGATGGTCTTCAGAAATAATTTATTGAATTTTGTCGATGATTTCCTTCTCTTTTACGCTTATCACTTATTACTGATCTCAGAATTCCCAGTGGAAAATTATTCGGTAGTCGAATTGTACCCAATGGTTGAAATTTGTTTTCCTACCTTGCTACCCAAATAAAATTTCAACTATGATTTCCTTTTCGTAGGTCATGGTCCTATAGTATATGTAATTTTTTTAAACGTTATATTTTTTTTAGGTGCCAGCGAGGCCCACAGCACACAGCATAGTGTCAACTCAAGCTCGGGTGTTCTGATGGTAGGGCCCAATTTTCGAGTGGGCAAAACCATCGGCTGTGGTAATTTCGGAGAGGTCAGCCTAGGTAAAAACCTGTACGATAATAAGCATGTCGCCATTAAGATGGAGCCCATGAAATCGGAAGCACCGCGACTGCATTTGGAGTATAGATTTTATAAGTTGCTTGGTAGCCATGGTAAGTAGGTCATTAAAATAATATCAGTTTAGTCGTTCTAAAAAAATACTAATTTTAGTAAAATACATAGTTAATCTGTGATTAAGTGTAATTAATTTTATACGTGTTAAAATGCTAAATTTCTTGAGGTGAAGCCTTTTTCATTGGGGACTGACTATTTATAATTTATTAGAAGTAACGCAGCGAATCGAGTGCTTATCCTAAGCAGAAAAGCGTTAAAAAGTTACTTCCGATTTCAACAAACCCAGACCTACGTCTTTATTTTAGATAAAACACTGTCTGCTAAAAATTTTTAAATGTTTCTGTAACTCTACCTAAATCAAATACCTAACGGTTTCTGAAATAATTGCTTCTGAAAAGCGAAAGTTTCATGCTTTTAATCGATTTTATAACCCAATAAAAATTGGTCATAATTCCAAGCAAAAACAATAAATCTTTAAACGGAATAAAACAGTTTTAACAACTCTTTGGTTTTATAGTTATACCGGGTAATACTGGCTGTCCCAGAAATAAGTTCAAAGGAACGTATTTATAGGAAATTCATTGAAAAAAACCGGTCAAGTGCAAGTTGAACTTGCGCAATTAGTGTTCCGTACGTTGATTGCTTTTAAAATAAAAAATTTTGTTACAGATGTATAAAATGATCAGTGACTTCACAAAACACACCCCAAATGAGTTTTCAACAAAGTTTGTTTCCAATCTTTACTAAAATCTGATAACCTTGAAATTTTTGTTTTTTTTTAAATACCAGAAAAATTATTAAAGGTAATGCACTCGTGATAATTTTCGTTCAATCTACACTCCGTGGAGAATATTCCGGAATTTTTTCAAAATTGTTTGATAAGTACTTTTCGAGATAAGGCCCGGGACAGCGATTTTTTAAAAATAATACAAAGAAGAGTGCGCGCAAGTATTACATTGTATATATATATATATATATATATATATATATATATATATATATATATATATATATATATATATATATATATATATATATATATATATATATATATATATATATATATATATATATATATATATATATTTATATATATTTACCGAGCTTTCACAAGCTTTCATTTGACTCTACACTCGATTTCAACTTTCTATGACAAATAGTTGCGGAGAAAATCGGGTGTGACACACGGGCAGACGGACAGACACACGGACAGACACCGAAGTGATCTTATAAGTGTTCTGTACGGAACACTAAAAATGGGGGCCATATTGAGTATTTATTTATTGACAATAAAATACCATATTTAAAATCAAAAGAATAAACTTCTTTTTAGTGTTCCGTACGGAACTCTTATAAGATCACTTCGGTGTCTGTCTGT
The DNA here is from genome assembly GCA_019049505.1 of Pachyrhynchus sulphureomaculatus. Lineage (NCBI taxonomy): Eukaryota > Metazoa > Arthropoda > Insecta > Coleoptera > Curculionidae > Pachyrhynchus > Pachyrhynchus sulphureomaculatus. The sequence goes on from CM032450.1 coordinate 235,459, forward strand.
CTGCCTGTCTGTCTCTCTGTCTGTCTGTCTGTCTGTCTGCCACACCCGATTTTCTCCGAAACTATTTGACATAGAAAGTAGAAATTTTTTACTAATATAGGAATTGATGGCTTCATCAGAGCCGTGTAGTTTTAAAAGTTAAATTTTGACTTGAGGGGTGAAATCGGAAGTGAAAAAAAAAGTTTTTACTAGGTCATCGAGTGTGGTGTCAAAGGAAAAGCTTGTGAAAACACGAGTAAAAATATATATATATATATATATATATATATATATATATATATATATATATATATATATATATATATATACATATATATATATATATACAGGGTTACAAGGAAAGTCGTCCTAGATAATTAAGGACGTTATAGTTTAGGTAGTTTCTGACCGATTTGACTCTGACATGATGTCCTAAACTTAACCGTTTTCGAGATATTGAAGTTTAAAATTTTCTAAAAAAAAAAACATGTTTTTAGTGTTCCGTACGGAACACTTATAAGATCACTTCGGTGTCTGTCTGTCTGTCTGTCTGTCTGTTTGTCACACCCGATTTTCTCCGAAACTATTTTGACATAGAAAGGTGAAATTTGGTAATAATATAGGAATTGATGGCCTCATCAGAGCCATGTAGTTTTGAGAATTAAATTTTGACTTAAGGGGTTAGTTTTGGGGGGTGAAGTCGGAAGCGAAAAAAAAAATTTTTTACTAGGTCATCGAGTGAGGTGTCAAATGAAAGCTTGTGAAAACACGAGTAAAAAATATATATATAATATTATACTTGCGCGCACTTTTCTTTGTATTATTTTTAAAAATTCGCGAAAAATCGCTGTCCCGGGCCTTATCTCGAAAAGTACTTATCAAAAAATTTCGAAAAAATTCTGGAATATTCTCCACGGGGTGTAGATTGAACGAAAATTATCACGAGTGCATTACCTTAAATAATTTATATGGTATATAAAAATAACCGGTCAAGTGCAAGTTGAACTTGCACAATTAGTGTTCCGTACGTTGATTGTTTTTAAAATAAAAAATTTTGTTAGGGTCATGTAAAATGATCAGTGACTTCACAAAACACACCCCAAATGAGTTTTCAACAAAGTTTGTTTCCAATCTTTACTGAAAACTGGTGACCTTGAAATTTTGTTTTTTTTTCTATACCAGATAAATTATTAACGGTATTGATAATTTTCGTTCAATCTATACCCCGTGGAGACTATTCCAGGATTTTTTCAAAATTTTTTGATCAGTACTTTTTGAGATAAGGTAGGGGACAGCGATTTTTCACGATTTTTTAAAAGTAATACGAAGAAAAGTGTGCGCAAGTATTACATTATATATATATTTTTTACTCATGTTTTCACAAGCTTTCATTTGACACCACACTCGATGACCTAGTAAAAAAATTTTTTTTTCACTTCCGATTTCACCCCTCAAAACGGATCCCTTAAGTCAAAATTTATGTTACGGTGATATAAAATGATCAGTGACTTCACAAAACACGCCTCAAATAAGTTTTCAACAAAGTTTATTTCCAATCTTTACTGAAAATTGATGACCTTGAAATTTCTGTTTTTTTTATATACCAGATAAATTATTACAGGTAATGCACTCGTGATAATTTTCGTTCAATCTACACCCCGTGGAGAATATTCCAGAATTTTTTTCAAAATTTTTTGATGAGTACTTTCCGAGATAAGGTGGGTGGACAGCGATTTTTCGCGATTTTTTAAAAATAATACAAAGAAAAGTGCGCGCAAGTATTACATTATATATATATTTTTTACTCGTGTTTTCACAAGCTTTCATTTGACACCACACTTGATTACCTAGTAAATTTTTTTTTTTTTCACTTCCGATTTCAACCCCCAAAACTAACCCCTTATGTCAAAATTTAACTTTCAAAACTACATGGCTCTGATGAGGCCATCAATTCCTATATTACTACCAAATTTCAACTTTCTATGACAAATAGTTTCGGAGAAAATCGGGTGTGACAGACGGACAGACGGACAGACACCGAAGTGATCTTATAAGTGTTCCGTACGGAACACTAAAAACAAAAATTTCAAGGTCATCAGATTTCAGTAAAGATTGGAAACAAACTTTGTTGAAAACTCATTTGTGGTGTGTTTTGTGAAGTCACTAATCATTTTATACCACCGTAACATAAATTTTGGCTTAAGGAGTTCGTTTTGAGGGGTGAAATCGGAAGAGAAAAAAAAATTTTTTACTAGGTCATCGAGTGTGATGTCAAATGAAAGCTTGTGAAAACACGAGTAAAAATACATACATATATATATATATATATATATATATATATATATATATATATATATATATATATATATATATATATATATATATATATATATCTAATATATAAAATTCTCGTGCCACAGTGTTTGTAACCAAACTCCTCCGAAACGGCTTGACCGATTTTTATGAAATTTTTTGTGTATATTCGGTAGGTCTGAGAATAGGTCGTAAACTATTTTTTATACCCCTAAGTGATAAGGGTGGCCCACCCCAAAATTTTTTTATTTATTTTGTGGACAAAATTTTTAATTTTTATTTTTTTATGATTTGGCATTAAAAAATACATATAACCCCTAATTTTCACCCTTCTACCACCAACCCCCATTTTTTAATAGCGATGTTAGTACTGTAATAATCTTCAACTCTCAGTGGTCGATAACTGATCAATTATCAATCTATCAGTTAGCCCCGCCAGGCGTCTACCGGTGTCACTTCTCACCCAGCAAACAGCACGGAGTAGGGATGAGAACGAAGCCGGTCTCCTGTCTTTCTCACACAATAAGCTTTCTCTCACTCCCTACACAGTTTTCGGCCATTATTAGTGTTTGTGCATCGATCGTAGCAGTGACGCTTATACTTATCATTTTACTTTCTCAGTGCAACTCTCATGTTAATACCAATGTGAATGCTCCTCCGTTGAATAACAACGATGAGATAACGCTCTACCAAATTGGCCGGTATATCAGCTCCAATGAAGCTGTCTGGCGTATCTTTGGTTTCCCAATTCATGAACGGGATCCAGCTGTTATCCATTTAGCCGTCCATCGTGAAAACGGCCAGCGCGTATTTTTCACGAACGAGACAGCGATTGATCGTGCTATAAATCCACCAAAAACTACACTCACCGAATTTTTTGAATTGTGTAATCGTGCGGATGCTTTTGGTGCCTTTGCACGAACACTACTCTATTCAAAAGTACCACGCTATTTCACATGGGCTCAAACAAAAAAATGGATGCCCCGCAAGCAAGGCACACCAATTGATACATGCCCCGGTTTATTCAAATCAAACACCTTGGGGCGAGTATATACAGTCAATCCAGGCAGACTGAGTGCTTTTATTTGCGACTGTTGTTGGTTAATGTCACCGGCCCATCGTCATTTCAAGAAATACGTAAAGTGAATGGACAACAGTATCCAACGTATAAAGATGCATGCCTTGCACTCGGCTTGCTAGAAGATGACAACCAGTGGGACAGTATGCTTGCTGAAGCAGCATTGAACTGTACAGCAACACAAATTCGTCTACTATTCGCTATAGTGTTGACTACATGTTTCCCGGCCCGAGCAGAGACGTTATGGGATAATCACAAAGATTCAATGACTGATGATATATTGTATCGACATCGTACACGGTGCAACGATCTACCGATAACATTCAGCGACGCTATGTACAATGAAGCATTGATTGCTATAGAAGATCTTTGTATTGTCATTGCCAATTTACCAATCAGTCATTTCGATATGCGTTCGCCAAATCGAAGTGCATCTGATTTAATGAACACTGAAATGAATCGTGAACTGCAGTACAATACTGTAGAAATGGCAGCGATTGTTACTCGCAATGTCCCACTACTGACTAATGAACAAAGAACCATTTACCACCGCATTATGCTGGCAGTTTCGGCAGGACAAGGTGGATTCTTTTTTTTGGATGCACCAGGTGGAACTGGCAAAACATTTCTCATTTCGCTAATTCTCGCCGAAATACGATCAAATAATGGCATCGCATTGGCCGTTGCATCATCTGGCATTGCAGCAACTTTATTGGATGGAGGCAGAACAGCTCATTCAGCATTTAAGCTGCCACTGAATATTCTAAATAACCCAGACGCAGTGTGCAACATAAAAAACAATCGTCCATGGCCACAGTGCTGAAACAGTGTAAAGTTATCATCTGGGAAGAATGCACTATGGCACACAAACATTCGCTTGAGGCGTTGAACAGGACATTGAAAGACATAAAAAACAACGACAAACTATTTGGCGGCACTCTGTTACTCCTTTCAGGTGATTTCAGACAAACACTTCCCGTCATTCCACGTTCAACGTACGCTGATGAGATCAACGCTTGCTTAAAATCATCGCCACTGTGGCGTAATGTTGAAAAAGTACAACTGAAAGTAAACATGCGCGTTCAAATGCTTCAAGACCCATCCGCTGAAACATTCTCAAAACAACTGTTAGATATCGGCGATGGAAAAGTTGCTGTACATGAAAATACTGAATGCATAAAATTGCCGACCGATTTCTGCACCAACATTAATTCGCAAAATGCTCTCATTGACCACATATTTCCCGATGTACACACACAATACATGAATCATGAGTGGCTGGTAGAAAGAGCAATTTTGGCAGCAAAAAAAATGTGGACGTCAACGATTTAAATTTCAAGATACAACAGTTGTTGCCAGGGGACTTGGTATCATACAAATCTATCGATACAGTTTGCGATGCCAACGAAGCTGTAAATTATCCAACAGAGTTTTTGAACTCATTGGATTTGCCAGGCATGCCACCGCACCATTTACGACTGAAGGTTGGATCTCCGGTTATTTTGCTTCGTAATTTGAACCCACCACGACTGTGCAATGGTACGCGATTAGTCATTAAAAAATTAATGAAAAACATTGTCGAAGCCAGCATTTTGAATGGCAAGTTCCGAGGCGAAAATGTATTGTTACCACGAATCCCTATGATTCCTACAGATGTGCCAATTGAATTCAAACGTGTTCAATTTCCAATTAGATTGGCATTCGCAATGACAATCAATAAGTCGCAAGGCCAAACGATGTCTGTTTGTGGCTTAGATTTGGGCACACCGTGTTTTTCACACGGACAATTATACGTGGCATGTTCTCGCGTGGATAAACTATCCAGTTTGTTTGTGTTGGCTAAAGACGGACTAACCAAAAATATCGTCCACTCCACTGTACTTAGAGATTGATATTGTTTTTTTTTTTTTAATTGTCATAATTAGTGATAGCAAATATGGATAACATTTTTTAATGTATATATAACTTTTAAGAGATATAATTTTAAATATATTAGTTAAGTTAATAAAGTACAATAAATTAAAAAAATTAATGGTTGGTGTTTTGTTATTTTTATAGACCGTCATCGTCCACAGCGTTCCATTCCTCTTTCAGTCATAGACCACATCCCCACACACTTACAATAAGTTAGTTATTTTTTATCAAATTATTCACTAGAAATAATTTATATGGCAAAACAACGTTTGCCGGGTCAGCTAGTATATATATATAAATATATATATATATATATATATATATATATATATATATATATATATATATATATATATATATATATATATATATTTATATATATATATATATATATATATATATATATATATATATATATATATATATATATATATATATATATGTATATATATATATATATATATATATATATATATATATATATATATATATATATATATACTCGTATATAAAGTAATACTTGCGCACACTTTTCTTCGTATTACTTTTAAAAAAATCGCTGTCCCCTACCTTATCTCGAAAAGTACTGATCAAAAAATTTTGAAAAAATTCTGGAATATTCTCCACGGGGTATAGATTGAATGAAAATTATCACGAGTGCATTACCTTTAATAATTTATTTGGTATGTAAAAAAAAAAAAAAATTTCAAGGTCACCAGTTTTCAGTAAAGATTGGAAACAAACTTTGTTGAAAACTCATTTGGGGTGTGTTTTTGTGAAGTCACTGATCATTTTATACCACCCTAACAAAATTTTTCAACGTACGGAACACTAATTGTGCAAGTTCTACTTGCACTTGACCGTTTTTTTAGTGTTCCGTACGGAACACTTATAAGATCACTTCGGTGTCTGTCTGTCTGTCTGTCTGTCTGTCTGTCTGTCTGTCTGTCTGTCTGTCTGTCTGTCTGTCTGTCACACCCGATTTTCTCCGAAACTATTTGACATAGAAAGGTGAAATTTGGTAATAATATAGGAATTGATGGCCTCATCAGAGCCATGTAGTTTTGAGAATTAAATTTTGACTTAAGGGGTTAGTTTTGGGGGGTGAAGTCGGAAGCAAAAAAAAAATTTTTTTACTAGGTCATCGAGTGTGGTGTCAAATGAAAGCTTGTGAAAACACGAGTAAAAAATATATATACAATATTATACTTGCGCGCACTTTTCTTTGTATTATTTTTAAAAATTCGCGAAAAATCGCTGTCCCGGGCCTTATCTCGAAAAGTACTTATCAAAAAATTTCGAAAAAATTCTGGAATATTCTCCACGGGGTGTAGATTGAACGAAAATTATCACGAGTGCATTACCTTTAATAATTTATATGGTATATAAAAAAAACAAAAATTTCAAGGTCATCAGATTTCAGTAAAGATTGGAAACAAACTTTGTTGAAAACTCATTTGGGGTGTGTTTTGTGAAGTCACTGATCATTTTATACCACCGTAACATAAATTTTGACTTAAGGGGTTCGTTTTGAGGGGTGAAATCGGAAGTGAAAAAAATGTTTTTTTACTAGGTCATCGAGTGTGATGTCCAATGAAAGCTTGTGAAAACACGAGTAAATATATATATATATATATATATATATATATATATATATATATGTATATATATATATATATACATATATACATATATATATATATATATATATATATATATATATATATATATATATATATATATATATATATATATATAATATATATATATATATATATATATATATATATATATATATATATATATATATATATATATATACTCGTATATAATGTAATACTTGCGCACACTTTTCTTCGTATTACTTTTAAAAAATCGCTCTCCCCTACCTTATCTCGAAAAGTACTGATCAAAAAATTTTGAAAAAATTCTGGAATATTCTCCACGGGGTATAGATTGAACGAAAATTATCACGAGTGCATTACCTTTAATAATTTATTTGGTATATAAAAAAAAAAAACAAAATTTCAAGGTCACCAGTTTTCAGTAAAGATTGGAAACAACCTTTGTTGAAAACTCCTTTGAGGTGTGTTTTGTGAAGTCACTGATCATTTTATACCACCCTAACAAAATTTTTTATTTTAAAAACAATCAACGTACGGAACACTAATTGTGCAAGTTCAACTTGCACTTGACCGGTTTTTATTTTGCTTTTATATCGATTTTTTTTTATTAGAGGTTCTCGAGTGCTATTTTTTGGTTATTAGTGTTCCGAACGGAACACTTATAAGATCACTTCGGTGTCTGTCTGTCTGTCTGTCCGCCACACCTGATTTTCTCCGAAACTATTTGACATAGAAAGTAGAAATTTTGTACTAATATAGGAATTGATGGCTTCATCAGAGCCGTGTAGTTTTAAAAGTTAAATTTTGACTTGAGGGGTGAAAATCGGAAGTGAAAAAAAAAGTTTTTACTAGGTCATCGAGTGTGGTGTCAAAGGAAAAGCTTGTGAAAACACGAGTAAAATATATATATATATATTTATATATATATATATATATATATATATATATATATATATATATATATATATATATACATATATATATATATTATATATATATATATATATATATATATATATATATATATATATAAATATATATATATATATATATATATATATATATATATATATATATATATATATATATATATATATATATATATATATATATATATATATATATATATATATATATATATATATATATATATATATATATATATATATATATATATATATATATATATATATATATATATATATATATATATATATATATATATATATATATATATATATATATATATATATATATATATATATATATATATATATATATATATATATATATATATATACAGGGTTACAGGGAAAGTCGTCCTAGATAATTAAGGACGTTATAGTTTAGGTCGTTTCTGACCGATTTGACTCTGACATGATGTCCTAAATTTAACCGTTTTCGAGATATCGAAGTTTAAAGATTTTCTAAAAAAAACATTTTTTTTTAGTGTTCCGTACGGAACACTTATAAGATCATTTCGGTGTCTGTCTGTCTGTCACACCCCCGATTTTCTCCGAAACTATTTGACATAGAAAGGTGAAATTTGGTAATAATATAGGAATTGATGGCCTCATCAGAGCCATGTAGTTTTGAGAATTAAATTTTGACTTAACGGGTTAGTTTTGGGGGTGAAGTCGGAAGTGAAAAAAAAAATTTTTTTACTAGATCATCGAGTGTGGTGTCAAATGAAAGCTTGTGAAAACACGAGTAAAAAATGTATATATAACATTATACTTGCGCGCACTTTTCTTTGTATTATTTTTAAAAATTCGCGAAAAATCGCTGTCCCGGCCCTTATCTCGAAAAGTACTTATCAAAAAATTTTGAAAAAATTCTGGAGTATTCTCCACGGGGTGTAGATTGAACGAAAATTATCACGAGTGCATTACCTTTAATAATTTATATGGTATATAAAAAAAAACAAATATTTCAAGGTCATCAGATTTCAGTAAAGATTGGAAACAAACTTTGTTGAAAACTTATTTGGGGTGTGTTTTGTGAAGTCACTAATCATTTTATACCACCGTAACATAAATTTTGACTTAAGGGGTTCGTTTTGAGGCGTGAAATCGGAAGTGAAAAAAAATTTTTTTTACTAGGTCATCGAGTGTGGTGTCAAATGAAAGCTTGTGAAAACACGAGTAAAAAATATATATATAATGTAATACTTGCGCACACTTCTCTTCGTATTACTTTTAAAAAATCGCTGTCCCCTACCTTATCTCGAAAAGTACTAATCAAAATATTTTGAAAAAATTCTAGAATATTCTCCACGGGGTATAGATTGAACGAAAATTATCACGCGTGCATTACCTATAATAATTTATTTGGTATATAAAAAGAAAAACTAAATTTCAAGGTCACCAGTTTTCAGTAAAGATTGGAAACAAACTTTGTTGAAAACTCATTTGGGGTGTGTTTTGTGAAGTCACTGATCATTTTATACCACCCTAACAAAAATTTTTACTTTAAAAACAATCAACGTACGGAACACTAATTGTGCAAGTTCAACTTGCACTTGACCGGTTTTTTTATTTGCTTTTATATCGATTTTTTTTTATTAGAGGTTCTCGAGTGCGATTTTTTGGTTATTAGTGTTCCGTACGGAACACTTATAAGATCACTTCGGTGTCTGTCTGTCTGTCTGTCTGTCTATCTGTCTATCTGTCTATCTGTCTGTCTGTCTGTCTGTCTGTCACATCCGATTTTCTCCCGAAACTATTTGACATAGAAAGGTGAAATTTGGTAATAATATAGGAATTAATGGCCTCATCAGAGCCATGTAGTTTTGAGAATTAAATTTTGACTTAAGAGGTTAGTTTTGGGGGGTGAAGTCGGAAGTGAAAAAAAAAATTTTACTAGGTTATCGAGTGTGGTGTCAAATGAAAGCTTGTGAAAACACGAGTAAAAAAATATATATATAATGTAATACTTGCACACACTTTTCTTTTCTTTTAAAAAATCGCTGTCCCCTACCTTATCTCGAAAATATTATACTTGCGCGCACTTTTCTTTGTATTATTTTTAAAAATTCGCGAAAAATCGCTGTCGCGGGCCTTATCTCGAAAAGTACTTATCAAAAAATTTCGAAAAAATTCCGGAATATTCTCCACAGGGTGTAGATTGAACGAAAATTATCACGAGTGCATTACCTTTAATAATTTATATGGTATATAAAAAAAAACAAAAATTTCAAGATCATCAGATTTTAGTAAAGATTGGAAACAAACTTTGTTGAAAACTCATTTGGGGTGTGTTTTGTGAAGTCACTGATCATTTTATACCACCGTAACATAAATTTTGACTTAAGGGGTTCGTTTTGAGGGGTGAAATCGGAAGTGAGAAAAAAATTTTTTTACTAGGTCATCGAGTGTGGTGTCAAATGAAAGCTTGTGGAAACACGAGTAAAATATATATATATATATATATATATATATATATATATATATATATATATATATATATATATATATATATATATATATATATATATATATATATATATATATATATATATATATATATATATATATAATGTAATACTTGCACACACTTTTCTTCGTATTACTTTTAAAAAATCGCTGTCCCCTACCTTATCTCGAAAAGTACTGATCAAAAAATTTTGAAAAAATTCTAGAATATAGATTGAACGAAAATTATCACGAGTGCATTACCTTTAATAATTTATTTGGTATATAAAAAAAAAATTTCAAGGTCACCAGTTTTCAGTATAGATTGGAAACAAACTTTGTTGAAAACTCATTTGGGGTGTGTTTTGTGAAGTCACTGATCATTTTATATAACAAAAATTTTTATTTTAAAAACAATCAACGTACGGAACACTAATTGTGCAAGTTCAACTTGCACTTGACCGGTTTTTATTTTTTACTTATTACCTTATCTCGGAAAGTACTAATCAAAATATTTTGAAAAAATTCTGGAATATTCTCCACAGGGTGTAGATTGAACGAAAATTATCACGAATGCATTATCTTTAATAATTTATCTGTTATATGAAAAAAAAATTCGAGGTCATCAGTTTTCAGTAAAGATTGGAAACAAACTTTATTGAAAATTCATTGTGTTTTGTGAATTCACTGATCATTTTATACCATCTTAATAATTTTTTTTATTTTAAAAGCAATTAACGTACGAAACACTAATTGTGCAAGTTCAGCTTGCACTTGACCGGTTATTTATTTTTTTGTTCTGTTTCTAGTAGATGTAAGTCTTGTTTACTTTCAGTTTGGTTCAGTTAAGTTGTTACATATCCTTGGAAATATATTTTAACAAGCAATTCTTATTTACCATAAAAAAAAAATTTAGCTTTCATAATAATTAGAATAACCGGTCAAGTGCAAGTTGAACTTGCGCAATTAGTGTTCCGTACGTTGATTGCTTTTAAAATAAAAAATTTTTAACGGCGGTATAAAATGATCAGTGACTTTACAAAACACACTCTTAATGAGTTTTCAACAAAGTTTGTTTCCTATCTTTACTGAAATCTGATGACCTTGAAATTTTTGTTTTTTTTTATATATCAGATAAATTATTAAAAGTAATGCATTCGTGATAATTTTCGTTCAATCTACACCCCGTGGAGAAAATTCTAGAGTTTTTTCAAAATTTTTTGATAAGTACTTTTCAAGAGAAGGTGGGTGGACAGCGATTTTTAGCGATTTTTAGTGTTCGGTACGGAACACTTATAAGATCACTTCGGTGTCTGTCTATCTGTCTGTCTGTCCGTCTGTCACACCCGATTTTCTCCGAAACTATTTGACATAGAAAGTTGAAATTTGGTTGTAATATAGGAATTGATGGCCTCATCAGACACATGTAGTTTTGAGAGTTAAAATTTGACTAAGGGGTTAGTTTTGGGGGATGAAATCGGAAGTGAAAAAAAAATTTTTTTACTAGATCATCGAGTGTGATGTCAAATGAAAGCTTGTGAAAACACAAGTAAAAAATGTATATATAATGTAATACTTGTGCGCACTTTTCTTTGTATTATTTTTAAAAAATCGCGAGAAATCGCTGTCTCCCGCCTTATCTCGAAAAGTACTTATCAAAAAATTTTGAAAAAATTCTGGAATATTCTCCACGGGGTGTAGATTGAACGAAAATTATCACGAGTGCATTACCTTTAATTATTTTTCTGGTATTTAAAAAAAAAAAAATTTCAGATTCATCAGATTTCAGTAAAGATTGGAAACAAGCTTTGTTGAAACTCATTTGGGGTATGTTTTGTGAAGTCACTGATCATTTTATACATCTGTAACAAAACAACTTGCACTTGACCGGTTATTTAAAATAAAAACAAAAAGTGCTCGTAAGTATTTCATTGTATATATATATTTTTTACTCGTGTTTTCACAAGCTTTCATTTGACACCACACTTGATTACCTAGTAAAAAAATTTTTTTTTCACTTCCGATTCCACCCCACAAAACTAACCCCTTAAGTTAAAATTTAACTTTCAAGACTACATGGCTCTGATGAGGCCATCAATTGCTATATTATTACCAAATTTCAACTTTCTATGACAAATAGTTTCGGAGAAAATGGGGTGGGACAGACAGACACCGAAGTCATCTTATAAGTGCACGTACGGAACACTAATTGTTCCGTACACTGATTGTTATTAAAATAAAAATTTTTGTTAGGGTGGTATAAAATGATCAGTGACTTCACAAAACACACCCCAAATGAGTTTTCAACAAAGTTTGTTTCCAATCCTTACTGAAAACTGGTGACCTTGAAATTTTGTTTTTTTATATACTAAATAAATTATTAAAGGTAATGCACTCGTGATAATTTTCGTTCAATCTATACCCCGTGGAGAATATTCCAGAATTTTTTCAAAATTTTTTGATCAGTACTTTTCGAGATAAGGTAGGGGTCAACGATTTTTTAAAAGTAATACGAAGAAAAGTGTGCGCAAGTATTACATTATATATATATATATATATATATATATATATATATATATATATATATATATATATATATATACATATATATATATATATATATATATATATATATATATATATATATATATATATATATATATATTTTACTCGTGTTTTCACAAGCTTTCATTTGACACTACACTCGATGACCTAGTAAAAAAAAATTTTTTTTACTTCCGATTTCACCCCTCAAAAACGAACCCCTTAAGTCAAAATTTATGTTACGGTGGTATAAAATGTTCAGTGACTTCACAAAACACACCCCAAATGAGTTTTCAACAAAGTTTGTTTCCAATCTTTACTGAAATCTGATGACCTTGAAATTTTTGTTTTTTTTATATACCATACAAATTATTAAAGGTAATGCACTCGTGATAATTTTCGTTCAATCTACACCACCCCGTGGAGAATATTCCAGAGTTTTTTCGAAATTTTTTGATAAGTACTTTTCGAGATAAGGCCCGGGACAGCGATTTTTGGCGAATTTTTAAAATAATACAAAGAAAAGTGCGCGCAAGTATAATATATATATATATATATATATATATATATATATATATATATATATATATATATATTTTATTCGTGTTTTCACAAGCTTCCATTTGACACCACACTCGATGACCTAGTAAAAAAATTTTTTTTTTCCCTTCTGACTTCACCTCCCAAAACTAACCCCTTAAGTCAAAATTTAATTCTCAAAACCACATGGCTCTGATGAGGCCATCAATTCCTATATTATTACCAAATTTCACATTTCTATGTCAAATAGTTTCGGAGAAAATCGGGTGTGACAGACAGACAGACAGACAGGACGGAACACTAAAAACATGTTATATTAGCCACACTTTTTTGAAGTACCTTGTATACTCAAAAATAATTTTAAACTGTGCATCTTAACATTCCCTAAAACTATCGTACTTAACATTTTTTCGTCATTCCCGAAACAAATGAGATAATGAACTTTACTCTATCGTTGACTCACCCTGTACATAATTGTCTGATTTTTCAAAAGCCGTTATCACAGAAACTATTGACATTATATTAAAATTTAATTGTTCAAAATTTTGAAATATATTTTTTCCTTTTCCTTGCAGAGGGAATTCCTGAGGTGTACTATTTCGGCCCCTGTGGAAAATGCAATGCATTAGTTATGGAACTTTTAGGTCCTAGCCTTGAAGATCTCTTCGATCTATGTGAACGGAGATTCTCTCTAAAGACTGTTCTTACGATTGCAATTCAGCTGGTAAGTAAATTTTCTGTGATTCTTAGTGGGAGTCTACTTTGAGCTAGATTTGAATATGTGATATACACCATTTTCGGGATTTTTAAGTTATGAAAACTTGAAAGTTATGTTGTTTTGTAGCATTTCTGTTTTATATAAAATATATTTTATTTATGTTTTAATTTTTCCTATTTTTCATTGTTACAAAACACTGAAATATTATTAGAGTTTAATGCAACTACAAACTTAAACTCTTAATTATATTTTTTAGCTCCATCGAATTGAATATGTCCATTCGAGGCATCTGATATATAGGGATGTAAAGCCTGAAAATTTTCTGATTGGCAGGGAAAGTACAAAACGAGAAAAAATGATTCACATTATAGGTAATTATTATAAAACAATTCGATATACAGATATCGTTTTTAGTGTTCCGTACGGAACACTAATAAGAGCACTTCGGTGCCTGTCTGTCAGTCTGCCTGTCACACCCGATTTTCTCCGAAACTATTTAACATAGAAAGTTGAAATTTGGTAATAATATAGGAATTGATGGCCTCATCAGAGCCATGTAGTTTTGAGAGTTAAATTTTGACTTAAGGGGTTAGTTTTGGGGGGTGAAATCGAAAGTGAAAAAAAAAAATTTTTACTAGGTCGTCGAGTGTGGTGTCAAATGAAAGCTTGTGAAAAGACGAGTAAAAAATGTATATATAATGTAATACTTGCGCGCACTTTTCTTTGTATTATTTTTAAAAAATCGCGAAAAATCGCTGTCCCCGCCTTATCTCGAAAAGTACTTATCAAAAAATTTTGAAAAAATTCTGGAATATTCTCCACGGGGTGTAGATTGAACGAAAATTATCACGAGTGCATTACCTTTAATAATTTTTCTGGAATTTAAAAAAAAAAAACAAAATTTCAAGGTCATCAGATTTCAGTAAAGATTGGAAACAAACTTTGTTGAAAACTCATTTGGGGTGTGTTTTGTGAAGTCAGTGATCATTTTATACATCTGTAACAAAATTTTTTATTTTAAAAGCAATCAACGTACAGATCACTAATTGCGCAAGTTCAACTTGCACTTGACCGGTTATTATATACAGTGTTTACGTTTTTATATACAGTTGTATATACATATACACGCACACGTGTCGCTTAGGGAACCCCTGCCTTATTTTAATACAGATAAATCGAATTTCTGGTGTCAAGAACTAACTAGAGTTACTTTGCTGTTTTAAAAGTAAAATAAATAAATAATACAATCACAAAGAGAGGACAAACTAAGCAAAGTTTAATTTCTGTTTTAGATTTTGGCTTAGCAAAAGAATATATTGAATTGGAAACGAATAAGCATATTCCATATAGAAAACGTAAATCGATAACAGGTACAGCTAGGTATATGTCGATAAATGCCCATTTAGGTAAAGAACAGTCAAGGCGGGATGACTTAGAAGCCTTAGGGCATTTGTTCATGTACTTCCTCCGAGGTTCCCTGCCATGGCAGGGTCTCGAGACCAATACCTCAAAAGAAAGATACGAAAAAATTAAAAACACAAAACGAGCGACCTCTATCGACACTCTATGCGAGAATCAACCCGAAGAAATGGCCACGTACCTTAGATACGTTAGAAGACTAAATTTTTTCGAAATACCCGATTACGAGTATTTACGAAATTTGTTTACGAATTTATTTAAAAAGAAAGGCTACGCCGATGATGGAGATTTTGACTGGACCGGTAAGACAATGGTAAGTTTGTTTTATAAATATACAGTTGTATAGAGTATCCAGTAATTATTGTTATACTCTCCATTTTCATACTACGAAATTTTATTTTTATATGAACATCCCAATGAAATTACATGCATACTACTTGTCGGATCGTTTTCGATTGTATCCCTGCCCTTTTTGAATCTACGTAACATTGTACAGGGTGAGTCAACGATTGAGTAAAGTTAATTATCTCATTTTTTTCGGGAATGGCGAAAAAATGTTAAATACGATAGTTTTAGAGAATGTTAAGGTAAATAGTTTAAAATTATTTTTGAGTGTACAGGGTACATCAAAAAAGTGTGGAAGATATAACATATTTTTTTAAATGAAACATCCTATTTTCTAATTCACTTTTAAATTCTGTGTAAAATTTTATAACTTTTTAGTGTTCCGTACGGAACACTTATAAGATCACTTCGGTGTCCGTCTGTCTGTCTGTCTGTCTGTCTGTCTGTCTGTCTGTCTGTCTGTCTGTCTGTCTGTCTGTCTGTCACACCCGAATTTCTCCGAAACTATTTGACATAGAAAGGTGAAATTTGGTAATAATATAGGAATTGATGGCCTCATCAGAGCCATGTAGTTTTGAGAATTAAATTTTGACTTAAGGGGTTAGTTTTGGGGGGTAAAGTCGGAAGCAAAAAAAAAATTTTTTTACTAGGTCATCGAGTGTGGTGTCAAATGAAAGGTTGTGAAAACACGAGTAAAAAATATATATATAATATTATACTTGCGCGCACTTTTCTTTGTATTATTTTTAAAAATTCGCGAAAAATCGCTGTCCCGGGCCTTATCTCGAAAAGTACTTATCAAAAAATTTCGAAAAAATTCTGGAATATTCTCCACGGGGTGTAGATTGAACGAAAATTATCACGAGTGCATTACCTTTAATAATTTATATGGTATATAAAAAAAACAAAAATTTCAAGGTCATCAGATTTCTGTAAAGATTGGCAACAAACTTTGTTAAAAACGTATTTGGGGTGTGTTTTGTGAAGTCACTGATCATTTTATACCGCCGTAACATACATTTTGACTTAAGGGGTTCGTTTTGAGGGGTGAAATCGGAAGTGAAAAAAATTTTTTTTTACTAGGTCATCGAGTGTGATGTCCAATGAAAGCTTGTGAAAACACGAGTAAATATATATATATATATATATATATATATATATATATATATATATATATATATATATATATGTATATATATATATATATATATATATATATATATATATATATATATATATATATATATATATATATATATATATATATATATATATATATATATATATATATATATATATATATATATATATATGTATATGTATATATATATATATATATATATATATATATATATATATATATATATATATACTCGTATATAATGTAATACTTGCGCACACTTTTCTTCGTATTACTTTTAAAAAATCGCTGTCCCCTATCTTATCTCGAAAAGTACTGATCAAAAAATTTTGAAAAAATTCTGGAATATTCTGGTATAGATTGAACGAAAATTATCACGAGTGCATTACCTTTAATAATTTATTTGGTCTATAAAAAAAAACAAAATTTCAAGGTCACCAGTTTTCAGTAAAGATTGGAAACAACCTTTGTTGAAAACTCCTTTGAGGTGTGTTTTGTGAAGTCACTTATCATTTTATACCACCCTAACAAATTTTTTTATTTTAAAAACAATCAACGTACGGAACACTAATTGTGCAAGTTCAACTTGCACTTGACCGGTTTTTTATTAATAATGTTCTATACCTAAACTTAGTAATTTTTCTAATATTTCAATTTTTTTTAAAAAATACTAGTTTTCAGTTTTGTAAAAAATCGCCAGTGGTGCCATTGTTTCTAAAAATGGAATACTCATAATTGGTACGAGCATTCTATAGAGATGAAGAAAAAGATATATGTAAAGAAATTTGAGTCACATGCTACAGGATGTTTAAAATAAATTTATACATTTCGACTATCTTAAATTTTTTTAACGGCATACCCTGTAAATTATTATTTTGTCTATAGATTTTACAAAATCCTCCAACTTTTGTGAAGTATGTCATATACCTGTTTCTAATAGTTTTCGATTTATTTTCAATTTTTCAATTTTTACCCTTGTTAGTGTTCCGTACGGAACATTTATGAGATCACTTCGGTGTCTGTCCGTCTCTTTGTCCGTCTGTCTGTCCGTCTGTCACACCCGATTTTCTATGAAACTAATTGTCATAGAAAGTTGAAATTTGGTAGTAATATAGGAATCTGATGACCTTGAAATTTGTGTTTTTTATGTACCATATAAATTTTTAAGGTAATGCACTTGTGATAATTTTCGTTCAATCTACACCCCGTGGAGAATATTCCAGAATTTTCTCGAAATTTTTTGATAAGTACTTTTCGAGATAAGGCCCGGGACAGCGATTTTTCGCGAATTTTTAAAAATAATACAAAGAAAAGTGCGCGCAAGTATAATATTATATATATATTTTTTACTCGCGTTTTCACAAGCTTTCATTTGACACCACACTCGATGACCTAATTTTCGTTCAATCTATACCCCGTGGAGAATATTCCAGAATTTTTTCAAAATTTTTTTATAAGTACTTTTCGAGATATGGCGGGGGACAGGGATTTTTCGCGATTTTTAGTGTTCCGTACGGAACACTTATAAGATCACTTCGGTGTCTGTCCGTCTGTCTGTCCGTCTGTCCGATTTTCTCCGAAACTATTTGTCATAGAATGTTGAAATTTGGTAATAATATAGGAATTGATGGTCTCCTCAGGGCCATGTAGTTTTGAAAGTTAAATTTTGACTTAAGGGGTTAGTTTTGTGGGGTGATATCAGAAGTGAAAAAAAAATTTTTTTACTAGGTAATCGAGTGTGGTGTCAAATGAAAGCTTATAAAAACACAAGTAAAAAATATATATATAACGTAATACTTGCGCGCACTTTTCTTTGTATTATTTTTAAAAAATCGTGAAAAATCGCTGTCCATCCGCCTTATCTCGAAAAGTACTTATCAAAAAATTTTGAAAAAATTCTGGAATACTCTCCACAGGGTGTAGATTGAACCAAAATTATCACGAATGCATTACCTTTAATAATTTATCTGGTATATAAAAAAAAACAAAAATTTCAAGGTCATCAGATTTCAGTAAAGATTGGAAACCAACTTTGTTGAAAACTCATTTGGGGTTTGTTTTGTGAAGTCACTGATCATTTTATACCACCGTAACAAAAATTTTTATTTTAAAAATAATCAACGTACTGAACACTAATTGTGCAAGTTCAACTTGCACTTGACCGGTTTTTTATTATATTAGTATAGATTACTAAAACAAATGTTAAACAACACCAAACAAGTATGTACGTGGCAGATAGTTTTTAAAAATGTTAGGTAGCTTCCCGCAAGCTTATATTTTAAGGGAACTCTAACCGTTTTTGGGTAAAGTTTTTTTAATTTTTTTTTCAGTGGTTTTATTAAACTTTTGCATCAAATGGTGTAAATTTTATATCGATCTGACAACTAGAAGTAGATAAAATATTTTTGTAAAGTTGGCTATCGGTTTTCTCACTCAGTTCAATTAATACATCATGCACCACATTCCTTTCATTACAGGACTGGACTTGAAGAGTTTAGCTAAAACTTATTTGCACTTACCTACAGTATTATTCATTGGTGAATAATTCACGATATCATTTTTATTGGACATAATAGTCAAGTCCCGGAAACACTTGGACAGAAGTCGGAGTCAGGTGTTGCTGAACTCACTGATGATATATATGAAAGAATCCTTTCGGTTTTTAAAACCTACACTAGAACGTGGCATCACACAATAGAAAAGAAAAGAGTAGCCAATAAACGAGATCAGGATCAGGTAGCAAGTACACGCAAGTCATATAAAAACTTATCCCTTGGAATAGTTGGGTGTCGCCATTATAAAAACATAATAGATACTTTTTCTGTCGTTTTGACCTCTATGGTATATCGTTTATACTGAACAGTCACGTTTGAGACACAAAGTTCCTTTTCTCAGCTATCATAGTAGTTACGTTTTCTTTTAGTAATTTAGAAATTATCGGAAGGAAAACAATTCAGACGTATTTTGGTACTTTAGTTTTTTTGGAGCTGTAATTAGATAGATTAAAATTTTAAAATATACCCTCAGATTGTTTTCTAGTAATCAATAAATAGCTAGAAAAAAAGTAGAAAATAGGAGCAGTAGAATTATAGAAAAGGAACAAAACACACAGAATTTGATAAATTTTAGAAAATACGGCGATTCAAACAAAAAAATGTTAGAATCTATAGAATAGTTTTTAGACAATCGAATGAGAAAGAAGTCATGTATTTCCGGATGGAGTGCCAAGCGGAAACGGTTAGAGTGCCCTTAAAGCACCTGTAAAAGAGCAGGAATGTTTTCAAAAAATTAGAGATCTTTGTTAGAAATGATGGTGTAAGAAACACTTATATAAAGGAGCTAAGTATCCTAACAGGTTTTCTTGCAAAAAAATGAGACAAGGTCAATAATTCTGCTAAATTATAGGTAAAGTCTTTAATTACAGGTGATTTTTGAGTTAAATTTTCGTTTCTAGTCTAATAAAACCAACGCATGGCCTGAAGCTTCCAAACACAGCACCAGAAGTAACTTGACTCCTGCAGATCGACACGGTTCGGTCCAGGTTGTGAGCTCTACAAACGAAGAACTGAACACGGACGATCCTACGGTTGGACACAGTAACACGTCAATTACACAACCTCAAGAAATCGAACTTCTCGATGAGACCAAGTATGTAAATTATGTAGTCGCTTTTGTAATAAGTTTGTGCTAATTATTTAAGTTTAAGAGGATGGCGGCTCCCAGATACTGGAGTTGCCAGCTTTTTACCTATTAGTATTGATCAGCTCAGGTCTGCTTAAGAAAATGTCAATTAGTTAAGTTTAGCCAAATTTTCAAAATTGATTTTAAGGTCTGACATAGTTATAAAAGTTCTCGGACTAATGCAATCAATTCTAAAGTAGTTACTTTTGGGCTTCATAATTTCTGTCACCTTCAGAGTACTCTCCCTGTACCCGAATGCACCAGTTCCTCTAGTCGAACATCTTTGGGAGGTCAATGCTGTTACTGTCTCCAGCGCCGTCTGGGTTTAACTTCATGTTCATATGAAGGAACAGCCCGAAGTCACAGGCTGCCAAATTAGGTGAGTAAGCGAAATGAGGGATGTGAGTCACAGAATTCTTCGTCAAAAACAGAACTGTTGGCTGGTGAATTGTCGTGATGTAGGCGGAAATTATTCCCACTCTAAAGCTGCTGCCGTTTTTTTTTTTCAACAGAAAGTTCGTCAGAGATGATTAGAATCGTCCAACAACCATCTTTACGAATAATTTGTTGTACAGGGTGAATCAACGATAGAGAAAAATTCATTATCTCATTTGTTTCGGGAATGACGAAAAAATGTTAAATACATTAGGGAATATTAAGGTGCAAAATTTAAAAT
Organism: Pachyrhynchus sulphureomaculatus; assembly: GCA_019049505.1. Lineage (NCBI taxonomy): Eukaryota > Metazoa > Arthropoda > Insecta > Coleoptera > Curculionidae > Pachyrhynchus > Pachyrhynchus sulphureomaculatus. The sequence continues at coordinate 256,845 of CM032450.1, forward strand.
TATTTTTGAATATACCAGGTACCTCAAAAAAGTGTAAAACATATGTTTTTAGTGTTCCGTACGGAACACTTATAAGATCACTTCTGTGTCTGTCTGTCTGTCACACCCGATTTTCTCCGAAACTATTTGACAAAGAAAGGTGAAATTTAGTAATAATATAGGAATTGATGGCCTCATCAGAGCCATGTAGTTTTGAGAATTAAATTTTGACTTAAGGGGTTAGTTTTGGGGGCTGAAGTCGGAAGTGAAAAAAAAATTTTTTTACTAGGTCATCGAGTGTGGTGTCAAATGAAAGCTTGTGAAAACACGAGTAAAATATATATATATATATATATATATATATATATATATATATATATATATATATATATATATATATATATATGTAATATTATACTTGCGCGCACTTGTCTCGGGCCTTATCTCGAAAACTACTTATCAAAAAATTTCGAAAAAATTCTGGAATATTCTCCACGGGGTGTAGATTGAACGAAAATTATCACGAGTGCATTACCTTTAATAATTTATATGGTATATAAAAAAACAAAAATTTCAAGGTCATCAGATTTCAGTAAAGATTGGAAACAAACTTTGTTGAAAACTCATTCGGGGTGTGTTTTGTGAAGTCACCGATCATTTTATACCACTGTAACATAAATTTTGACTTAAGGGGTTCGTTTTGAGGGATGAAATCGGAAGTGAAAAAAAATTTTTTTTACTAGGTCATCGATTGTGGTGTCAAATGAAAGCTTGTGAAAACACGAGTAAAAAATATATATATATATTGTAATACTTGCGCACACTTTTCTTCGTATTACTTTTAAAAAATCGCTGTCCCCTACCTTATCTCGAAAAGTACTGATCAAAAAATTTGAAAAAATTCTGGAATATTCTCCACGGGGTATAGATTGAACGAAAATTATCACGAGTGTATTACCTTTAATAATTTATTTGGTATATAAAAAAAAAAAAATTCAAAGTCACCAGTTTTCAGTAAAGATTGGAAACAAACTTTGTTGAAAACTCATTTGGGGTGTGTTTTGTGAAGTCACTGATCATTTTATACCACCCTAACAAAATTTTTATTTCAAAAACAATCAACGTACGGAACACTAATTGTGCAAGTTCAACTTGCACTTGACCGGTTTTTATTATTAAAATCAAATTGAAGATCGTTATAAGGATATCTTTCTGAATTTAAAAACAGATTTAGATTCACAATGATCAAATTTACTCATATCAGATTTTATGTTTCCTCGCCTATTGGTTTGAAAGGCAACTAAAATATGACGAGGTGTTTCAAGTTTAGTTTAAGTTTTTACAGGCCAGTTGTGTCTTGTAGTTTTCAATAGTTCTGGATATTCAACCAATTCCCAACTTCGGAAAGTAATAAGTATGTCAGTATGTTTATCGATAAGTTTTGTAAGTGCCAGTTCTTGCGGGATGGCTACGGTAAGATAAGGGAAACGCCAACATACCTTTGTTATTGTAATTTTGGGTTTTTCATCCTCTGTAGTTGATAATAGAGCATTAGTATCATCATTACTCCTTATTAAAATAAGTTCTTGTTGTGAATTCAAAATGATTTTATTATAATCTTCAAAAAATCCTGAGTACATCTTTAAAGGATACATAGAGAAACATTTCCTTTATCATCGGTCATAATTTTTAGTGTTCCGTACGGAACACTTATAAGATCACTTCGGTGTCTGTCTGTCTGTCTGTCTGTCACACCCGATTTTCTCCGAAACTATTTGTCATAGAAACTTGAAATTTGGTAATAATATAGAAATTGATGGCCCCATCAGAGACATGTAGTTTTGAAAGTTAAATTTTAACTTAAGGGGTTAATTTTGGGGGGTGAAATCGGAAGTGAAAAAAAAATTTTTTTACTAGGTCATCGAGTGTGGTGTCAAATGTAAGGTTGTGAAAACACGAGTAAGAAATATATATATAATGTAATACTTGCGCGCACTTCTTTTTGTATTATTTTCAAAAAATCGCGAAAAATTGCTGTCCCGCGCCTTGTCTCGAAAAGTACTTATCAAAAAATTTTGAAAAAACCCTGAAATATTCTCCACGGGGGGTAGATTGAACGAAAATTATCGCGAGTGCATTACCTTTAATAGTTTATCTGGTATTTAAAAAAAACAAAAATTTCAAGGTCATCAGATTTCAGTAAAGATTGGAAACAAACTTTGTTGAAAACTCATTTGGGGTGTGTTTTGTGAAGTCACTGATCATTTTATACCACCTTAACATAAATTTTGACTTAAGGGGTTCGTTTTGAGGGGTGAAATCGGAAGTGAAAAAAAATTTTTTTTAATGGGTCATCGAGTGTGGTGTCAAATGGAATCTTCTGAAACACGAGTAAAAAATATACAGGGTTACAGGGAAAGTCGTCCTAGATAATTAAGGACGTTATAGGTTAGGTCGATTCTGACCAATTTGACTCTATGACATGATGTCCTAAACTTAACCGTTTTCGAGATATTGAAGTTTAAAGATTTTCTAAAAAAAATATGTTTTTTTTGCTTTTATAACGATTTTTAGTGTTCCGTACGGAACACTTATAAGATCACTTCGGTGTCTGTCCGTCTGTCTGTCCGTCTGTCCGTCTGTCCGTCTGTCCGTCTGTCACACCCGATTTTCTCCGAAACTATTTGTCATAGAAAGTTGAAATTTGGTAGTAATATAGGAATTGATGGCCTCATCAGAGCCATGTAGTTTTGAAAGTTAAATATTGACTTAAGGGATTCGTTTTGAGGGGTGAAATCGGAAGTGAAAAAAAAAATTTTTACTAGATCATCGAGTGTGGTGTCAAATGAAAGCTTGTGAAAACACGAATAAAAAATATATATATAATGTAATACTTGCGCACACTTTTCTTCGTATTACTTTTAAAAAATCGTGAAAAATCGCTGTCCCCTACCTTATCTCGAAACGTACTGATCAAAAAATTTTGAAAAAATCCTGGAATATTCTCCACGGGGTATAGATTGAACGAAAATTATCATTACCTTTAATAATTTATCTGGTATAGAAAAAACCAAAATTTCATGGTCACCAGTTTTCAGTAAAGATTGGAAATAAACTTTGTTGAAAACTTATTTGGGGTGTGTTTTGTGAAGTCACTGATCATTTTATATTACTGTAACATAAATTTTGACTTAGGGGATTCGTTTTGAGGGGTGAAATCGGAAGCGAAAAAAAAATTTTTTTACTAGGTCGTCGAGTGTGGTATCAAATGAAAGCTTGTGAAAACACGTGAAAAATATATATATATATATATATATATATATATATATATATATATATATATATATATATATATATATATATATATATAATGTAATACTTACGCACACTTTTCTTCGTATTACTTTTAAAAAAATCGTGAAAAATCGCTGTCCCCTATCTTATCTCGAAAAGTACTGACCAAAAAATTTTGAAAAAATCCTGGAATATTCTCCACGGGGTATAGATTGAACGAAAATTATCATTACCTTTAATAATTTATCTGGTATAGAAAAAATAACCGGACAAGTGCAAGTTGAACTTGCACAATTAGTGTTCCGTACGTTGATTGTTTTTGAAATAAAAAGTTTTGTTAGGGTGGTATAAAATGATCAGTGACTTCACAGAACACACCCCAAATGAGGTTTCAACAAAGTTTGTTTCCAATCTTTACTGAAAACTGGTCACCTTGAAATATTGGTTTTTTTTCTATACCAGATAAATTATTAAAAGTAATGATAATTTCCGTTCAATCTATACCTCGTGGAGAATATTCCAGGATTATTTCAAAATTTTTTGATCGGTACTTTTCGAGATAAGGTAGGGGACCGCGATTTTTCACGATTTTTTAAAAGTAATACGAAGAAAAGTGTGCGCAAGTATTACATTATATATATATTTTTTACTCGTGTTTTCACAAGCTTTCATTTGACACCACACTCGATGACCTAGTAAAAAAATTTTTTTTTTCACTTCCGATTTCACCCCTCAAAACGAATCCCTTAAGTCAAAATTTATGTTACGGTGATATAAAATGATCAGTGACTTCACAAAACACACCCCAAATAAGTTTTCAACAAAGTTTATTCCAATCTTTACTGAAAATTGATGACCTTGAAATTTCTGTTTTTTTTTATATAACAGATAATTTATTACAGGTAATGCACTCGTGATAATTTTCGTTCAATCTACACCCTGTGGAGAATATTCCAGAAATTTTTCAAAATTTTTTGATAAGTACTTTCCAAGATAAGGCGGGTGGACAGCGATTTTTCGCGATTTTTTAAAAATAATACAAAGAAAAGTGAGCGCAAGTATTACATTATATATATATTTTTTTACTCGTGTTTTCACAAGCTTTCATTTGACACCACACTCGATTACCTACTAAAAATTTTTTTTTTTTCATTTCCGATTTCACCCCCCAAAACTAACCCCTTAAGTCAAAATTTAATTTTCAAAACTACATGGCTCTGATGAGGCCATCAATTCCTATATTGCTACCAAATTTCAACTTTCTATGACAAGTAGTTTCGGAGAAAATCGGGTGTGACAGACGGACAGACGGACAGACGGACAGACACCGAAGTGATCTTATAAGTGTTCCGTACGGAACACTAAAAAACAAAATTTCAAGGTCACCAGTTTTCAGTAAAGATTGGAAACAAACTTTGTTGAAAACTCATTTGGGATGTGTTTTGTGAAGTCACTGATTATTTTATACCACCCTAACAAAATTTTTTATTTTAAAAACAATCCACGTACGGAACACTAATTGTGCAAGTTCAACTTGCACTTGACCGGTTTTTTTATTAGAGGTTCTCGAGGGCGATTTTTTGGTTATTTTTAGTTAGTCTATATGTCAAGTATCAAAAATCATCAAAAAAATTTGAACTAGTTACTAACAGTTTCAAATGAAGGCTTGTTAATGTTTCTAAATTACGAATTTTTACCAAGTGTTTCCTACTTTAAATCAATAAATAGAAAAAACAATGTATGGAAGTTATTCTGCAAATTATTTTAAAAACTTTTACGTCTTTTTAGCTATCAAAAAACCGGTCAAGTGCAAGTTGAAATTGCACAATTAGTGTTCCGTACGTTGATTGTTTTTAAAATAAAATTTTTTGTTAGGGTGGTATAAAATGATCGATCAGTGACTTCACAAAACACACCCCAAATGAGTTTTCAACAAAGTTTGTTTCCAATCTTTACTGAAAACTGGTGACCTTGAAATTTTGTTTTTTTTTTATATACCAAGTAAATTATTAAAGGTAATGCACTAGTGATAATTTTCGTTCAATCTATACCCCGTGGAGAATATTCCAGAATTTTTTCAAAATTTTTTGATCAGTACTTTTCGAGATAAGGTAGGGGACAGCGATTTTTAGTGTTCCGTACGGAACACTGTCACACCCGATTTTCTCCGAAACTATTTGACATAGAAAGGTGAAATTTGGTAATAATATATGAATTGATGGCCTCATCACAGCCAAGTAGTTTTGAGAATTAAATTTTGACTTAAGGGGTTAGTTTTGGGGGGTGAAGTCAGAAGTGAAAAACAAATTTTTTTACTAGGTCATCAAGTGTGGTGTCAAATGAAAGCTTGTGAAAATACGAGTAAAAAATATATATGTAATATTATACTTGCGTGCACCTTTCTTCGTATTATTTTTAAAAATTCGCGAAAAATCGCTGTCCCGGGCCTTATCTCGAAAAGTACTTATCAAAAAATTTCGAAAAAATTCTGGAATATTCTCCACGGGGTGTAGATTGAACGAAAATTATCACGAGTGCATTACCTTTAATAATTTATATGGTATATAAAAAAAAACAAAAATTTCAAGGTCATCAGATTTCAGTAAAGATTGGAAACAAACTTTGTTGAAAACTCATTTGGGGTGTGTTTTGTGAAGTCACTGATCATTTTATACTACCGTAACATAAATTTTTGACTTAAGGGGTTCGTTTTGAGGGGTGAAATCGGAAGTGAAAAAAAAATTTTTTTACTAGGTCATCGAGTGTGGTGTCAAATGAGAGCTTGTGAAAACACGAGTAATATATATATATATATATATATATATATATATATATATATATATATAATGTAATACTTGCACATACTTTTCTTCGTATTACTTTTAAAAAATCGCTGTCCCCTGCCTTATCACGAAAAGTACTGATCAAAAAATTTTGAAAAAATTCTGGAATATTCTCCACTGGGTATAGATTGAACGAAAGTTATCACGAGTGCATTACCTATAATAATTTATTTGGTATATAAAAAGAAAGACCAAATTTCAAGGTCACCAGTTTTCAGTAAAGATTGGAAACAAACTTTGTTGAAAACTCATTTGGGGTGTGTTTTGTGAAGTCACTGAACATTTTATACCACCCTAACAAAAATTTTTATTTTAAAAACAATCAACGTACGGAACATAATTGTGCAAGTTCAACTTGCACTTGACCGGTTTTTTTTATTTATATTAGACTTTGTAAGCATATTAGTGTTGGATGGTTTTTTGTGATAGAGGATTACCATTGTTCATGGAATTTTTTTAGGATAGAGCCTTAGCGTTAGTACTTCTCCTCTAAAATTACCAAGTTCGCCTTCTTGATCTATTATTTTAATAATAATTTTATCTATGGTTTTTACAGTTACTGGAAAATATATGACGTTTTGTGGTGATTCTATTATTTTAAAACCGGGATGATGATTAGGAAAATGAAAAATTTTGTCTAGGTTTAACACCTGTACCTGTTCAGATTATTGGTAAAGATATATAAGTGGCTGGAGTAGAATATCCTGGAACAACCAGATTATATGAATTGTTATTTAAAAAACCGGTCAAGTGCAAGTTGAACTTGCACAATTAGTGTTCCGTACGTTGATTGTTTTTAAAATAAAAATTTTTGTTAGGGTGGCATAAAATGATCAGTGACTTCACAAAACACACCCCAAATGAATTTTCAACAAAGTTTGTTTCCAATCTTTACTGAAAACTGGTGACCTTGAAATTTTGTTTTTTTTTATATACCAAATAAATTATTACAAGTATTACATTATATATATATATATATATATATATATATATATATATATATATATATATATATATATATATATATATATATATATATATATATATATATATATATATATATATATATATATATATATATATATATATATATATATATATATATATATATATATATATATATATATATATATATATATATATATATATATATATATAATATATATATTATTATATATATATATATATATATATATATATATATATATATATATATATATATATATATATATATATATATATATATATATATATATATATATATATATATATTTTTACTCGTGTTTTCACAAGCTTTCATTTGACACCACACTCGATGACCTAGTAAAAAATATTTTTTTTCACTTCCGATTTCACCCCTCAAATCGAACCTCTTAAGTCAAAATTTATGTTACGGTGGTATAAAATGATCAGTGACTTCATAAAACACACCCCAAATGAGTTTTCAACAAAGTTTGTTTCCAATCTTTACTGAAATCTGATGACCTTGAAATTTTTGTTTTTTTGTATACCATATAAATTATTAAAGGTAATGCACTCGTGATAATTTTCATTCAATCTACACCCCGTGGAGAATATTCCAGAATTTTTTTCGAAATTTTTTGATAAGTACTTTTCGAGATAAGGCCCGGGACAGCGAGTTTTCGCGAATTTTTAAAAATAATACAAAGAAAATTGCGCGCAAGTATAATATTATATATATATTTTTTACTCGTGTTTTCACAAGCTTTCATTTGACACCACACTCGATGACCTAGTAAAAAAATTTTTTTTTCACTTCCGACTTCACCCCCCAAAACTAACCCCTTAAGTCAAAATTTAGTTCTCAAAACTACATGGCTCTGATGAGGCCATCAATTCCTATATTATTACCAAATTTCACCTTTCTATGTCAAATAGTTTTCGAGAAAATCGGGTGTGACAGACAGACAGACAGACAGACAGACAGACAGACAGACAGACAGACAGACAGACAGACAGACAGACAGACACCGAAGTGATCTTATAAGTGTTCCGTACGGAACACTAAAAAGAACCTAGAGGCTCCACTCAAAAAGATCTCGATAATTACTCGTATATGGATATTTTAAAAAGAAATAACGCATATCGTAGAAATTACAATCCAGATGAGCAGGTTCAAGGAAACGCTTCACACAAGTATATTACAATAATAGGACCATATTTACAAAGAAAAGGGATCACAAAAACTAGAACTATTAATCCTCTTCAGAATTTGTTTCAAGGTGTGCTTGCAACTAATCCTAGACAAACAACACAACCACACAAGGTGGTAGTTTAAGTTTAAAAAATTAATAAATCTAATACAGACTACGTATATTGGAATGATGTTAATGAATTGGTTGATAGATTTCGTTTATTAGTATCATCTATGTTTGCAGGTCACACGGGACACTATAATGAAATTGTTTTCATTATAGAAGAACTTAAGGAAGCTGATGTTATCATATTAATTAATACATTTATAACATGTCGGTTAATAAGTTTGGATCTCACAGTTCAAAAGATTACATTATTCCTTCTATTAAAAAATCAATAAGTTCAGATATTGAAAATAAAATATTTAAAGATTTTAAGAGCGATACAAAATATGTTGAAAACAAAATAATTGAAAATTTGCAAACCGATTTAAAAACAGACGTCAAACATCTTGATAAGAGAGTTAGCGACAATAATGAGGATATACAAAATGTTGCAAAAAAAGATGAAAATATTCGAAGATAAAATTATTCCGAGACATCGAGACCAAATCATAAAAATTTCAAAACATGAAGACGACATAAAAATAATTAAACAGAAATATGAGGCGTTGGATAGTTCAGGACAAGAATTGAAAAATGAAATAATTAGAGTTACATCAGAAAAAGTAGAAAATGATATTAGTAAAAATATGGTTAAGAAATTTCAAACTTTTACTGATATGCTCAATAATAGAGTTTCACAGGAAGTCGAAAATTTTACGAAGGTGCATGATGATATGAATAAAAATATTGAGAAAGTTGATAGATCTTTAAAACTTCATTTTATTGTTCATAAAAAAGATACTAAAAATAAGTCGCTGGAACAAAAACTCAACGAAACTTATAAAAAAACAAATGATGATTTCTCAAAAAAAAAAAATTTCAAATAACCAACAATTTGATAATATCACAAAAAATAGTGAAAAAGTTTTGACAAAATTTAGAATCAGAATATAAAACCAATGTGGATGGTAAAGTTTCGACGGAGATACAAAATTTAAATGTGAAATTGCAAACTATAGTTGAGAAACGCAAAAAAGAAAATTTGGATATTGAAAAAATCGATGATATATTAAACCATTTAAAAAATCTTGAAAAAGAATTGAAAGCTAGAATGGAGGAAGAAATATCGACAACAAAAAACCGGTCAAGTGCAAGTTGAACTTGCGTAATTAGTGTTCCGTACGTTGATTGCTTTTAAAATAAAAATTTTTGTTACAGATGTATAAAATGATCAGTGACTTCACAAAACACACCCCAAATGAGTTTTCAACAAAGTTTATTTCCAATCTTTACTGAAATCTGATGACCTTGAAATTTTTGTTTTTTTTTTTAAATACCAGAAAAATTATTAATCTTCACCCCGTGGAGAATATTCCGGAATTTTTTCAAAATTTTTTGATAAGTACTTTTCGAGATAAGGCCCGGGACAACGATTTTTCGCGATTTTTTAAAAATAATACAAAGAAAAGTGCGCGCAAGTATTACATTATATATACATTTTTTACTCGTGTTTCCACAAGCTTTCATTTGACACCACACTCGATGACCTAGTAAAAAAAATTTTTTTTCGCTTCCGATTTCAACCCCCAAAGTCAAAATTTAACTCTCAGAACTACATGGCTCTGATGAGGCCATCAATTCCTATAATATTACCAAATTTAAACTTTCTATGTCAAATAGTTTCGGAGAAAATCCGGTGTGACAGACAGACAGACACCTAAGTGATCTTATAAGTGTTCCGTACGGAACACTAAAAATGATCTGGTAGAAACAATAACCAATATTGTAACTAATGCAGACGAAAAGTTTAAAGATTTTGAAGGTAAAATCAAAGAACTTGACAAGGCTGTTAAAGATCTTATAAACTATTAGTTCAAGGAATTTGACAAAACAAATAAAGATGGGTTCGCTGCTATGAAATCTGTTGCTGATTTAAAAGTAAAGATTTCAGAAAATTGGACCCTCTTTAAAAAAATTAGGAGGGGAATTCGCACAGGTTGACGATAATGTTTAAAAAAATCAAAGATATGGTATAGCGGATAAAATTAAAAGTTGAAAAATAATTAATTGTTATTTAAGTAAGATATTTAGGAAAATCGATTAGTATGAACAAAGTAACATGAAGGAAAATATAAAAGAAACTATTGTTGAAGAATTACATAAACCTGCTAGAAAAAATTACGAGAAGAAAAACGATTGGAAAGGGTTTAGACGACTTGTGGCAAGGTGAATTAGTTGAAATGCAGCCTTATGCTAGATTTAATAAATCAAATAGATATATTTTAGTTGTAATAAATGCTTTTACAAAATCTGTTTGGGCCAAACCACTAAAAACTAAAAGCGGGAAAGATGTAACAACAGCAATGAAAACATTTTAGATAGAACCACAAAACCTGTCAATTCGCAAACAGATCTGGGAAAAGAATTTTACAACAGAGACTTTCAAAAACTAATGAATGATTATAACATTAATCAATATAGTATTTTTCCAATTTAAAGTCTAGTATTGTGGAGAGGGTTAATCGAATTTTAAAAAATTGTGTGAAAATATTTTAGTAATCACGGAAATTATAAGTGGTATAATATTTTACCCATTATAGCTGAAAAATACAATAACATCGTTCACAGAACAATAGGGCACAAACCTAGCAAAATTAATAGGAAAATAGGAATACTAGAAAACTATTGACTTTAAGGACACCAAGCTTAAAGAAAACGACTTTGTTAGAATCTCAAAGAAAAGAGAAGCATTCGATAAAGGATATACTCCAAACTGGTCTACAGAAATCTTTCAAATAAGAAAAGTACAGCTTACAAACCCAACAACTTACCTCCTGAAAGATGCTGATAATGTAGATATTAAAGGAAGTTTTTATTCTGAAGATTTGCAGAAAGTAAAGCATCTGGATGCATATTTAATGGAAAAAATTTTAAAGAGGAAAGGGGTCTTTGTTAAATGGTTAGGATTTGACAAATCTCACAATTCATGGATTTTAAAAAAGGATGTGTTGTAATATATAATAAAAGGTTTAAATCTAAACTAAACATTATTAATAAAAAAGTTATAAAATTTTACACAGAATTTAAAAATAAATTGGAAAATAGGATGTTTAATTTAAAAATTATATGTTATATCGGCCACACTTTTTTGAAGTACCCTGTATACTCAAAAATAAATTTAAACTATGCACCTTAACATTTCCTAAAACTATTGTATTTAACATTTTTTCTTCATTCCAGAAACAAATGAGATAATGAACTTTACTCTATACTTGACTCATCCTGTACTTTGGCGATTATTTCAGTCGTGGCTGTAGCCGAAGGTCTTCCGGAGAGCTCGTCATCTTCCACCCAAGTTTGGCTTTGAATAGCGAAAATCACTCGAAATATTGCGTACAGGTCAGGTCCTCTACAAATCCTTCCCAATCGTTTTACACGTTTCTGTAGTATTTTTCCCCAGCGTAAAAAAATTTTCATATATGAGCTGCTCTTTTTTTGTACAGTAAACATACACACCGTAAAAGTCGTAAACAGACAGAGTCAGGTCTTTACAAAAGGGTGCATACAGAACAAACTAAACGAGCTAGCAAGATGAAACTTGTAACGCAGCGTTGGTAAGTAGGGGAGGGCGTGGTAAAAACAGACTTTTTTTACAATAACTTTTGTTACATTTTCGCGTCGGATTAGGAAAGCTTAAGATCTTTGGCGAAAAAAAGGCACTCTTAATTTAACACCATTAAACCCACCAATGCCGAGTTAAAATCTATAAAGAATTTCCATGTCAAAAAAAGAGCCTATTACCTAATATTATTACGGTTATTAGCAACACTTCAAAATATCCACATATTTTTAAATGACCATACAACTAAATAATAAAGAAAACATAATCGTCCAATGAAGCAAAAACTTATTTTTAGTGTTCCGTACGGAACACTTATAAGATCACTTCGGTGTATGTCTGTCTGTCACACCCTATTTTCTCCGAAACTATTTGACACAGAAAGTTAAAAATTAGTATTAATATAGAAATTGATGGCATTATCAAAGCCGTGAGGTTTTGAAAGTTAAATTTTGACTTAAGGGGTTAGTTTTGAGGGGTGTCAAATGAAAGCTTGTCAAAACATGAGTAATATATATATATATATATATATATATATATATATATATATATATATATATATATATATATATATATATATATATATATATATATATATATATATATATATATACATATATATATATATGTATACATATATATATATATATATATATATATATATATATATATATATATATAATATAAATATAATATATATATATATATATATATATATATATATATATATATATATATATACATATATATATATATATATATATATATATATATATATATATATATATATATATGTATGTATAGATATATATATATATATATATATATATATATATATATATATATATATATATATATATATATATATATATATATATATATATGTATACATATATATATATATATATATATATATATATATATATATATATATATATATATATATATATATATATATATAAATATATATATATATATATATATATATATATATATATATATATAATATATATATATATATATATATATATATATATATATATACAGGGTTTCAGGGAAGTCGTCCTAGATAATTAAGGACGTTATAGTTTAGGTCGTTTCTGACCGATTTGACTCTATGACATGATGTCCTAAACTTAACCGTTTTCGAGATATTGAAGTTTAAAGATTTTCTAAAAAAAAAATGTTTTTTAGTGTTCCGTACGGAACACTTATAAGATCACTTCGGTGTCTGTCTATCTGTCTGTCCGTCTGTCCGTCTGTCCGTCTGTCCGTCTGTCCGTCTGTCCGTCTGTCCGTCTGTCCGTCTGTCCGTCTGTCCGTCTGTCCGTCTGTCACACCCGATTTTCTCCGAAACTATTTGTCATAGAAAGTTGAAATTTGGTAGTAACATAGGAATTGATGGCCTCATCAGAACTGTGTAGTTTTGAAAGTTAAATTTTGACTTAAGGGGTTAATTTTGGAGGGTGAAATCGGAAGTGAAAAAAATTTTTTTACTAGGTAATCGAGTGTGGTGTCAAATGAAAGCTTGTGAAAACACGAGTAAAATATATATATAATGTAATACTTGCGCGCACTTTTCTTTGTATTATTATTAAAAAATGGCGAAAAATCGCTGTCCACCCGGCTTATCTCGGAAAGTACTTATCAAAAAATTTTGAAAAAATTTTGGAATATTCTCCACGGGGTGTAGATTGAACGAAAATTATCACGAGTGCATTACCTGTAATAATTTATCTGGTATATAAAAAAAACAGAAATTTCTAGGTCATCAATTTTCAGTAAAGATTGGAAATAAACTTTGTTGAAAACTTATTTGGGGTGTGTTTTGTGAAGTCACTGATCATTTTATATCACCATAACATAAATTTTGACTTAAAGGATTCGTTTTGAGGGGTGAAATCGGAAATGAAAAAAAATTTTTTTACTGGGTCATCGAGTGTGGTGTCAAATGAAAACTTGTGAAAGCACGAGTAAAATATATATATATATATATATATATATATATATATATATATATATATATATATATATATATATATATATATATATATATGTAATACTTGCGCACACTTTTCTTCGTATTACTTTTAAAAAATCGTGAAAAAATCGCTGTCCCCTACCTTATCTCGAAAAGTACTGATCAAAAAATTTTGAAAAAATCCTGGAATATTCTCCACGAGGTATAGATTGAACGAAAATTATCATTACCTTTAATAATCTATCTGGTATATAAAAAACCAAAATTTCTAGGTCACCAGTTTTCAGTAAAGATTTTAAACAAACTTTGTTGAAAACTCAATTGGGGTGTGTTTTGTGAAGTCACTAATCATTTTATACCACCCTAACAAAATTTTTTATTTTAAAAACAATCAACGTACGGAACACTAATTGTGCAAGTTCAACTTGCACTTGACCGGTTTTTATTATTAAAATCAAATTGACCGGTTATTTTTAGTTAGTATCAAAAATCATCAAAAAAATTTGAACTAGTTACTAACAGTTTCAAATGGCGGCTTGTTAATGTTTCTAAATTACGAATTTTTACCAAGTGTTTCCTATTTTAAATCAATAAAGAGAAAAAAAAAATGTATGGAAGTTATTTTGCAAATTATTTTAAAAACTTTTACGTCTTATTAGTTATCTAAAACGGTATAATATCTACTGGATCTATTGAAAATTCTAAGAAAATGAGATTTCAATAGGCCCAAATGTAGAGTAACATAATAATAGAATTTAGATACTACCAATTACCGGTTTACTACCTGCACCTTCAAACAATAAAAAGGGTTGGGTAAGCATTTATTCCGGTCGGGGTACTCTCTGTGCGAGTGACATTTTCTGTTCACTAAACATTATTGAATGATTTTTAGTCTGCTCATGCGATTCGTCCGTGGTAGATGTGCTATACCGTGCTTTTCAAAAATATCTTGTATGTGTATGTATGTTTCATCTTCTGACTGTGTGAATTGGCTCGTAACTGGATTTTGATCTCTGTTTGTCAATATGGCAACGTATACCAACGAGGAATATGCTGACATCCTAATAGTAGTATAACAAACGTGCTTCTGGACCACTTGTCGTACCGACAAACTTTTCGGTCCGTTACGTTATTTTTTAGTATGGGTTTAAATGGGAGCTGTATTTCTGGACCACTTGTCGTAACGTTAAACTTTCTCGGTCCGTTAAGTTATTTTTTGCATGAATTCAGGCGAAATTGTCGAATGGTGAAATGGTCCTGGCATTTGAAAAAGCGTGTTTACCGTCCACATAAATTGTTTTTGTAAAAAAATATGTCCTATACAGGGTGTAACCAAAAAGGCCTTATTGTTTTTTGTGTAAAATGTGTCCAAAAGGTCCCTAAAAGTGTGAATAAGGGTATATTAGTTGAAAAGTGTTCAAAAAGGCCTAAATGAGTGTGTAAAAGGTCCTTATTCGTGTAAATGTCGGTTGTTTTTGTTGAAAACAGGGGTTGAAAAGTATATTGTCAAAAGGTCCTTATAGTAGAAGGCAAGGTTAGATGTATGTAAATGTTTGTTTTTATCGTGACGGTAAATGGTTTACTGTACCGTAATAGTGTGTATTTCAATAGCGCTTAATTTAGGGTACCTTAACTTCATTAAAAACTTCGTAAACTTTCATTAGAGGAGAAGTTGCATTAGTTTAGATGAGTTTTGATTGGTCTAGTTGCACGAAAGTAGGCGTAGCATGATAAAAAACCGGTCAAGCGCAAGTTGAACTTGCACAATTAGTGTTCCGTACGTTGATTGTTTTTAAAATAAAAATTTTTGTTAGGGTGATATAAAATGGTCAGTGACTTCACAAAACACACCCCAAATGAGTTTTCAACAAAGTTTGTTTCCAATCTTTACTGAAAACTGGTGACCTTGAAATTTTGTTTTTTTTTATATACCAAATAAATTATTAAAGTGATAATTTTCGTTCAATCTATGGAGTGGAAAATATTCCAGAATTTTTTGATCAGTACTTTTCGAGATAAGGTAGGGGACAGCGATTTTTTAAAAGTAATAGAAGAAAAGTGTGCCCAAGTATTACATTATATATATATTTTTACTCGTGTTTTCATAAGCTTTCATTTGACACCACACTCGATGACCTAGTAAAAAAAAATTTTTTTTTCACTTCCAATTTAACCCCTCAAAACGAACGCCTTAAGTCAAAATTTATGTTACGGTGGTATAAAATGATCAGTGACTTCACAAAACACACCCCAAATGAGTCTTCAACAAAGTTTGTTTCTAATCTTTACTGAAATCTGATGACTTTAAATTTTTGTTTTTTTTTATATACCATATAAATTATTAAAGGTAATGCACTGGTGATAATTTTCTTTCAATCTACACCCCCGTGGAGACTATTCCAGAATTTTTTCGAAATTTTTTGATAAGTACTTTTCGAGATAAGGCCCGGGACAGCGATTTTTCGCGAATTTTTAAAAATAATACAAAGAAAAGTGCGCGCAAGTATAACATTATATATATATTTTTTATCATTTGACACCAGACTCGATGACCTAGTAAAAAAAATTTTTTTTTTTCACTTCCGACTTCACCGCCCAAAACTATCCCCTTAAGTCAAAATTTAATTCTCAAAACTACATGGCTCTGATGAGGCCATCAATTCCTATATTATTACCAAATTTCACCTTTCTATGTCAAATAGTTTCGGAGAAAATCGGGTGTGATAGACAGACAGACAGACACACAGACACCGAAGTGATCTTATAAGTGTTCCGTACGGAACACTAAAAAAGTGTTATATTGATAGGTTGAATGTGTATGTAGTGTAAAGGTTAGATAAGAAAATTGTAATTGGTTGGTTGACTAGGTAAAATGTCTTCCATAAGGCATGTATTTGATTGGTTTGTTGTGTACAGAGGTGATAAGAAACTTGTTATTGGTTGGTTGACTAGGTAGAATGGGTGTTGGCTAGTCGAAACTGCGCTTGTTTGATATTTTGGAGTGTAAAAGCTATGGGGTAAAAGTGGTTCAAAAAGTAATATATTAGTTGGAAATTGTGTTGAAAAAGGCCTTATTAGGATGTATTTTCGAGGTAAAATTTGGTAAACGTTCCCCTAATTTATTGTATGGCGCCGTAAAGTCGGTAAAAATGTCGAAGATAAGGCTAAATGTAAACAAAAAGTATGACTCATGCTAATTTCTTTGAATTGAAACCAAGTAAACATGTGCCTCGATAGGTCACACAATAGATAAGAAAGGTCAAAAATAGCTGATAAGGAGTTACTTTGAATGCATAAAAGTGTAATAAAATTGGTTATATTTGTCAAGAATAATAAAATAAGTATGAAATGAGCTTAACATAGTTTAAAACAAGGATATTTGGATTTGATTGTTGTTGTCGTCTAAATGGTCTGATAGGTCACACACAATATATAAGAAAGTTCAAAAATTGCTGATAATGAGTTGAATAAAATGTATTGAGAATGCAAATAATTGAAAGGCTAAGAAATTTACGGTATTTGGTTGTCGTAACGTTAAATGTAAACGTAAAAGTTGTTGTTTGTTCTCAAAAAGTTCCTACTATTATTATATTGATGTATGAAATGAGCTTAAATTAGTCTAGTTGGGCCTCGTTGAAATGTTGTGTGAACTCGTTGGATTTTGTTAGAAAGCAAAAGTTAAATAAAACACACTTGTCAAGAATAGTAAAATAAGTATGAAATGAGCTTAAATGAGTCTTAAACGAGTTTGGATTCAATGGTTTGAACTCGTTGGCTTGTAATAATAGTAAAATTTTAAATGAGCCTAGCTTTTTACCGTATTTCATTGTCGTAACGTTAAATGTAAACGTAAAAGTTGTTTGCTCTAGTTCGGTTAGTTTTGTTGAGCCTAGATTAGTATAATTTGGCCTCGTTGGATTGTAATAAAAGTAAAATATATATGTAGAGATGAGCCTAGCCTAGCCTAGCCTAGTTTGGACTCGTTGTTATTTCTATATTATGAGAGGAGAATAAAACACAGTATGAGCACACAGATTTAATAAATATATTAATACCAATGAATAAAATTCGTTGAAATGGTATACAAAAACAAAAGAGCCTTAAAAAGGAGAAAATTTGAATAACTACTGACTAAAATACTTAAAAGTACAAAATATCTATAAAATAATATAGTTTACTAATAACTACCTAAAATCTTAAGATGTAAATAATATTTTGCCTGGTACGAAATGATACCAACAAAAACGAGTTGTTATAAAATTGAATGAGAGTTCAACAAATTTGATAAGAAGGGTTAAAATTAGTTGATAAGAAGTAGATTCGAATACATTGAGAATGTAATAAAACAACATTTTAGATTTACCGTATTTGTTTGTCGTAACGTTAAATATAAACGTAAAAGTTGTTTTTCAAAGTACAAATTGCAATTTAATAACTATATAAATTCGAGAGTTCAACAAAAACAGATAAGAAAGGTTAAAATTAGTTGATAAGAAGTAGATTCGAATGCATTGAGAATGTAATAAAACAACACTTTAGATTTACCGTATATCGCTGTCGTAACGTTAAATATAAACGTAAAAGTTGTTTGTTCTCAAGTTACTTGTAAAATGTATAAAGTACAAATAACTATATAAATTCGAGAGTTCAACAAAAACAGATAAGAAAGGTTAAAATTATTTGATAAGAGGTAGATTCGATGCATTGAGAATGCAATAAGTTAAAGACCAATAAAATTACGGTATTTCGTTGTCGTAACGTTAAATGTAAACGTAAAAGTTACTACTTAGTAATTCTGATATTTGTATAATCAAAATTTGTTTCCAAAAGAAATAGGAATCCAAAAAACTTTGGAACTGCTGTTGTTGCTACTGTTGTTGCTATTGTTGTTGCTATTGTTATTGACAGAAGACATATTTCTTAGTTAAATGTGAGAGTTCTTTATTTCCAACAATTTCGATAATTATATAGTAGTTTTACAATGGATAATGCACAATGCCATGGATTAATATCTTTATGAAAATAACATTCTTGAATCATTTTAAATTGACTTAATTTAGGTTCTTGTTGAATGGGAATGCCGTGTATATAATCCTCATTTAATAATTTCATTAAAATATTCACTTTTGCATTTCCTTTGACGTAAATTCGATATGGAGTTTGATAAATTTTTAATACATCTTGTAAAATGTGTTCGACATCGTTTATTTCCACAAATCCATTTTCCCAACATAAACCGTGATATTTTTCTGACCAATCAATCAATTTTTGATCTTCAGCAGTAGATATCATAGTTCTTGAGAATGGTGGTTTAAATAAATAATTTGCACAACGAATACCATCGTAAATTGCCAATTCTTTGATTACATATCCAAAAGAGCAATTATATCCTTAAATGTCAATAAACACATCTGATTCAATCATCTTGAATGATCTATCGAATGATTGACTGACTAATAATAATAAAACATAGGTATATATTAATTTTTTTGATGTATATCTCTCTCTAGAGATAGTTTCTCCCCAGGATTTATTTGTTATTTTTGTATTAGTTACTTTAAATATATGAGTTCATTAGATAAGTGGTAATTTTCCAAATTAAACTGTTTTGTTGCATTTATACTGATAAACATGTGTAATTAGTATATATTTCTAAAAATCAAATGCGTATCGGATGATTAATAGACTGTATTTAATATATAAACACAAGTCTTATGCCGAGTCAATTACAATTTTTTGTTGTGTAATTCTCACTAGTTTGAAAACAAGAAATATGATCTTTTTCATAGTCGACTTAATAGGTGATGATATATCATTAGACATGTTGTATGTGTTACTAAAAGAGTTCTTCAAGTGAGTATATTTTACTATTAACCTTTCTAAAATTTTACTTATTTCTTGTCTAACATAATATTATTATTATTATTGATTTTCAGAGATATATTTTTTTTGGGTCTAGCACACGTGCTGCAGGGAAGTCCCTAAAGCGCTCCAGGAGTGGCACGAGTGCGGGAATTGTTGGAAATAAGAAGAGGACAGAACACGATTCATGTGTGTTTGGAGGAGGAACCGACACGAGAAGAATGGGAGGAATTTTATAAATTACCTGTGAAATTTGTTTTTTATGATAAAATTCTTAGGTAGTCTCTTAAATAAATACAAAAATCTTATAAACATTGTTTTATTTTATACCCAAATTAACAAATTACTAGATTAAACTTATGAATATATACTAATAGATAAAACTTAAAAATTAATAATAGATAAATCATTAATTAATACAGTTTTTACTACAATAGAAATAATTTTTAGATTTACAACAACAAACATAGGTAAATAAATGACTTTGATAACTAAAATATAAAATTTATTCAGAATCGGAAGAATCTGAATAAACTAAATTTCTAATACATCTATTAAAATCGGCAATTTCAATATCTGTTTGCGGTTGTGCACAATATTGTCGTCCACCCAAAAATTGAGCAGAGGGAATTTTATATTTTCCCGAAGAACCAAAATTGTTGGATTTTCTGATAAAACTCCTCTTTAGACTTGTAGTATTTCTTTCGATCGATGCATTTACCAAAGGACATATAATTAATTGAGCAATTTTTCAATACTTTTCCAATAAAATATTTTCATCCGATATAAAATAAATAATTAGAGGCCCATTATAGGTTGCATCTACGATGCCTGTTCGTATAGTTCCTATAGCATTCGTAGAGGATCTTGCAACAATTTGTCCATAGAATCCTATAGGAATATTTACCTTCTCAATCAGTTCAATCTTTTTGGCTTTCCCTGCGGGACAAAATGTATCCTGTTTAAGACAAATATCGAAACCTGCATCTGATTTATAGGCTTTCCGACAAGAATTATTTCCCGGAATAATTATTTTCGAATCGTCATCGTTGTCATTGAGTATTTGAATTGCTCTTTCTATACGTACATACAAGTCGGAAAAGTAAGCTTTATTATACATTTGTGGATAATGGGGTAAAAAGACATATTTGTTGAAAATGTTGTATTTGGACAATAAAGTGAAAAATTTAAATTGAGTATTTACATATTTTATGGCTGAACTTAAATCTAACTCTTGTCGTTGCATAATTTTCCAAACAATGTCCTTAAGATTGGACTTATTAGGGATAATAATTACCGATGGAAATTGTTCAAATATTTCTGTGGGAATTTCCTTTATACTAGCAATGATATTCTTTTCATCAAAATTTTTGAACGATTCAAATATTAACGAAAAATACAATTGAGATAGTGGTGAACATTCAAATAGAGATTTTTCATTTTATTTTTGTTGTTGTTGCATTTTATCCACAATTGTTAACGTGTACAGGTTTTGTCTAAAAGTCTTTAATGATTCACTACTATTTTCTTGTTTAACAGCATTATAAAGGTGTACATTTGAATATCTCTTGAGAAAATTGAGTAGTCCCATATGTGTAAGACCATCCAAAAATATATTTTTAGCAAGTGGAAATTTTTCCTTGTTTTTAGTAGTAGTAGTAGTAGTAGTAGTAGTAGTACTAGTAGTAGGAATTGTTGCATCCATATCAATCATTAGATTAGATGATGATGATGATGATGTAGACATAGTAGATTCACCGTTTAAAGATGCAGATGCCATACTGCAAACAACAATTCGAATTAATATGATGTGGTTTGTATAAAACCCGTTAAACTCACCTGATTAAGTAATTACACACAAAACAAAAGAACTATATAAATATATATGTTGTGAGAGGAAAGCGCTGACAACTGTTGCTTGTATTTACCAATTCAATCTTTTTATAACAACAAATTCCCATAAAAATATACGAGCGAGAGAGTTCAGTAAAAAACAGATAATAAAGGTTAAAATTAGTTGATAAGAAGTAGATTCAAATACATGGAATGTACAATATAAATGCGACATTAACATAACTCGTGCTTTATGCAATGATAAAATTAAAGTGTTGTATTAGCAGTATGTAGTTAAATATAACAAAAACAACTTGTACTCTTACAAAAAGGTTTTATTAAATAAAGTATAAAAGAGAATAACTCAAGATTATACTGATTTAACAACAACAATTCTCAAGTTCTTGTTGATCAATGTAGGGTTTCATTTCATGTAAAAAGGCGGGAGTGATTCCTCGTTGAAATTTTTGAATAAATGTCCAATTAGCTTGTTCTCTATGTCGACGGATAAAATTTTTAGTCAAATTTTGATGGATACTAATTGCATTCCAATCCAACATTCCGGCAAATTCCGTCATAAATCGTTCGTTTAATTGCTGATATTGGGAGATGAGTTGCCAATTGACTTTATTGATACAAGTTCGTATTAGATCTTCGTCTAAATATTGTTTTCGTGATATGATATTCCAATTGACAAAATCTTGAAAATAAATGATAAATTTCGCTGGTAAATCGGGAAAATTGGATATTTCATTCCACCAAGCTCTTAGACAAGCCATTATTTTATAATATATGTATGTGTTAATAGCAAGTAAAGAGAGATATACAAATAATATGATTGTATTGTTGATGTATGTTTTTATATAGTTTTGATCAATAGGAAACTGATGAAATTTATCTGTTTCCTTGTCTTGCAGCTGCAGCAGCAGTTCTCTCTCTCTCTGTATTCCTCGTTTTTCTTTGCCAAAGGAAAGAAATTCAGCAGGTACGTGTTTTGCTCCATCGGTCTCTTTGATTTGATCTTTGACCACACACGACAAACATTTTTGATTTCGTATTTCACTTTCACCTTTACATTGTGGACATTTTACTCGTACAATAACTGGCATTTTTGAATGAATGATATGATGTGTGTGTATTAATTAAATGTTTTCTACAAGTATCTTTATCTCTCCCTACTACTACTACTATTTGTCGTAATTGATAGAATCATGGAAATTAGGCTATTTTTCCCATATACATAATTAATTAAACAATATGTACAATATTTGCGTATTCTAACTCGATCTCGATAGTAACTATTTATAGTTTTGTTAACTTTACATCCACATTTTAAACAAAGTTTACATTTTCCATATTTTATTTCAAACAACAAGAGATTATTATTATTAGTCTTTTCGGGAGGAAAACGATCTCTATAAAACAGA
This sequence comes from Pachyrhynchus sulphureomaculatus, assembly GCA_019049505.1. NCBI lineage: Eukaryota > Metazoa > Arthropoda > Insecta > Coleoptera > Curculionidae > Pachyrhynchus > Pachyrhynchus sulphureomaculatus. The sequence goes on from CM032450.1 coordinate 279,944, forward strand.
CGCTAAATAAGTTTTTGGTTCATTTTAATAAATTAAATCATTCGCTCATAATGTTTTCTATCTATCTATTGTTAAACTATTTGTTTACAAATGTTGTTGTTCAAAGTGCAAACAACTACGATGATGACGTCATCATCAATAATTCTTGTAATCAAAATTATGAATATTTATTAGAGGATTATCATTCACTTTATAATACCAGTTTAAACTTGTATCAGGAATGTATTAAATCACTGGACAATTATATGGATTTATACGATAATGAACAAGCTGTTAATGATATTTGTATGGGAAAAATTCGAGAATACGAATACCTGGCTGCGAATTTAACAATGTCGTTAAATTATACGAAACATATTGCTCTGCTCAAGGAAAATATCAAATTGGAATCGGATTTGTATTTATTGAGAACCAATCTAACGGAAATATTGCAAATTTGTCAAGAAAAAAACAAAGCAGCTTATGTAGAAATTGCCGATTTAAAGGAGGAAATGGAAAATTTTAAAAGTAATTTGACCGATCTGACTCGTGAAATCTATCAGTTAGATAACGATTTGTCCAAATGTTAAAAGGATTTAAAACAACAGAGGAAAGATGAAACGAAAATTTTCGTAAATCTAAAAGACTGTTTAGAACGAGAAGAAGTACTTTTGGAAACGAAAGACAAATATATTATTCAATTGTCGACGTGTAGAAAAAATAATAGAAAACTACGAGGAGGAGGAGAAAGTTAAAAATAACACACATAGATCATTAGTCTCAACTTGTACTTGACCGGTTATTTGGTGCATTTGAACTACTACTGTCATTGCATAGTAATACAATTTATCTTACGATTAATGATTGTAGATTATTATCTTTATTTGTAATAGAAACAACATAATTTTGTGTGCTACTCTTGACATCTTACTAGTCTGCATGGAATTTTTTACTTATTTATGTAGTGGTTGTTGGAGAGAACCGAAAAGTATACCCTTTTCAACCACATATAGCTCGAGTAAATTTAATCATTAGACGTAACAATGCTGTTCAACAACTTCGACCTCGACTCAGACTACGAGATTATTGTTACAAATGCGAACGCACGACTATTAGGTATCTTATCGAAGAATAAACTCAGATTTATGAAAAATTTCTTAGTATGTAATTAGCTAATATTTAGTACTTGTGTATTTAAAATTGTATCCAGTTATAAAATAGACGATATGTTTAAGTAATAACATGTTTTTTATTAGAGTTTACTAAAAAACTAATACAAATAAATAACATCTTTATTCAACTTCTATCCAAATACATTTTGTATTATATACATATTTACCAAAAAATTTATTAATGTATTTTTAAGTTAATGTTTCTTGGGTTTTGAAAGCCATACACCACTTGTTGTAGATGATGATGATGATTCATTTCGGTCTCTTACAGATCTATATTGATTATATAGATATTCCTTATTAGTAAATTGTTTCTTGGCTTCATTTTCCAATTTGTCCTTTTGTCTTTCCAAAGTATCTTTTGGTATATAGCCTAGACTACGTACAGTTTGCCATGAAGCTTTTTTTGTAATATTGAGTACAATTGGAACAATAAGTATTCTGATTATAAGGTTTATGACCCAAATAGGTAATATTACTTTGACATGAAGGACATTTCCAACTTGTTTATGACGACGATGATGATGATGAGGAATACATTCTTTATCGATTTCTATCTCGTTAGTGTTCCTTACGGAACACTTATAAGATCACTTTGTTGTCTGTTTGTCTGTCTGTCTGTCTGTCACACCCGATTTTCTCCGAAACTATTTGTCATAGAAACTTGAAATTTGGTAATAATATTGGGGGGATTGATGGCCTCATCAGAGCCATGTAGTTTTGAAAGTTAAATTTTGACTTAAGAGGTTAATTTTGGGGGGTGAAATCGGAAGTGAAAAAAAAAAAAATTTTACTAGGTCATCGAGTGTGGTGTCAAATGAAAGGTTGTGAAAACACGAGTAAAAAATATATATATAATGTAAATCGCTGTCCCGCGCCTTATCTCGAAAAGTACTTTTTTTTTAAAAAATCCTGGAATATTCTCCACGGGGGGTAGATTGAACGAAAATTATCACGAGTGCATTACCTTTAATATTTTACCTGGTATTTAAAAGAAAAACAAAAATTTCAAAGTCATCAGATTTCAGTAAAGATTGGAAACAAACTTTGTTGAAAACTCATTTGGGGTGTGTTTTGTGAAGTCACTGATCATTTTATACCACCGTAACACAAATTTTGACTTAAGGGGTTCGTTTTGAAGGGTGAAATCGGAAGTGAAAAAAAATTTTTTTTACTAGGTCATCGAGTGTGGTGTCAAATGAAAGCTTGTGAAAACACGAGTAAAATATATATATATATATATATATATATATATATATATATATATATATATATATATATAATAAATACTTGCGCACACTTTTCTTCGTATTACTTTTAAAAAATCGCGAAAAATCGCTGTCCCCTACCTTATCTCGAAAAGTACTGATCAAAAAATTTTGAAAAAACTCTAGAATATTCTCCACGGGGTATAGATTGAACGAAAATTATCACGAGTGCATTACCTTTAATAATTTATTTGGTATATAAAAAAAAAAATTCAAGGTCACCAGTTTTCAGTTAAGATTGGAAACAAACTTTGTTGAAAACTCATTTGCGGTGTGTTTTGTGAAGTCACTGATCATTTTATACCACCCTAACAAAAATTTTTATTTTAAGAACAATCAACGTACGGAACACTAATTGTGCAAGTTCAACTTGCACTTGACCGGTTCTTTTTTAGTATGTCCTTTTCATTTTAAAATATATGTCTTTCTTATGAGAGATGTATATATTGGATAATGTTAAGAAAATTCTTTGTTGTAAAATTCACTCCAACCCCAGAATATATAATAAAAAACAAAATACTCACTTGTATAAATTTTTCAATAATATATATAACAGATTGGTGGAAAGAACCTTTACATTTTCGGTTTCAAAGATGTATAAAACCATTTTTGTTTTATTTGCTACACACAGAGATGTAATTTGACTCGGAGTAAGAATTTTAATGCTTATATAGTAAATACAGAAAAAAAATAAATCACGCCATTTGATATTTGGAAAATTTATGTGACTAGTTAGAGCAATAAATTATCAAATTTTTGTATGTTGTTTACTTAAAACCTTATCAGACAACATTTTTACAGACAAAACGACTCCACTAGTTTACATGCTTGCTTATCTTTTGGAATTTTTAATAGACTAATTGACTCTCATGACGACTGTATATGATGTGATTAAATCCCCTATATAATAGGTATATAGAATAGTATTAAAATCAATACAAAATTCATTCGTCTAATCGTTATTTAATAATATTCTAAATAATACTAATAATAATTACGGGGTATATTTCAGGGGGACTCGCTCAGTGCACTATGGTTTTGCCTCTGTCTCAATCCACTCTCAAATATACTAAACAGAACAGAGCATGGCTTCAATATCAGACACCAAAAAGAGAATCAACATAAAATAAACCACCTCCTATATATGGACGACATGAAACTCTACGCTGCCACACAAACACAGCTGAAAGAACTCCTCAAAATCACAGAAATATTCACCTTAGATGTCAATATGGAATTTGGTATAAGTAAATGCAAAGTGCTCCACATCAACAAAGGCCAATGGAAGCACCACCATGAGACAGAAACCATCAACAATGAAACGCTCGATAACATGTTCGATAAAGAAACATACAAATATCTAGGCTTCCAACAAAGCACCAAACTCAACCACACTCACATCAAAACAGAGCTCAGAACCGAATTCAAAAATAGACTGACGAAACTTTTGCAAACAAAACTCAACTCTAAGAATCTCACTAAAGCCATCAACACGTTCGCTATACCTATACTCACATATTCATTTGGTATCATCAAATGGTCACAAACAGACATAGAAAATATTCACATCCTTATACGATCTCAATTCACCAAATACAGGAAATTACACCCCAACGCATGCAAAGAAAGACTTACCATCGAGAGGAAGGCAGGAGGAAGAGGAATTATAGACATCAGATCATTACACACAAAACAAGTACAAGCACTTAGGAGGTTCTTTCACAGCAAGCAAACCAGCCTCCACACAGCGACAGTGAAAGCAGACAAAAACTACACACCTCTCGACTTAGCCCGGGCAGACCACTCAGCAGACACACACAGTCACACCCAATTACAACAGGAAAAGATGAAAACGTGGTCAGAGAAAACACTCCACGGAAAACACAGATACCACATAGAACAAGACCACGTAAATAAAAAACAATCATACACCTGGTTACGGGATGGGCAGCTATTCCCTGAGACTGAAGGCTTCTTACTTGCCATCCAGGATAAAGTCATATTAACCAGAAACTACCAAAAGCATATTATCAAAGACCCGACTATTGCAGAGGACAGATGTAGGAAATGCCACCAGCAGAAAGAAACGATCGAACACATAACGAGCGGATGTAAAATATTGGCCGGAACGGAGTACACAGCCAGGCATGATTCAGCTGCCAAAGTGGTTCACCAAGCACTAGCCACAACATACAGACTCATAGAAAACACAGATCCCTACTACAAATACACGCCAACATCCATACTTGAAAATGAAGATTACAAGCTCTACTGGGATATCGGTATCCATACAGATAAAACAGTCTCCGCCAATAGACCCGATATTACTTTTCAGTGCAAAAAAGGAAAAGTCACCTATCTGATTGACATAGCTGTCCCCAACGACACAAACATCCAAGCGAAATACACAGAAAAAATTTCCAAATACACAGACCTTGCAACGGAAATAAAAAGGCTATGGAGACAGGAAAAAGTCATCATTGTCCCCCTCATTATATCAGCCACAGGCCTTACACCAATAACATTCACACCACATTTAGTGCAATTGGGACTCAACACGGACATACACAGAAACATTCAGAAGTCAGTGATTTTGAAAACATGTAACATTGTCAGGTCATTCCTTAATACGGAATGGTAATAGCGTTTGTGCTGACTTGGTTTTGGCCCGTCAGCCAAACATGGAACCACATTGATCAAATGTGAGAAAGAAGAACTTTTTGTAATAACTAATAATAATTACGCTTTTTAATGAAGAAGAAGATTATGCCAACAAAGTTATTAAATGAAATAAAGAATTACTAAGACTACTGGAATTAAGGGAAATGGAAATTGCTGAAGAAGAAGAAGAAAATTTGCCCTTAAATATATTAAAAGAAAGATTACAACAAACTGTTCAAGTTGAGAATGATGATGATGGTGATGATGATAATGATGAAATCCCGCTGAGTATATTAAAACAAAGGTGGTTAAAGGAGAAAAGGGATGAGGAGGAAGAGATGATAATAGTTAGTGACCAATCAGAGAGTGAAATGGATGTGGATGATGATGATGATGGATACAATGCAGATGAGGAGGATGATAATGAATATTTAAGTTGGGAGGATGTAATTAAATTAGGGTGTCAGATTTTATAGTTTAGATTTTAGGTATTTTGTAATATATAAATGTTTTTTTAAGAAGAAAATAAATATTTCTCTCGTATAAAACTTTTGTTTAATATTTAACATTAAAATCTCTAGAGACCTAACTATTTTTATTCTATTCACTACAAATACTATGAAAAACAAAAATAAGAGTAAGATTGAAATCAATTCAGTTAAACAAGGAAAATACATATCATTTTTCTCTATAGTGAGTCAATTCTGACTTGTTTTGTGGAGACAAAGTCATATTATATATGTATGTGTGCTTTGTAAAAGTTGTATTAGTTGTAAAGTAACTGTGACACGATGAAGTTGGCTGTTCTCGATATTCAGGGATTTAACTTTTTATTTGCTGCCGATGATGCTAATCATGATGTGTATGTGGAAGAATTCCATGCTAAAGAAATTACGATATCAAATGATTTACAGACAAGTCATTATGTATTGAAACCGAAAATACCCTTTGCTCAATTATCTCGACTCAATAAAAGAGCTGTTTGTAAGGCTGAAAAGGAACATGGTTTACGATATTCTTCCGGCTATGTAAATTACAATCAAGTTGGAGCAATTTTAGATAGAGTACTGGACAATATTCATGTATTGTATGTAAAAGGAAAACATGTCTTTCGATTCGTTCAAGACAACATTGCTGCTGCTTCTAATATGCATACTAATCCCAATTTCAAGACGATCGATATATGTAGATACTTTAAATGTATGGAACATGCCAACATTTAAAAATACAAAACCTTCCTGTTTAGATCGTAATCTAACCTATAATGCTAAAGTTCAATGTAGTACTACAAATTGTATGACACTATTGACATGGCTTTCGATATTCATTCCATAATGTATATCAACATCAAAAATCAATCTGTATTTAATAATAAACTTTGGAATTTTTTGTAAAACAATGTTAACGGAATAATTTGTAGAAAAATTAATGAAAGAGCGAGTTTAATAAATATTTTCAATTCAAACCTGTGTGTTTTATTATTATTATTATTAGTAGACAGAAGAAATCATTTCCTATTTGAAATACTAAATGTAGTAAGAATATAAGGACTTTATTATACTAGAAAAACAAAACATTAAATATTTAAGGATATAAGGACTTTATTAGGACAAATATACATATATCTATTACTTAAAAACTAAACAAGAATTGTCAAGGAGTTTCTACTGGTTGCCTCTTTGTTCTCGTTGTTGTTGTTGGTATTCTCGTTCACCAATCGGTCGTGGAATTATTGATTGTACATATTTATCTATACGATCATGTGTACCAGTCTTCCAGATATCCTGACATTTCGAATGCATTCTTTGTTGTTGTTGTCCCACTGAACGATATAACAGATCGTTATCATGAACACTACAGGCTATACAGCCTCCATTTTGATATAAACCGACTCCACTTAACAATTTACCAGGTGTTAAGTCGACAGCATCACGATTAATCCAAAGTCCATTTCTTTTTGTTACTACATATACTTGGTCTCGTTGTTGTTGTTCTCGTTGACGTTCTTCACTCATTGTTTATTTGATTTTATGTGTATCAAATACTGACTACTAACCAGTCACAACATATCCATTTAAATATACATATCCCTTCTCAATGGTATAAGAACCTTATCAGTTGATCATAGGAGAATCTCAGTATAACATTTATTAAATTGTCAAAGCTTTCATCTTATTTGCAAATTACAATGATTTTATTCAGTCAAGATGATTTAGTATATAAAACTTGTAGAAGAATTGATGATTTTAAGGTTAATTATAATGTACCTAAAGAATGATTTAAACAATGGAAGAGATGTTTCCAAGTAGTACCACATTTACAACAAGTTCAAATTTATTGTCGAGATATTAATAGTACAACAAATAGAGAACATCTTGGTGATAATGGTTGGAGTCAATGTATCCTATTTGGTTCTCCCGAATATAAATGCTCATCGTTATCATCATCATCAGATGAAGATAATAACCCTAGATGAATGTATTCAAAGACTCAAAAAGAAAACATTCATCCATTTCTCGTATTATTTTAAAGTCATTAAAACAACTATACGACAATCTGTTTAAATTTGTTTTGTTTGTCAAGATATATTGTTTAACATATATAGGTTATTTATTAGAATTTTTGATAACTTTACTCCTATGTTTAAGACATTTTGTACTTTTTTGTAGAAATTTAGTATGATTTTCTCTGCATTGAGTCATATGATTATATTTACAGGCTATTTCTTAGTTTATTATTATTAGTCAAATCTTTGTTCTTTCGGAAACAAATTTTGGTTTATACAAATATCAGAATTACTAAGTAGTAACTTGAAAACAAACAACATTTACTTTTACATTTAACATTACGACAACGAAATACCGTAAATTTATTTGTCTTTAACTTATTGCATTCGAATCTACTTCTTATCAACTATTTTTACCCTTTCTTATCTGTTTTTTACTGAACTCTCTCTCATTTATACATATTTAATATTTCTAGTCAAATATATAGTTATTAGTAAAGCATATTATACATTGCAATTTATACTTTATCCAATACATTTTACATCCTCTTATCGACAAATATTTGATCTTTCTTATCAAATTTGTTGAACTTTCATTTAATTTTATAACAACTGGTTTTTGTTGGTATCATTTCGTACCAGGCAACATATTATTTACATCTTAAGATTTTAGTTTATATTTAACGTTACGACAACAAAATACCGTAATTTTATTGGTCAATAGCAACAATAATAGTAACAACAGTAGCAACAACAGCAGTTCCAAAGTTTTTTGGATTCCTATTTCTTTTGGAAACAAATTTTGATTATACAAATATCAGAATTACTAAGTAGTAACTTTTACGTTTACATTTAACGTGACGACAACGAAATACCGTAATTTTATTGGTCTTTAACTTATTGCATTCTCAATGCATTCGAATCTACTTCTTATCAAATAATTTTAACCTTTCTTATCTGTTTTTGTTGAACTCTCGAATTTATATAGTTATTTGTACTTTATACATTTTACAAGTAACTTGAGAACAAACAACTTTTACATTTACATTTAACGTTACGACAACGATATACGGTAAATCTAAAGTGTTGTTTTATTACATTCTCAATGCATTCGAATCTACTTCTTATCAACTAATTTTAACCTTTCTTATCTGTTTTGGTTGAACTCTCGAATTTATATATTTATTAAATTGCAATTTGCACTTTGAAAAACAACTTTTACGTTTACATTTAACGTTAGGCTCATTTAAAATTTTACTATTATTACAAGCCAACGAGTTCAAACCATTGAATCCAAACTCGTTTGAGACTCATTTAAGCTCATTTCATACTTATTTTACTATTCTTGACAAGTGTGTTTTATTTAACTTTTGCTTTCTAACAAAATTCAACGAGTTCACACAACATTTCAACGAGGCCCAACTAGACTAATTTAAGCTCATTTCATACATCAATATAATAATAGTTGGAACTTTTTGAGAACAAACAACAACTTTTACGTTTACATTTAACGTTACGACAACCAAATACCGTAAATTTCTTGGTCTTTCAATTATTTGCATTCTCAATACATTTTTTACTTTTTTTACTCAACTCATTATCAGCAATTTTTGAACTTTTTTATCTATTGTGTGTGACCTATCAGACCATTTAGACGACAATAACAATCGAATCCAAATATCCTTGTTTTAAACTATGTTAAGCTCATTTCATACTTATTTTACTATTCTTGACAAATGTAACCAAATTTATTACACTTGTATGCAGTCAAAGCAGCTCCTTATCAGCTATTTTTGACCTTTCTTATCTATTCTATGACCTATCGAGGCACATGTTTACTTGGTTTCAATTCAAGGAAATTAGCATGAGTCATACTTTTTGTTTATATTTAGCCTTATCTTCGACATTTTTACCGACTTTACGGCGCCATACAACAAATTAGGGGAACGTTTACCAAATTTTACCTCGAAAATACATCAAGGTCTTTTTCAACACAATTTCCAACTAATATATAACTTTTTGAACCATTTTTACACCCATAGCTTTTACACTCCAAAATATCAAACTAGTGCAGTTTCGACTAGCCAACACCCATTCTACCTAGTCAACCAACCAATAACAAGTTTTTAATCACCCCTGTACACAACAAACCAATCAAATACCTGCCTTATGGAAGACATTTTACCTAGTCAACCAACCAATTACAATTTTCTTATCTAACTTTTACACACTACATACACATTCAACCTATCAATATAACACTTTTCTTATCATGCTACGCCTACTTTCGTGCAACTAGACCAATCAAAACTCATCTAAACTAATGCAACTTCTCCTCTAATGAAAGTTTATGAAGTTTTTAATGAAGTTAAGGTACCCTGCTAAAATAAGCGCTATTGAAATACACACTATTACGGTACGGTAAACCATTTACCGTCACGATAAAAACAAACATTTACATACATTTAACCTTGCCTTCTACTATAAGGACCTTTTGACAATATACTTTTCAACCCCTGTTTTCAACAAAAACAACCCACATTTACACGAATAAGGACCTTTTACACACTCATTTAGGCCTTTTTGAACACTTTTCAACTAATACACCCCCTATTCACACTTATAAGGACCTTTTGGACACATTTTACACAAAAACAATAAGGTCTTTTTGGTTATACCCTGTATAGGACATATTTTGTTACAAAAACAACTTATGCGGACGGTAAACACGCTTTTTCAAATGCCAGGACCATTTCACCATTCAACAATTTCGCCTGAATTCATGCAAAAAATAACGTAATGGACCTAGAAAGTTTAACGTTACGACAAGTGGTCCAGAAATACAGCTCCCATTTAAACCCATACTAAAAAACCGGTCAAGTGCAAGTTGAACTTGCACAATTAGTGTTCCGTACGTTGATTGTTTTTAAAATAAAAAATTTTGTTAGGGTGGTATAAAATGATCAGTGACTTCACAAAACACACCTCAAAGGAGTTTTCAACAAAGGTTGTTTCCAATCTTCACTGAAAACTGGTGACCTTGAAATTTTGTTTTTTTTTATATACCAAATAAATTATTAAAGGTAATGCACTCGTGATAATTTTCGTTCAATCTATACCCCGTGGAGAATATTCAAGAATTTTTTCAAAATTTTTTGATCAGTACTTTTCGAGATAAGGTAGGGGACAGCGATTTTTTAAAAGTAATACGAAGAAAAGTGTGCGCAAGTATTACATTATATACGAGTATATATATATATATATATATATATATATATATATATATATATATATATATATATATATATATATATATATATATATATATATATATATATATATATATATATATATATATATATATATATATATATATATATATATATATATATATATATATATATATATATATATATATATATATATATATATATATGTATATATATATATATATATATATATATATATATATATATATATATATATATATATATATATATATATATATATATTTACTCGTGTTTTCACAAGCTTTCATTGGACATCACACTCGATGACCTAGTAAAAAAAAACACTTCCGATTTTACCCCTCAAAACTAACCCCTTAAGTCAAAATTTATGTTACGGTGGTATAAAATGATCAGTGACTTCACAAAACACACCCCAAATACGTTTTTAACAAAGTTTGTTTCCAATCTTTACTGAAATCTGATGACCTTGAAATTTTTGTTTTTTTTATATACCATATAAATTATTAAAGGTAATGCACTCGTGATAATTTTCGTTCAATCTACACCCCGTGGAGAATATTCCAGAATTTTTTTCGAAATTTTTTGATAAGTACTTTTCGAGATAAGGCCCGGAACAGCGATTTTTCGCGAATTTTTAAAAATAATACAAAGAAAAGTGCGCGCAAGTATAATATTATATATATATTTTTTACTCGTGTTTTCACAAGCTTTCATTTGACACCACACTCGATGACCTAGTAAAAAAATTTTTTTTTCGCTTCCGACTTCACCCCCCCAAAACTAACCCCTTAAGTCAAAATTTAATTCTCAAAACTACATGGCTCTGATGAGGCCATCAATTCCTATATTATTACCAAACTTCACCTTTCTATGTCAAATAGTTTCGGACAAAATCGGTGTGACAGACAGACAGACAGACAGACAGACAGACAGACAGACAGACAGACACCGAAGTGATCTTATAAGTGTTCCGTACGGAACACTAAAAATAACGTAACGGACCGAAAAGTTTGTCGGTACAACAAGTGGTCCAGAAGCACGTTTGTTATACTACTCCTAATGTGTTACGGATTTTGCGAAGTAGTGTCGTCGCGTGCACGTGATGAATACATACTGCGATATCCAACTCGTCGTGTACCTGATGTTAGCGTATTTGATGGAACTTATCGAAGACTACGAGAAACTGGTTCCCTACAAAGACGGCAGACTGACATGGGACGCCCACGTATCTTTGACGAAGACGAAGAAAACGAAATACGAGGTCTCTTTGAGGTGGACCCAACCACATCTACAAATGTTGTCGCACAACAGCTTGGTATTTCGCAGTGGAAGGTATGGTTTGTAATGCATACTGTTGGGCAACACCCTTACCACTATACGTCCGTGTAAGTCATTGAAGAAGGGGATCCGTTGCGACGATTAGAATTCTGCAGATTTATGCTCAATACCGATGTCAAAGATGCATCTTTCTTTAAGAAAATACTATGGACTGACGAGTCGAAATTCGACAAAGACGGTCTTACAAACTACCACAATGCCCACTATTGGGCTTCTAAAGAGGAACTCAAACAAAAAAACCGTTCAAGTGCAACTTGAACTTGCACAATTAGTGTTCCGTACGTTGATCGTTCTTAAGATAAAAAAATTTGTTAGGGTGGTATAAAATGATCAGTGACTTCACAAAACACACCCCAAATGAGTTTTCAACAAAGTTCGTTTCCAATCTTTACTGAAAACTGGTGACCTTGAAATTTTGGTTTTTTTATTATACCAGATAAATTATTAAAGGTAATGATAACTTTCGTTCAATCTATACCCAGTGAAAAATATTCCAGAATTTTTTCAAAATTTTTTGATCAGTACTTTTCGAGATAAGGTAGGGGAAAGTGATTTTTCACGATTTTTTAAAAGTAATACGAAGAAAAGTGTGCGCAAGTATTACATTATATATATATTTTTTACCCGTGTTTTCACAAGCTTTCATTTGACACCACACTCGATGACCTAGTAAAAAAATTTTTTTTTTTACTTCCGATTTCACCCCTCAAAACGAATCCCTTAAGTCAAAATTTATGTTACGGTGATATAAAATGATCAGTGACTTCATAAAACACACCCCAAATAAGTTTTCAACAAAGTTTATTTTCAATCTTTATTGAAAATTGATGACCTTGAAATTTCTGTTTTTTTATATACCAGATAAATTATTACAGGTAATGCACTCGTGATAATTTTCGTTCAATCCACACCCCGTGGAGAATATTCCAGAATGTTTTCAAAATTTTTTGATAAGTACTTTCCGAGATAAGGCGGGTGGACAGCGATGTTTTAAAAATAATACGAAGAAAAGTGCGCGCAAGTATTACATTATATATATATATATATATATATATATATATATATATATATATATATTTACTCGTGTTTTCACAAGCTTTCATTCGACACCACACTCGATTACCTAGTAAAAATTTTTTTTTTTAACTTCCGCTTTCACCCCCCAAAACCCTTAAGTCAAAATTTAACTTTTAAAACTACATGGCTCTGATGAGGCCATCAATTCCTATATTACTACCAAATTTCAACTTTCTATGACAAATAGTTTCGGAGAAAATCGGGTGTGACAGATGGACAGACGGACAGACAGACAGACAGACAGACAGACACCGAAGTGATCTTATAAGTGTTCCGTACGGAACATTAAAAAGAACGAAAGGATCACAAACAAGATTCAGCTTAAATGTGTGGATGGGTATAATTTAAAATTATTTGGTTGGGCCATTCTTCCTGCCAGATAATTTGGATGGCGAGGAATACGACAATTTTTTGCGGAACGATTTACCTAATTTGATGGAAGACCTACCTATTGGTTTGAGACAAAACATGTACTTTCAACACGATGGCTGCCCAGCTCACTACAGAGGAAGTGTTCATGCATGGCTCAATGACAATTATCCCAATAAATGGATTGGAAGAGGCGGACCCATACCTTGGCCGGCGAGAAGCCGAGACCTAACACCGATGGATTTTTATGTGTGGGGTCACCTGAAAAGTCTCGTATACGACCAGAAGACTCTTATCGAAAACGTGGATGTCCTAAGACAAAAAATAATTGATGCGGCTGACGAAATGAGGCGGCACCTCACAACCAGCGTTGTGAAAAGTAATTTAAGAAAAAGAATGAGAATTTATGTTAGAAATAGGGGCGACCATATAGAACATGAATTATAATTAATAAAAAATATTAAATTGCAAGGTTTTTTGTTTTATTTGTGTATTTTTCGTATTTTCACCTAGAACTAAAAATTTACCTTTTGCTACCCGAGCCCGCTTTAGGTGTCATTCTGTGTACAGTTTTCCTATTAAACTCCTGGTATTATACCTTTTTTGATAGCTAAATAGACGTAAAAGTTTTTAAAATAATTTGCAGAATAACTTCCATACATTTTTTCTTTCTCTTTATTGATTTAAAGTAGGAAACACTTGGTAAAAATTCTTAATTTAGAAACATTTGAAACTGTTAGTAACTAGTTCAAATTTTTTTGATGATTTTTGATACTTGACATACAGACTAGCTAAAAATAACCAAAAAATCGCACTCGAGAACCTCTAATAAAAAAAAATCGATATAAAACAAAAAAAAACCGGTCAAGTGCAAGTTGAACTTGCACAATTAGTGTTCCGTATGTTGATTGTTTTTAAAATAAAAATTTTTGTTATGGTGGTATAAAATGATCAGTGACTTCACAAAACACACCCCAAATGAGTTTTCAACAAAATTTGTTTCCAATCTTTACTGAAAACTAGTGACCTTGAAATTTTGTTTTTTTTTATGTACCAAATAAATTATTAAAGGTAATGCACTCGTGATAATTTTCGTTCAATCTACCCCCCGTGGAGAATATTCCAGGATTTTTTCAAAATTTTTTGATAAGTACTTTTCGAAATAAGGCGCGGGACAGCGATTTTTCGCGATTTTTTTAAAATAATACAAAGAAAAGTGCGCGCAAGTATTACATTATATATATTTTTTTTACTCGTGTTTTCACAACCTTTCATTTGACACCACACTCGATGACCTAGTAAAAAAATTTTTTTTTTCACTTCCGATTTCACCCCCAAAATTAACCCCTTAAGTCAAAATTTAACTTTCAAAACTACATGGCTCTGATGAGGCCATCAATTCCTATATTATTACCAAATTTCAAGTTTCTAGGACAAATAGTTTCGGAGAAAATCGGGTGTGACAGACAGACACCGAAGTGATCTTATAAGTGTTCCGTACCGAACACTAAAAACATGTTTTTTTTTTAGAAAATCTTTAAACTTCAATATCTCGAAAACGGTTGAGTTTAGGACATGTCATAGAGTCAAATCGGTCAGAAACGACCTAAACTATAACGTCTTTAATTATCTAGGACGACTTTCCCTGTAACCCTGTATATATATATATATATATATATATATATATATATATATATATATATATATATATATATATATATATATATATATATATATATAATGTAATACTTGCACACACTTTTCTTTGTATTATTTTTAAAAAATCGCGAAAAATCGCTGCCCCTCTACCTTATCTCTGAAATATTCTCCACAGATTGAACGAAAATTATTACGAGTTATTACTTTCAATAATTTATCTGGTATATAAAGAAACAAGAATTTCAAGGTCATCAGTTTTCAGTAAAGATTGGAAACAAACTTTGTTGAAAACTCATTTGAGGTGGGTTTTGTGAATTCACTGATCATTTTATATCACCGTAACAATTTTTTTTTATAATACTAATTCTGCAAGTTGAACTTGTTATTATTATTATTATTATTGATATTATTTATCAAATCAACAAAATAATCAAAAGACACCGTTAAAAAAATCGGAAAAATTAATTTAAAGGAAAAATAAAATCCATTCAACTATTGAATATCTTCCTTGTACAGTTATGCATTTCCTTAAGTTAGTGAGGAAAGCCCTTTGAACTCAAAATAACAAGCCGTGATTATTCCTTATTTCAGCACAGTGAAAGAAAATTCTTTCTAACAGCTCTTCTCTAGTTTGTGCAGGAGTCGAATAACCAAGATATTTAAGGTGGCCCCATAGAAAGCAATCTAAGGGATTTAGATCTGGTTATCGGGGTGGCCACGGGAATGGTCCAACCCGACCTATCCACCGATTGGGAAACTGATTATCTAAATATCCCCTAGCAATGTTGCTGGAATGTGGTGGTGCACCGTCGTGCAACGGAATTTCTTCTAATAAATTATTTAAATCAACTCGAAGAAATTGCAAATATTTCTCGCCATTAGCCGCCCGTCAATGGCATGATCCAATCAAATAATTCCCGATAATTTCCATCCAGATATTTATCAAAAATTTATCTTGGTTTTTAGTCTGAATGATCGCATGTGGGTTCCTCATCCCGTAAGTGACGATACTGGAGTTTATTACATCATCCCTAGAAATTCCCGATTCATCTGTAAAAAGCACTTTGCTTACAAATGTATTATCTTCTCGTTGCTTTTGTAGAAACCAATTAGCGAATTCCACTCGTGCAGGATAATCATCGGGTGACAGAATGAACTTTTTGGAAATGGTAGGGATGAAGTAATTGCTCTTAAAGTATCCTTACACTATTGGTTGGATCGTTTGTTAGGTCCAAAATATTTTCATCCATTTCAGTGGTACGAGCAGTTCTTGGACGACATACTCTTCCAGGTTTTGGTATAAGACTACCTAAAAGATATCCAATAATAAGCACACAACCTATAAAAGCAAGACACAATAAACCTGATTCCCGCAGATTGCGATAAATTCGTTCAATAGTTCTGCGATCGGGCAAGTATCGATCAGGAAATCGCTTCACTAGCGTTACCAGAAGCTAAACCATACTTTAAATGCATATTCGCATACTCGACAAAAGTAAAATTTAGCATAATGAAATCGACCGCACTTTCAGATTTGACTTGTGTGTTAACTTTTGATTATCATTGCACCTGGCAGAAGCCAGGTAATAGGCTCTTTTTCTGACAAGGAGATTCTTTATCGATTTTATCTCGGAATCGGTACATTTAATCGTATTAAACTGAGAGTAGAGAGTACAGAGCTTCCCTAATCCGACTCGAAAATGCAATAAAACTTATTGCAAAAAAGTTAAGTCCATTTTTACCAACCCCTCTCCTACTTTTGACGCACAGGTTTAATTATCTACAATTATTATAAGGTAAAATTCCGATTCAGCACATAAATTTTACTTTAGAACCGGAATTTCATGTTTTTACTGAAATATTCAATGAAAACCCATCTTCAGGCTCCTCATTTGGATGGCTGGAAGCTACCTAACGGGGGGAGATAGGAGACATTTTTATAGGACCGTCTGACCTTATTTTGGTCCAATCGACTAGATCCTTCTTTTTTGACCATACCTATCGGGACACCCTGTATAGTCCGGAAACTTTTGAATTCCTTCACGTATATTTCTGATTTTAGTTGTATAGAATACATAAAATTCGTTGGTTGGCGTCGATAAAGGATAGGTAGTATCTCTTTTCAACTATCGATAATTTTCAGCTATTTATATGACGATAGTTATCGATGTTTCTAAAAGCAGAGTTTAGCAAAAAAAAATTATTTATCATCATCGATCAACTCGATGAATCTGATATAATTTTGTGGAAAAGAGATGTAACAATTGTCATATTGCTAATCCTCTAATGATTTTCAAATTAATTTAGGTTTGACTTTTCTTTTTCTTTTTTGCTGTTCTAGATGTTGCTGCTTCTTTAAAAGAAAGGCTAAAAAAAATCCCCGTTCAAAATGACTACAATACAGCATGTGGAAATAGCAGCTCGGCAACGTTAACTTGATGAACTTATTTTTGTGAGATGATCATTGTTATAAAACATTTAAATAGATAATTATTATAGATTAGCTTTATTTAAATTTTAAAAATTATTTTAGGTTATACCATATCTGTGAACGGAAAGCTTTCAAGCCACTAAAACTAACAAAAAAACCGGTCAAGTGCAAGTTGAACTTGCACAATTAGTGTTCCGTACGTTGATTGTTTTTAAAATAAAAATTTTTGTTAGGGTGGTATAAAATGATCAGTGACTTCACAAAACACACCCCGAATGAGTTTTGAACAAAGTTTGTTTCCAATCTTTATTGAAAACTGGTGCCCTTGAAATTTTGTTTTTTTTTTTATATACCAAATAAATTATTAAAGGTAATGCACTAGTGATAATTTTCGTTCATAGATATACTCCGTGGAGAATATTCCAGAATTTTTTTAAAATTATTTGATCAGTACTTTTCGAGATAAGGTAGGAGACAGCGATTTTTCGCGATTTTTTAAAAGTAATACGAAGAAAAGTATGTGCAAGTATTACATTATATATATATTTTTTACTCGTGTTTTCACAAGCTTTCATTTGACACCACACTCGATGACCTAGTAAAAAAAATTTTTTTTTTACTTCCGATTTCACCACTCAAAACGAACTCCTTAAGTTAAAATTTACGTTACGGTGATATAAAATGATCAGTGACTTCACAAAACACACCCCAAATAAGTTTTCAACAAAGTTTATTTCCAATCTTTACTGAAAATTGATGACCCTGAAATTTCTATTTTTTTTTATATACCAGATAAATTATTACAGGTAATGTACTCGTGATAATTTTCGTGCAATCTACACCCCGTGGAGAATATTCCACAATTTTTTCAAAATTTTTTGATAAGTACTTTCCGAGATAAGGCGGGTGGACAGCGATTTTGCGCTATTTTTTAAAAATAATACAAAGAAAAGTGCGCGCAAGTATTACATTATATATATATTTTTTACTCGTGTTTTCACAAGCTTTCATTTGACACCACACTCGATTACCTAGTAAAAAAAATTTTTTTTCTCTTCCGATTTCACCCCCCCAAAACTAACCCCTTAAGTCAAAATTTAACTTTCAAAACTACATGGCTCTGATGAGGCCATCAATTCCTATATTACTACCAAATTTCAACTTTCTATGACAAATAGTTTCGGAGAAAATCGATATACTCCGTGGAGAATATTCCAGAATTTTTTTAAAATTATTTGATCAGTACTTTTCGAGATAAGGTAGGGGACAGCGATTTTTCACGATTTTTTTACCCTTCAAAACGAATCCCTTAAGTCAAAATTTATGTTACGGTGATATAAAATAATCAGTGACTTCACAAAACACACCCCAAATAAGTTTTCAACAAAGTTTATTCCAATCTTTACTGAAAATTGATGACCTTGAAATTTCTGTTTTTTTTATATTACATATAAATTATTACAGGTAATGCACTCGTGATAATTTTCGTTCAATCTACACCCCGTGGAGAATATTCCAGAATTTTTTCAAAATTTTTTGATAGGTACTTTCCGAGATAAGGCGGGTGGACAGCGATTTTTCGCGATTTTTTAAAAATAATACGAAGAAAAGTGAGCGCAAGTATTACATTATATACATATTTTTTACTCGTGTTTTCACAAGCTTTCATTTGACACCATACTCGATTACCTAGTAAAAAAAATTTTTTTTCATTTCCAATTTCACCCCCCAGAACTAAGCCCTTAAGTCAAAATTTTGTATCGTGTGAAAAAATGTTGCCCCAAGCTTGGGCGTAATTTTGTAAGGTGTGAGCTTACCCGCTTTTTGAGGCGTCATTTTTAATTGCGCCCCACTTTAATTTCTGATAATGAATCGAGTGAACCCTGATTTTAAAAGAACTAAAGAAATTAAACACACACTAGCTCAGTTTTCTTTGGTAGAGAGATATGGGTAAGAGATAATTTTTGTACGTCTTTTTGGATTTATTTTCTATTTTTAAAAAGCTTTAGCTGTACGATTTTTTTTTTGGGCACCATTCATTTTAAAATAGAAAGGATCTAACTTCAGCTAAAAAAATGAAAAAATACTGAAGGGTTTTATGGTTATTAAATAAAAAGTTAGTTTGGTACAGCCGTCCTTATCCTGAAAAGAAAGATAGGTATTCAGTGAGACACTAGCTTTAATCAACAAAAAGAAAATTTATTCATGTTTTTAAAAAATAAAAAGTTCTAACCTTTGCAGTTCTACAAAAAGATTCTAGCCTAACTAGTAGTTATTACATTTAAATTCTGAACTATGACAACCCCCTAAGACGAAAAATAGTGCTTTTCACTTCACTTTTTAGTCAGTTTTAAATTACTGTTAAGGCACTACTCAGGGACAGGTCTATTGAAGTATGCTTTGGTAACTTACTGTTCTTATTCCTGCTTTGATGGGATACGACCGATTTCACACTTTTCTAGCAAACACTTAGAGAGCCCACTACGGCTTTTCGTTAAGAAACTGGTGCTTTACTTAGCTCGCATGATGGTTGTTATGAGCTTTTTTTTTTGTAGCTCAGTCGAAGGAAGCCTACTCGGCGGCTCCGATGCAATTAGCCTCGCCTACTCGGCGGCTGGATGGGAATTAGCCACCTCGGCGGTTCGGTGGAAATGAACCAAGACCGTCGTTTCTCGGACCCTTAAATAAACCATGCAAACTCTGCCGGTAATATGGCGACGCCGGAACCAAAACTGCGGATACACACATTTCACCAATCGCGGCGTAGCGGTAGATTCGGTCAGGAACCCGCACTCCACAGTATATACCGAACGTCTTGGAATCTCTGTTTAATATACCGTTCGATACAAAAATGAAAATAAGTACAATTTGAAGTGAAAAATCAGTAACATTACATGGTCTTAAAATCTAGGAAAAAATGAATGTTACAATTTAATTTTCAAAATTATATGGCTCTGATGAGGCCATCAATTCCTATATTGCTGCCAAATTTCAACTTTCTATGACCAATAGTTTCGGAGAAAATCGGGTGTGACAGACGGACAGACGGACAGACGGACAGACGGACAGACGGACAGACGGACAGACGGACAGACGGACAGACGGACAGACGGACAGACGGACAGACGGACAGACGGACAGACGGACAGACGGACAGACGGACAGACGGACAGACGGACAGACGGACAGACGGACAGACGGACAGACGGACAGACGGACAGACGGACAGACGGACAGACGGACAGACGGACAGACGGACAGACGGACAGACGGACAGACGGACAGACGGACAGACGGACAGACGGACAGACGGACAGACGGACAGACGGACAGACGGACAGACGGACAGACGGACAGACGGACAGACGGACAGACGGACAGACGGACAGACGGACAGACGGACAGACGGACAGACGGACAGACGGACAGACAGACGGACAGACGGACAGACGGACAGACGGACAGACGGACAGACGGACAGACGGACAGACGGACAGACGGACAGACGGACGGACAGACACCGAAGTGATCTTATAAGTGTTCCGTACGGAACACTAAAAACAAAAAATTCAAGGTCAATTAAGATCGGAAAAAACTTTGTTAAAAACTCCATTGGGATGCGTTTTGTCAAGTTGCTGAGAATGTTATACTTCCGTAACGAAAATTTTTATTTTAAAAGCAGTCAACGTACGGAACACTAATTGCGCAAGTCCAACTTGCACTTCACCGGTTGTTTTTTTATTTGATTAACTTTAAGTTAAAACTTTATATTACGTGTTTTTAGTTTTCCGTACGGAACACTTATAAGATCACTTCGGTGTCTGTCTGTCAGTCTGTCTGTCTGTCTGTCTGTCTGTCTGTCTGTCCGTCTGTCACACCCGATTTTCTCCGAAACTTTTTTTCATAGAAAGTTGAAATTTGGTAATAATTTAGGAATTGATGGCCTCTTCAGAGCCATGTAGTTTTGAAAGTTAAATTTTGACTTAAGGTATTCGTTTTGAGGGGTGAAATCGGAAGTGAAAAAAAATTTTTTACTAGGTCATCGAGTGTGGTGTCAAATGAAAGCTTGTGAAAACACGAGTAAAAAATATATATATAATGTAATACTTGCGCACACTTTTCTTCGTATTACTTTTAAAAAATCGTGAAAAATCGCTGTCCCCTACCTTATCTCTAAAAGTACTGATCAAAAATTTTGAAAAAAACCCTGGAATATTCTCCACGGGGTATAGATTGAACAAAAATTATCATTACCTTTAATAATTTATCTGGTATAGAAAAAGACCAAAATTTCAAGGTCACCAGTTTTCAGTAAAGATTGGAAACAAACTTTTTTGAAAAATCTTTTTTTTTTTTTTTTTGTGAAGTCACTGATCATTTTATACCATCCTAACAAAATTTTTTATTTTAAAAACAATCAACGTACGGAACACTAATTGTGCAAGTTCAACTTGCACTTGACCAGTTTTTCTTTTTATTTTAATTATTTCTTGTAATTATAGATTATTTACAGTTACATTTTAACTAAGTTACACTGAATAAAAAGCACTATTTTAGATTCATTATTTTTATAATTTTGCAAATTATGGAAATAATTACTTGAAAAATTACCAATACAGAGTATTTTTTATTAGCGATGCGCTGTACGAAATGGAAATAACTGAGGCAGAAAATTCAGTTTCGTAGGGAACATGATGACTTTATATAGTAACCGGATCTCAATTTATTTCTGGAACTAAGTTTTCAGTACTAATAATAACGTATAGTAGGTTAATCATTGGTGGAAAATTTTATTCCAGCATTTTAATTCATTCTGCTACCTGTCGCACCAAATCTGTGGCCTTCTTTTGCGAACTACGTGCCCTAAGTATGTGTTAGAAGTGTGAAAAAGTGGATTTATCTAAAACCTTAGTGTGTTATGCCTAAAAAAAAATCATGTTGCAGTGTGCTTGCAAATATAGTAAAAATTTTCAATTTTGCAATTTGTTTTTTTGTTTTCAGTTATCAACAACTCAAATGGTGTTTCTTTCAGGAAAAACACTAAAGGCGGGATTGAAAGGGGGCGTATACTGATAATCATGAAACGAAATCTCCAGATAAAAAATACCTTCGTGTACTAGAACTCTGAAAGCTTGGACCCCTCTTCACACAGTAAATAAAGAATCCATGATTCGAAGTAAAAGTTATTCACAAAAGAGCCTACAATAAAAAAAGCTCCGTTTCTAAAGGGCGTATTTTCCACATCCATAGGTGGGAAGGGGCATATGCCTCCCCCAACCACTCTTTGGCTACACAACGTAATGCTTGTTTTAGCGAGAGAAGTAAGTAAAAGCAGACGCGGGCCTCGGTAGCGCGGAGGGTATAGAGCCTGCCTGCCAAGTGTATCGATGGTCGTTGGTTGAAACCCGGGCTAGCAGCTGGGTGTTATAACATACCTGATTTTAAAAATATAGGTGCTTGTGGCTAGTACGCTAAGTTAGTGAGGCCAATGAAATATAAAAAAAACCGGTCAAGTGCAAGTTGAACTTGCACAATTAGTGTACCGTCCGTTGATTGTTTTTAAAATAAAATTTTTTGTTAGGGTGGTATAAAATGATCAGTGACTTCACAAAACACACCCCAAATGAGTTTTCAACAAAGTTTGTTTCCAATCTTTACTGAAAACTGGTGACCTTGAAATTTTGTTTTTTTTATATACCAAATAAATTATTAAAGGTAATGCACTCGTGATAATTTTCGTTCAATCTATACCCCGTGGAGGATATTCCAGAATTTTTTCAAAATGTTTTGATCAGTATTTTTCGAGATAAGGTAGGGGACAGCGATTTTTTAAAAATAATACGAAGAAAAGTGTGCGCAAGTATTACATTATATATATATTTTTTACTCGTGTTTTCACAAGCTTTCATTTGACACCACACTCGATGACCTAGTAAAAAAAATTTTTTTCACTTCCGATTTCACCCCTCAAAACGAACCTCTTAAGTCAAAATTTGTGTTACGGTGGTATAAAATAATCAGTGACTTCACAAAACACACCCCAAATGAGTTTTCAACAAAGTTTGTTTCCAATCTTTACTGAAATCTGATGACCTTGAAATTTTTGTTTTTTTTATATACCATATAAATTAGTGCATTCATGATAATTTTCGTTCAATCTACACCCCGTGGAGAATATTCCAAAATTTTTTTGAAATTTTTTGATAAGTACTTTTCTAGATAAGGCCCGGGACAGCGATTTTTTTTTTTCGCGAATTTTTAAAAATAATACAAAGAAAAGTGCGTGCAAGTATAATATTATATATATATTTTTTACGCGTGTTTTCACAAGCTTTCATTTGACACCACACTCGATGACCTAGTAAAAAAATTTTTTTTCACTTCCGACTTCACCCCTCAAAACTAACCACTTAAGTCAAAATTTAATTCTCAAAACTACATGGCTCTGATGAGGCCATCAATTCCTATATTATTACCAAATTTCACCTTTCTATGTCAAATAGTTTCCGAGAAAATCGGGTGTGACAGACAGACAGACAGACAGACACCGAAGTGATCTTATAACGGAACACTAAAAAGTAAAAACAGGTCCTTCAATACAATATTACCAATAACCAAGTATCATCTTTGCCAACCAATAGCTCTCCCACTGTCTGCCGCGATCAACATGGAGCTGGCATCTCACCAAACAATAACAATTTCGATTCTATACGGCGTTGTTGGAGTCATGTGACTTTTATCAAGTTTTTTATTGAGTTATGTAAGTATATACGGTTATTATTATTGTGGGTTTTGAGGTTATCTCACGTCAAGTTGTAGTGATTTTCCGGAATTTCATCTATGATTACACGAAACACTTTTAGGAATTTTTACTATTCGATTTTAACTCACTGAATTTAGTAAATAAAATAGTAGATAATAACTCTATCTATAATTAATTTAAAATTACCAAATAAATTGAAAAAGAAACGCGTTTTACCTTGACTGGAAGCTGACTGAGCTATCAAGTGTTGTAAATTCAATTAATCAATCGGTTAAACTTTTCTTCAATCTTTATGTTAGTATCTGTCTCTTCTTTTGTGTCTTCTTCTGTCTCTTCTTCCGTCTCATCTTCCTCTGCTTCCTCTTGAATAAATATTGTCGAAAAATCCCACTCCCCATTATCAGAAAGTGACGCCGACGGATCTTCGTCGGCGGCATGTCCCAACTTTCGTCCAGTGGAACTGTTGGCCGATTCTATGAAAGGGGTTCCAGACTTCGTTAATAATCCACCCAAATGTTTCGATTGATCCCGTCGGACTAAATCTGACGTTCTTCCTCAGATTCGGTGGGACACGTTAGGTAAAGCCAACCATGGTGTGATATTGGTATTGACGCCGATCTTTGTTGAGGAACGACTTGGTTATTTTCATCTAAAATTTTGAACCGAAAATATGTTTGAATATGGATTTTGGATGCCATTTTTTAAACAGTTTAAATTTTTGTAAATATCAATTTACTAAGAGACTAATGAAGTCAGAATATAGCATTCTCTTCCGAAAGCTCAGTAGCGTGTGTGATCGCATTGGATGCGTATCGTTCTATACCAGTTTACGCGCTTTTCCACAAATCAATGTTCTTTAGTTTACCGTAAAACAGTGGCAAATTCTCTGGCTTGCCAGCAGATACGATCATTTAAAGTGTAGCCCGGCGGAAAGGTCGGGTCTTCCGCCTTCGCGCGGCGTGGTGTGGGGTGTGGCCGCAGGCAAACTGCACCTATCGGTGCATTTAACTAATTAATTTATAGTTACAGCTTGGCTGTAAACTATTTAGTGAAAGTGTGGTGTTGTGCAGTGTTGTGTTGTCTTAGCAGTGCAGTGTAGTGCTTCACCATGGATCCAGAGACGCTTATTGACCAGATGCGGGAGCAGCTCGATAAGAAAGATTCGGAAATTGCCGAGAAAGACAAATATATTAGAGAATTATTGTCTGAAATGAAGGATCTCAGAAAAGAGATAAAAGAACTAGCAAGAGAATTGGGTAATATACGTGAGGAAATGAAATGTAACAGTCCTGTACTTGGAAAAAATAGTCCTATATATGAAAAAAATCCAGATCAGGGAAATAATTCTGAAGATGAAAATTTGTTGGAATTTGACAGCTTTCCTGAAAACACCCTGGATAAAGGTGGTGAAAAGAATGAAGAGGAAACTAAGTCTGTCAATTTCAGCGATGATGACGAGATGGATTACCAGGTAGTCCGTGGCAGGAGGGACAAGAGAAGGAGAAGCAGGCTCTTGTCGTCGGATGATGATGATCAATTAGAGCCGCCGAAAAGATCAAATACCCAACATGGAAATAACACTCAAGAAGAAAATAAAAATAATGAAGTGCAGTCAGGTAAGTCCAATAATAGATCTACCAGACGAACTACTAGACTTTCTCAGGAAGAGTTCCCTGCTCTTCCAGATAAGGGTTCTTCAAACCCTACTACTCACGTAACTAGTCCGGCGGTAGTGCCGAAGATCGATCCAAGGCCTACTAGGCCAAAAGCAATCCCTCCAATTATTATTTCAAATGCTGGCAAATTTGTCAGCATCTCAAATCTCTTTAGAACTAATAATATTAGATATTCTTCGGCCATTGTGGTTAGGAATGGCATTAAGGTCTTTCCTTGTTCTTCGGATGATTATAGGCGAGCTACTCAGCTCTTAGATATTAATAAAGAACCCTTTTATACCTTCCGGTTTCTGGAGGATAAGCTGAACCACGTCGTTCTGCGTGGTGTTCCTGTACACTTGTCGACCGAAGAAATCTTGGCGGATCTTCAGCGCCAAGGTTTCAATCCCAAAAAGGTAATTCGTTGGTCTCTTGCCAATCGTAGGCCAATGCCCATGGTATTAGTTCTAATACCAAAGTCTGAGAGAGAAATCTTTAAAGTTCGTGTCGTATGCACGTTTGAGGTACGTGCAGAGGCACAAAAGTCTAAGTCACGTAGCATTCAATGCTACAATTGCCAAGATCATGGGCATGCAGCTCCTTGCTGTCAAATCCCCTCGAAATGCGTTAAGTGTGGTGAGAATCACCACACATCCCAGTGTACAAAGCCAAAGGATGAGCCGCCAAAATGCGCCAATTGCGCAGGTGATCACCTTGCTTCCTTTAGTGGGTGTCCTAATCACCCCTTACAAATCAAGGTTTAAAAACAGTCCTCTTTCCGAGGTTGGGGGACACAAGACAATTCCCATCTTGCCCCCAACAAACCCGTCAAGCCCCAAAATCAGGCTTCTAAACCTGATTCTTCCAGTCAACCTCTTCTCAACCAGGTGCAGCTTGCGCCGATTGCAAAGATGTTCGCTGAACATATGAAGTCGTTTATGACCCAGACTTTAAAAATGCACGGACATGAACGCACAACATAAACCGTCGACATTAAGCATCATGTCCTGGAATTGCTTTAGCATCTCTAACAAAAAACAGGAATTGCTTGATTTCTTACAAGAGCATAAAATTGATATTGCCCTTATCCAAGATACTTTCTTGAAACCAGGCAAACGTCTCAAAATTCCAAATTTTCTCGTTTATAGGGATGATAAAGTAGGTGCTCTGAATGGTGGCACTCTTATTCTTGTCAGACGCTCCCTTAGTCATTATTGTCCTCCCCCAAGCCAAAACTTAGTCTCTGCCGAGGCTTCAACTATCATAGTCAATTTGGCTGATAACACTTTTGTTGTGATTTCGTCAGTTTATCAGCGGAATGATCCAGCCCATCCAGTGATTGTAAATGAGTTCAGGCATCTTTTTGGTCCTGATGATCAAATAACCATCCTGGGCGGAGATTTCAATGCCAAGAATGTTCTGTGGGAAAACCTAACAACGAACAGAAATGGCATTGATTTATACGCCCTTCAGCAAAGATTTCTGTTTAATCTGATAACTCCAGACGAGCCTACTTTCATTGGCAGAGGCCAGCCAGACTTTTTGGACATGTTCTTAGTCAAAAATCTTAACCTCCGCCACAACATCACAGTTTTCCATGAACTATCTTCTGATCATCTCCCAATCATCCTCACCTTAGGAAATCCGGCCGATAGGATTCCTGACACTGTCACACGAAATTTCACTGATTAGAATCAATAGTTCTCGGGAATTAGATGAGGCGGTTAATAAGTTAACCGTAGATATCCAGCAGGCAATCTCTCATTTCACTGTTACTCGTACCCTTCCAGCTCAGATGATGGGTAAACTTCCTGCCCACATCAAAGAACTTATTCGGGAGAAAAATCGCATCCGGCGGAGAGCTACAAGGACTGGCGATCCTAATATCAAAAGGCTCGCAAATCAACACATCGAATTGGTAGGAGAGGCCCTCTATCAATTTCATAATGATAGATGGGAATCCAAACTCGAAAGTCTGAATCCAGATGTCACGTCCGTTTGGAGAATGGCGAGAGCCATTTCTAACGATGGTCCAAGCAAAATCCCTTCCCTTCGTCACGTGAACGGCACCGCCTCGTCTCCTGAGGAGAAGGCGGTTATTCGCAGAAATGCTCGAAGATAGGTTTCAACCTAATCCTCAAATTCACCATTCGTATCTTCAACCAAATTCCACTTCCTCCAGTGCGGACCTTCACGACTCCGCAAACAGTCAAGTCTATTATCCAGTCTCGTCCAGTTAGAAAAGCCCCAGGTCATGACAAAATTTCCGGCAAATCTCTGAAAGAATTACCTTTTAAGCAAATTTCTGAGATCACTAATATCATTAACGGCATTCTTCGTTTAAGTTGCTTCCCTGTTTCTTGGAAGAAAGCCGAAATTGTAATGATTCGGAAGCCTGGCTCTCCTTCCCACGAGGCCGACAGTTACCGACCCATCAGCCTGATATCAAGGTTGGGCAAGGTGGCGAAAAAAGTTGTCCTCGAGGAAATCAGAGACAAAAGCACCGAACTCAATGTCATCCCTGATGAACAGTTCGGCTTTCAACCTAAACATGGCACGATTCATCACACTGCTAAATTGGCCCAATTTATCTCCAGTAATTTCAATCGTGGCTTCCAAATAGGCGCGGTATTCCTCGATATTTCCAAGGCATT
This sequence comes from Pachyrhynchus sulphureomaculatus, assembly GCA_019049505.1. Lineage (NCBI taxonomy): Eukaryota > Metazoa > Arthropoda > Insecta > Coleoptera > Curculionidae > Pachyrhynchus > Pachyrhynchus sulphureomaculatus. Next base: position 308,727 of record CM032450.1, read on the forward strand.
TGATAAAGTCTGGCATGAAGGTTTAATTCTCAAGCTTATCCGCTTCGGCTATCCTTCTCATCTTATCAAATTGGTTCAATCCTTCCTGTCTGATAGGACTTTCCAAGTCCGTGTTGAACAGTCCCTGTCTGAGGCCAAGAGGATAAGGGCCGGTGTTTCTCAAGGTTCTGCCCTGTCTCCACACCTTTTCAATGTCTTCTCTTCAGATATCCCTAAGGAACGTTTCACTAATCTCCAATTGTATGCTGACTACACGGCAATCACTGCCTCTGCTGCGAGGATTGATCATGTCACGGCCCGCCTTCAACGTCATCTTGGGCGTCTCTCGGATTGGTTTGATCGATGGAGGATCAAGGTCAATCCAGCCAAGACTCAGGCTATAATTTTTGAAAAAGGTAACCGCATCGCCCCTCCTCAACTCTCCCTGAATGGAACTAGGCTCAGGTGGGCCTACAACGTCCAATACCTGGGCCTTCTATACGACAAACGGCTCGCATGGAAGGACCAAGTCCTAATGGTCGTGCGTAGGGCAAATCAGCTTTTTGGGAGCTCTATCCGCTCCTGAACCGTCGTAGTAAATTATCAACTAACAAGCTGTTAATTAACAAAATGATAATCAGGGCCGGACTTACGTACGCCGGCCAGGCCTGGTGTCAGATGTCCAAATCCCACCGAGCCAAGATCCAGACAGTTCAAAATAAAGCCCTTAGTATTACTGCAGGTGCTCCTTGGTTCGTCCGTAACAATCAGTTGCACTGGGAGTTTGATATACCCAGGATTATAGACTTTACTCGTGATTCTCAGCTTCGCTTCCTTGAGAAAGCAATAGCCCTTTCTAACCCAGAGATTGCAAACACTTTCAGAGGCAATGTAAATGTCGCGGGTATACACTTACGACCAACAGACATCTTACCACTAGACTGACATTAGACAAAGACTAACCTTGACTTTATCTTAAGGCCGTAGGTTAGTTGAGCCACTCCTTCAGTTTAAAGTGTAACAATATACACCATTCACAAAGAAACTCAACACCCCCAGCTTTGGGGAATTAGGTTAGGTTAGATTTAAGGTAGGGTAAGTTAGGTTAGATCTAGAATTAGAAAATTAGCTATAGAGCTAAAACTCGCAAAAACATCCTAAACATACAACAAGCTCAGACATGTAAAAGGAGTAAAGGGGTTTCCCGGCTCGCAAGGAGTTTTAGTTGGTATGCCAACCCCTCAGGTTGGAGAGCCCCACATATCTGGAGCACTTTGGGGCACCCTTATGGTGACGCAGACTGCTCCCGAACCCATAAGGCGGATTTCTCCTTGACAAAAAAAAAACTTCCGAAAGCTCTGCTTTTATGCATAACAAATCCAAAGTAATGGTAGGAGAAGGCGATAGTTTCAGAGAGGCAAAAGAAACATGTTCAAGATGGAGACAATCTACAAAATTAGGTAGGTGAAGTTAAATCATGTAGGAAAACCACACCCAAGCCAATAATACTACTTTCCTCTCCCCACACATCTAGCAGAACAACAAATATTAATTCAACAACCTACTGTTATTGAAGAGACATAGGATCGTGAAAATTCTTTATTTAATTTGGAGTATTTTATTCTTCTTTATGATGCCCAACTTCCTGTGTCAGAACTGCTCAAATCAAAATTTCTCGGTAGAGTCTTCGGCACTTTCCAATGCTGATAATATTGACCACATTTTATTTCAAAATTTTAATTTTAATGATATTAATAATTTATCAGTTTCTTTGTCCAGTCCGGAAACAAATCAATCGAATTTTAAATAATCCTTCAGTTGAAAATAATATGATATTAATGTACGAAGATATGGTTGAAACCGCTACCGATTCTAATCTATCATTTCCATGTACCCAACCTAAACTATCGTCACCACACCAGGTTGATTTTATCACACAAGTTCCATCTTCTTAACGTTTTATTTCGCCCAATTTTAATAATCCTGTTGACCTAAACTGTTTAATTGTTAACGACAGTTCTAACGATTCTGCCATATTAATCCATTGTACCCAACCCACCCTCTGAAGACCCCTTCTAAATTTACAGTTCGATTTTATTACTCAAGACAACTCTCCAGGATCCGCTTTATCTCCTAGTTCTCCAAATTAAATTATTGAACCTTTTGACATGCAAGCATTTGAACTGTTTAATAATTCAATTTCTACCGAAACATATAAATTGTACAAATTGTGACACCGAAACCGATGTTAATTCTACGGACCGTGACACAAACCTTTCCAAATAATTACTTCGTAAATACGAGTATTCTTTAATTGTGTAGGCTAAAATTAAAAATACAAAATTGTCTCAAAAATTTGTCTCTAGCTTAAAAAGTTTGTATTTTTCCCTAATTCTTACGAAAAATTTCGACATGTATCTTCTGAAGAACAGATCGTGTGTTATAGGATAAAACTGTGCTTCAACGAAATGGCAAATATTAATATTTAATTTTATTTTCCTTTCCTCTGTTAATTTCAATATTATTAAAGTTCTACGTTATTCTGTTAGCATTACATTTCCACTAGTTTCCTAACAATGTATACAAGCAAAACATGCAACAGACATTTTACTAGATGTGACAATCTTTATCGATACATGATAAAGTTTTGTAACACAATTACTTAATCAACAAGAATCTTTAACCGGTCCTCAACATTCTTCAAATCCTAGACGAGGTATTTTATTTAATTTGTTTGATTTATTTAATTTGCACATCCTTAATAAGTTGTTTTACTGTGCTAGACCCATAAAAAAAAATTATGGTACGGAACACTAATTGTGCAAGTTCAACTTGCACTTGACCGGTTTTTTTTTTAAGTTATATTGTATAACAGGAATATAATTTGGTAATTTGAAATCATAATTACATTTGGAGGGGGCTGGTCCTGTGTAAAGACGTTAGGTGATCATGATCTGCAATTTTATCAGATTCGTCAATAATAATCTTATTGCAAATGAGATTCTTTTGTATAATTTTGATGTATGTATGATGCAAACTTGCTCAATTTAATCAT